>OX243811.1:50988875-51091375 GCA_945859605.1 Lumbricus rubellus | reverse complement strand
AAAAAACAGTACTTTTTTATAATTATTTGACTTTGTTAATCTTGCACTGCATTGTAAAAGTAAAAGCCTTGTTTACGCAATGCAATTTCAATCAGCAAATAACAAACTTCATTGGTACACACTAACAACAATAATCTACAAAAATTATTTCAATTCTTATATGTTTGACAAGAAATTGAGAAATTAGGCATATTAAAATCTTTTCAAACCAAAATTGTAATCTTAAAATCTTTAATTAAAAACATAATTACTTAACCACTTGCACATAATTCAAAATTGTACTTTAAATTTTAAATATAAAAAGCACCTAATGTGAGGTGAGTATATGTTGTGTACCCACGTGTACCGGGTTGTACCCTCATTTTCAGAGGTGAGTACACGCTGTCATTTTTTCCTGGAGGTGAGTATATGCTGTATACCCGTGCACACCCTAGAGAAC
This sequence comes from Lumbricus rubellus, assembly GCA_945859605.1. Lineage (NCBI taxonomy): Eukaryota > Metazoa > Annelida > Clitellata > Crassiclitellata > Lumbricidae > Lumbricus > Lumbricus rubellus. Next base: position 51,090,936 of record OX243811.1, on the reverse strand, counting down.
AGCCTTGATTAGGGGTGCTGACTAGTAATGTCCATTCCAGACACAGGCATGCACATACCCACAACAAGTACACAGTTTGAGTATAGAACAAACGCACCATTTGCACACCCATAGTACTGCAATACACTTAGTGCATACTCAAAATACTGCAGATGTAGACCATGCACACAGCAGAATATCCAATCCAATTTCACCTTTTGATCTTACGTTAGACTTTAAGAAATACGTTCTTATAAACTTTCACATCGAAAATACTTCTAATCCATTTAAACATTTATTTTAGATTACCAGACATGGTACGAAACGCTCATTATATGGGAAAAGCATCAGCTTCTGATTCCATACCTCAGATTCCTATTTTGCAATGACAACTTTTTAAATCACAGCAACACCATTGTTACATGTATAGGCACTTTGGCTTTGCAACTCTAAATATGCTGCTAATGCCAGAGCTGAAATATCAAATCGCTATCTTGGAGTATCTCCTCTACTCCACACTCTGGCAACAGGCCATCAATGGCAACCTCAGTATTCACTAACTCAAACCATATGCTTAGCTGCAATCAGGCCAAAAAAGAAAACTGACCCAAACATAAACGAATTGCTTAGTTACGAGCTCGTGGTATAATAATGAACAGTTGCATGCCACCTGTGAAGACAAGGTTCATGGGTGACAGACTTGAAGATAACGTGCAGATGACAGGTACCACACAGTAAAGCATAAAGAATAAGAATTTACTCTCTATGAGTCACCACAAATTAACACACTACCGAATGCATTGATGGACTGAAAGATATGTTGTTTAAGAACCATATAGTGAAGAGTGGTGTGTGGTCAGTTAGAGTACTTGAGATCGATAGCTACCGGGAATAGCAACGAGTGCATTTGAGGAAGATCGACAACAATGGGATGATAGAAGAGCCCATGAAGATACAACGGATGGAGGTTTGTAAAAAGCAATCAATTAGAGTCTGCTTTCCTGGATTTCCGCTAAATCGCTTGTAATCGCTTCGATTACAAATTAGGAGCGATACTGTGTTATCCTGGCTGGCGTCAACACAGGCAAGTAGTTTGGATAAGCTGAAGAAGCTTTACAACTGAAGCGGACCCCATGATCAGAAAAGGGAATTACGGTAGTGAAACTGGGAGATAGCGATGACAGAATCATAATAAACGTCTACATGAAAATTACCTATAGGCCTAATATAATCATTGTAATGCATTGAGAACAGCTATGAACGCCTACCCTGCATTAGATTTGGCCATTTCTCGTTGAAATCAGTGGCTGTCCGCTAGAGCAATCATGATCGACACACACCCACCACTCGACAATTCGTAAAACCAAAATAAAATGTTTTTCACCGCAGTCGCATCTTATCGCAATGGCAATGACCTGACTCTTTACGCACAACAGAAAATATTTGACGCGAACACGTGCGCCACACAGCGTCCGCCAACAGCAGTCGCGCCAGTAAGTATAATATACTTGATATTATTATTAGCTAACGACACATAATAGATTCGTGACTATAACGTGACACACGTCGAATGAAGGCTACCGATGTTTAATCTGTTAATAAGTTGGTCATTTATATAGTGGTCCTTGTACCTTTAAATCGCTATAATTTCTTCTAAAAGAAAGCAGCAGTCTATTTAATACAGACTATAGAGTCAGAACGATTTAAGATCAGGATGAATTATTTTGTGGTTTCATACGAAAGTGAAGAACACAGCGTTTGCAGATCAGGCATAATTTCCTTGCTTCCCCCTCTGGCCCCAGAGTCAATGGTAATTATTTTAATACGAACCCGGAAACAATGGAAAATTACACCGGACAGACCTTGGAATGCCCTACCCAACTGCTACATGTTCCCTAGCACCAATACATATTATGGTCTTTTGAAAACTCGACCTTTTGCCTGAACTGGAGTTAGAGCACATTTGAATATTTAACTTTAAGGGTCACTATAAAAATATATGAATTGTACAGAAGCGCTATATAAATAGCTGAATGAATAACACGTCAACCTGTGGCTTAGCAGAGGTTAAGAAGAAAAAATATGTCCTCATGCACGTACGATACAGAATTTACTAGACAATAATAATTATTGGTAAACCATAAATCTGTAGTCACAAAAGCAAGGCATGCATGCTGGAGTGCCTCTGCCACTGTCTCAATTGACCAGCTAAAACCAATCCTAGACAATTTTGGACACTTTTAAGGCTTCATCAAGATTACTTCATACTTCAATTCATAATGTGCAAACATATTCAAATAGCTCTTTGTAGCCTATTACCTCATTTAACCCTTATTTAGGTCTACCCGTTCTACCAGCATGGCAAGTTAAAGCAATTCAACACAAGGTAAGTTCTGGCTTTAACTTGCTAAAATTGTTTAATTTGCATTCAACTAAACCACACCATTTGTGAACTGTCATGGTTTATTGCTTAGGTCTTAACAAAATACGATTTTAATGTAGTCAAATGCCATTGGACGACTATAGGATAATACAGCTATAAATAGGCTAATGTAGATTTCATGAATAAGACATGTATTTATTTTGCATATGTACATTTTACCGAGACCCCTTTCACCATACGCACATCACCTAAATACTGTGACCCCCTCAATCTCTGTGCTTACGTAAGATATGAATGTTCAGCTGTACAGTGGGGTTCAATATTTTAAAATGTTATAAAATTGGCACATTCCCAGAGCATTATATACTTTTATGTGGGAGCTTTGTCCCACCCACTTTCCACTTGCATAGGCTGCCACACATTGTGTTCTGCTGTCCATGGCGACTTAATGGTTCCTTTCACTCGATCTGCAACAATGCAAAGCAGTTCTTCCTCTGTCGTTGGTCCGACAACCTGGAATTGGCTTCCTTGGACTGCGATACATCCCAATTCCTGAATAGTTCTCAGTTTGACAAACTGCTTCTTTTTCGCTTGATCTCAGTCGGGAGCGACTCAGAGTAGTTCATTTGAAGAGGCGATATATAAATTTCCATTGATTGATATATACATACAAAGAACAAAAGGCTTGAAACAGTTAAATAACTACAACTGTAATTAATCCCAAACATTAGTACTCAAAAACTTGAAAACAGAGATTTAAATCATATTTCCACATTTTATTATTTCTCATTCTGTTTAACATCCGGTATTGTAGCTGTTGAATGAAGTACATATTGTTCCTGTTTGACTACACTTTTACTCCTTCTCAGTTGCCTTGCCCGTCACCTGCTTTGTACCACGCAGACGACCAGTACGCCTGGCAGCAATGAGACCAACCTATAACGAACAAACATTGCACCATGGATAAGTAAAACTAAATCAAATCAATCAATTTTATTGGTCCATTTAACTCGCAGTACATACAAAGTAACGGAGCTGCATTGAAATCTAAATAATTTTTGTATGACAAAAGCAAACAATGAAAAAATCAAACTGCAGACAGAATAATGGCTTGTGGAGGTGTTCCATCATCAGATATGTGCTTGGTAGATTTATCACAGATGACGATAGTCACCTTTAAATCAGATCTCTCATCACGCGGAACACTAACGCACCACCAGTCTATAGACAAGTTAGTAAAATTAATATGTAAACTGAAATATTAAAACTAACAAAGAGCAAAGAGAGCAAAGGAGTGATCTTACCTTTCTACCAGCACTCTTGTCACGAGCAACAGTCGATGCTTTACCAATATGCTGGTGATTACCACCACCATGGGGATGCTCGACAGGCTGTAGCAACAAAAGCATCTCAGATTAGAAACAGCATCATATGTCGTTGCCACCTTAGATTTTTAAACCTATTCCAAATAACCTATTTCAAAAGCTTTAGAAAGAATTTAGATATCAAAGTTATTTCCAAGTTTGTTAGCTCAGACTTGTGAAACTCAACATTTCATAGTACAGAGAGGGCAAGTTTATCATCACCGCTAACAATTGTAACTTTTTAAGAAGTTACAAACTATTCAAATTATCAACAAAACATTAAAAATAATGATATAACAATCAAGATGTTATTAATATTCTTCAACATATAAGCAGTCTACTTTATTTCTTACAAATTTCTACTCGATAGTTTTGCAAAACTTGTGATCCAAAAGGGACAAACAATAAACAATTAAACATCAACACAAATAAAAATTATGCTTTATTCTTTCTGGTTTATTAAATTTTCATTGTAAACAGCAACTTTTTCACTCAGTGAGAGCAAAATCGTCATTGCTCAAGTGAATTATTTGTGCCAATAGCTCTAGAAAGAATTTAGATATCAAAATTATTTCCAAGTTTGTTAGCTCAGGCTTGTGAAACTCAACATTTCATAGTACAGAGAGGGCAAGTTTATCATCACCGCTAACAATTTCAACATCTCAGTGAGAGCAAAATCGTCATTGCTCAAGTGAATTACTTATCAATTATCAATATAGTTCAACTGGGGCGTGCGACCCCATTAATCGAGTAGGGGAATTTCCATAAAAAAATTCAGAGCAGAATTTGTTTAAATATTCAAAACTTTAAAAATACAGAAACCTGAAATAGTGTAAAAAATGGTGTTTTCTGTTGTAAAAATAAAGATTAATTGATTTATATCTTCAATAGGTTTAAGACTTCAATGTGAAACAAAATTAACATGTAAACAAAATGCACTTATGTATTATGTAATTATGCGACACCGAAAGCACACATGACGTCATCTGGGTAATCGTCCCAAAGCGAATTGTCACCTACCATGACACCAGCATAACAGTCATGGAATTGTAGAAGTCATTTTTACAAAAAGATTTACTGCAATTAATTGCATACATTTTAATAGATGCATTTGATCAATGCAGAAAAATGTGGACTATTCTCTGTTTAAAAGGTTTGTTAGCTCAGAATACAAAATCATCGCATTATCAGAGAGGGCAAGTGTATCATCATTGCTAACATAAAACCTGCATCAATCTTCAACAACCCAAGAGAAAGTAGACGAAATCTTCTTAAAGCTTACGTTCATGGCAACACCACGGACTTTAGGCCAGCAGTTTCTCTTGGCCTTGTACTTGTGGTAGGCTCTGCCAGCCTTCAGCATTGGCTTGTCAATACGACCACCACCGGCAACAATACCTTAAACAATAGAAAGCGAATTCCATAAAATTCCATTTAAAAAAACAAAGGCTTTGGTTCAGTGAATAGGTGCAGGTAGAGTGCTAAATACATGACATTTCACAAAGGCCAGCAACCCAATAGGTTCAATCACCCGTTTTGGTTGTGGACATGATGTCTGTCCGGTACCATTGCAGTTTTTGAGAGACATTTATAAACCAAGATTTATAATGAAGTAAACAAAGAAAACATGTAGTTGTTGATGTGAATGCTACATCATCTTAATGCTGACAATCTTATTAATCTTAATCTTAAACTACAATTTTAAAACGCAACTTCAAAAATTAACGTTTACTTGTAAACCAGACATAATAAGCTCAGACAATATAAAACACAACACAAAGGTTCAGTTCAAAGTGAAGAAATTGTTTTAGTCATCATTGCTTACTCAGCTGTCTGACGTCTTCTAACGATATCTAATACCTAAATTACTTTCATACTAGAAACAATTATAAAATGTAATGTTAGCCTGCAAAGAGCTTTTACAACAAATTATACTCTTGTTACATCTAAAACAAAAGATTTAAGTTTGTTGTTTTAATGTCGCATCACCCCAGATGAACAGTGCTGTTACTTACCAACCATTGCACGGTTGTTTGATGGAATAGTTGTCTTGGTGCCAGACGGCAACTTAATTTTTGTTTTCTTGGTTTCAACGTTATGTGCAATAACAGTTGCATAGTTGCCAGATGTGCGTGCAAGACGACCACGATCTCCGGTCTTCTCTTCAACACAGCAGATAACAGTACCTTCTGGCATGGACCCAATTGGCAGAACATTTCCGACCTGGAGGTTGGCTGTAGAAAAATTCATAACACATAAGTCACATTTAAAAACGCCACATATACACTGCAATGCATATTATTCAGGATGTATAAAGTAAAATAAGAATAAATCAATTTGATTGCTATGAAATTTGGCCATTATTATCAACACAAAAATTAAAAATAGTCAGACTGCAGTTCAGAATTTGTGTTTCAACCGGGTAATTCAGGTCAAAGTGAAGAAATTTTTTTATTCATCATAACACAGTCTGCTTCACATAAATATATTTGCAAGCTTTTATTATAATTCATGATTGCTTTATATTAAATACAATAATACATGCAACCATTTTGGAGTTAGATTGTCAGCAAACGCTCAGAATGTTTGGTGGAAAAAACACAGGGTAATACTTCAAAACTCACCCTTCTTTCCACAGTACAGAAACTGTCCAGTGTGCATTCCTTCTGCAGCAATGAACGTCTCTGTCCTCAGCTTATAACGGTATGGGTCACGGAAAACAACTTTGGCCAATGGAGCACCACGACCTGGATCATGGACAATATCCTAACACCAAAATATAAAACAAACATAAATTAACCTGGTCAATTAGAAGCCCAATACATCATGTAAAAAATACTAAAATGGCAGTCATTAGCTCAGAAATACCACTAAATTGGCCATCAAATAAAAATCAGGCACATGTGTATCATCACAGCCAACAACTTCTTTTGCATATACATGCAGTCAAAAAACATTCTTCAATGTTTATCGTGGTTGCACTATGATTGCTATCATTATTTGCAGTACTTACTTACCATATTTATTATTTATGCACAACGAACAAGACATAGCAACACAAGTTTTTAAAAATACATTACAAAGTATGTCTTACATGATTAGTAGGGAAAGTCCCACAAAACAGGTTTGACAAGTTTCGTGGCTGTAAATTAAACTTCACGAGGGCCTCATCGTCAGGAAACTGATGGAAGATAGTCGTTAATTAGCATGCTGAAGACTATTGGACATTCTAAGCTTACTTTCAAAAGGTTGCAGAAACTTTAAAGTTGTGCTTAGTTGACTGATAATTAAACGTAAAATTACGAGCAAGACTTACCTTCACAACACCTTTAATGAAGCCATGGCGTTCAGCAAAGTCAACAGCTCGCAACTTGGCAGCTCCCTTGCGGTTTTTGGTGTGGGCCTTGAATATTCCACCTGCTCCCTTACGCTGACTCCTGATAACTCGACCCATTTTCCTAAAAATTGGTTTATAATAGCAATTACATCCTGCATTTGTCATCCAATTAATAAAGCCGAGCAAACAATCATGTCCGAATTAAATGAATTTCAATAAAGCCTTACACTATAAACCAGTTTATCGCCCTCTTGCCATTTGCAACCTTTTCAGTATAAAACCTTATTTAATTTTTTGCAAACAACATATTATTGAAGGTGATACCTTCATTTTAAACAAAAATGGGCCTTAATTTTCATGAATTAAATAATTAAACGCAAGACACCTGCACGTTGATGCGACAACTCACACGCACGACTAGTAATCCAACTCAGCAAAACAAAACAAAACGTGCTTAATAATTAGAAATTTCAAGTCTAACACAACGTAAGATCTAAATGTCGTAAAAATTCGGTCTGGATGGAAATGAATACTTATGGATTTTAATGGATTTTTAGAACGCATGAACTACCTACTCACTTGGTCCTTATCAAGCAAGCAAAGGAAGACACACGTCAAGACTTAGAATCAAGAGCCACGGGAAGTCACTTTAAGTCATTCGTGCTTATAGCGCATAAATAATAGCCACAGTATAAATAAACTTATTTATACTGTGACAGTAGTACAATACATTCCTTTGGTAATGAATTATTCCAAAAAATTAATATAATTTTTTAATATATTATTATTGTCCGCTGTTCAGACATTCAGAAATCCAATACATGAGAGCAATTTTGATTTATTGCTGTAAATTCTTTGTTTCCTAATTTATCCAGTCCGACGATAGGAAAGATGTATCAAGAGTTTTGCATAGAAAATAGAAAACAAACTTTGCTTATAAGAACAATTGTAGTAACAATCTTAATTTTCATGTAGGCCTAACCTAACCCAACCTTGACCCGCTGCCTAGGCTATCGATTTTGCTTTGATTGAGCGCCTGTGAATAAGCTGGCTCCCGTGACATCGCTTTTGTGAGCGCTGTAGTATCACAGTATAAATAATGTTATCTATACTGTGGTAGTATTCTCGAGATTACGATTACGAACCTAGCTAGGCCTAATTGTGCCATCATGCGTCGTGACATCACAGTATAAATAATTAATTAATTATCTATTAATATTAATTTATTATCTATACTGTGGTGACATCTAAAACGGGCCTATAGGCCTAGTCAATAAACCAGCGCAATGACAGAGCTGTTTTATTCACTATCTGCACCCAAACATAACAGAGAACATAAGCATGATGCCATCGCCAGACCTACAGATATATTCACGACAGAAATCTTCCATCTCTTACCCCGACTCAACCGATATTCCACCTCGCAGTTCTCGACCTAAACGCCATCTGCCATAACAGCTACGCTGTCACCATAGGCGTAGGGGACATTTCAGCGTTGGGGGGGGGGGGGGGCAAAAATGAGACTTTTGCCCGAAAATTTTTTTTCGTCCGGCCGAAATCTTAAGAAAAATTTCCGTTACGTTTGCCCGAAAATTCTGACGACCTTTTTCTAGTCATCCGGCCGAAAACTTCTGAAATTTCTCGTTACTTTTTGCCCGAAAGCTTTTTGTTCGGGCAAGTCTGATTTTTCGGGCAAGAATACCCGGAAAAATATAAAAAAGTAAAATTTTTAAAAACTTTTTTTTATTTTTCCGGGTCTGCTTGCCCAAAAAATCAGACTTGCCCGAAATTTGGGGGGGGGGGCATTTGCCCCCTCTGGACCCCCGCCTCCTACGCCTATGGCTGTCACGTCTGATCCTTGGTAATAATAGTAGTCGGCTCGCTTAAAAACAGTTGTAAACACGTGTAACTTGTAAACAGCATTATTCATAGTGATGATAGTGTTATTAGGCCTACTACACTGTCTTTGTGACTGTCATGATGTAATCTAGGCCTAAAACAGACTGTAGCTTAATAAAGGCAGTCATTACGCCAATGCATGGCAAAATAGAATTTCCGCCTTACTATTACATTTAAACCGATAGCTTAGCCTGTTCGAATTTATATCTGACTTTCACTACAAATATCAACGAGTTGGATCAATATTTGACTAAACTATAAAAATATAAATAGATATTATTACAGCGCTAGATAATATAGATGCAATTCGCAATAATGGCGGCGGTCTTAAAGAAACGAGCTGTAGCTGAATTTACCCAGGTTCTTCAGGTCCGTACATGTAAATTTATACTGTCAATAATTGTGTCAACTATTTGATTATTTAGGATACTATTTGAAAATTATAATGTATTCTTTATTAGTTTGAAACAATAGTGGATGCCTTTACTCTAACGTGCTGGTGGTACGGGTGCGGCCCGAATCCCCGAAACGAATATTGACCGGATCCCCGAAATCGGTTTTCAAAATGCGACACACGCAATCTAATGATTTGTAGCAGTTAACACTGTCATCAACAATAGCAGCGTCCCTGAGTAGGTTATAAGGAACATTAACATGTGTGATTAAGTACTAAATGACCCCATAACATCATGTTGTAGTTGGCATTATCATGCAAAGAATGGAGGGCCTTAGTGGACTAGAACTTTAGACTGCCCTCAAGGCACTGATGATGCTGATTGCAGTTTTTTGTGGAACCACAAATTCTCTTCTAGAAGCCAAGTGCAGGGAGCGGAGACCAGAGCAAGCCTAAGTTAAAGTAAAAATATATTGTGTTATTTTAGGAGGAAGAGAAACAACAACCTCCACTAAAGAAACTTCGATTGACATACAGGCCGAAGAATGCTGAACTACAGTTGGATCTCAGTAAATGCTCTTCTGCTAGAGACTCCTTTCAGGTTAGTTCAACAATGTCTGTATATTTGTCAATTTTTAGGCACTGTATGTTCGCATAGTTTTATGTGTCAGTTTATTTCAAATGAATTTGCGCAGACACATATATGTATGTGTGAGCACTTGTTATATAGCGTCCCTTCAAGATTTCTGCTGATAGGCGCTCTCATCTACAGCATGAGCACTGAGTTTCACGCTGAGGCACAAGCAATTGCGAGTGACGCACTTGCTCAAGGTCACTATGCGGTGGCCTGAGGTGGATTCGAATTATGGAATGATCAGCTCTATCAGTACTTTGGCGTGACACAGGTTGGATGGTTAACTATGACCGTTTGAGCCTAAACATTCCCATTATAAATTTTAAACAGGATATAAATGTTATAGACACAGATGTTTGACGTAATGGCAATAGTGTTTAAAATATTGTTGAGTTTTTTTATATAAAATTTACCTGCTGACGATGTTTCTTCAAGGTGTTGCAAGCCTTCGAAGAAACCTTTCCTTTGGCTGCCGAGCGAGTCCAACCGACAGTTGGCATTCTGCTCGAGCATTTCCGCAAAGAGTCAGAGTCTTGCGTTCGCGCCAAAATTGCAAATTTGCTGAGCAAATTGTGCAGGGCGCCAGTTTTCAATGCTGCTAATCTGGTCGATGATGTGAAGAATCTACTGAAAAATGAAAGTAGGTATAAAATCTGAGAACAAAGTAATCGTATCGTAATCGTAATCTCGAGATTTCTACAGCGCCCACAAAAGCGAAGTCACTGGAACCAGCTTATTCACAGGCGCTCAATCAAAACAAAATCTATAGGCAGCGAGTCAAGTCCGGAGAGTCAGGCAGGCAGTACTGAATTTGCTCTTTATGCAATGTTAATGGAAATTCTTGGCTATATTGCTGCATATCAAAGTTATTAAAGGAAACGAAGTGGGAGCTTAATTTAACTTAATTCTAAGCTCCTTAGAGTAGACGTCCATTAACTCTTTCCCGCCGGATGGGGTCACCCGTGACCCCATTAACAGCATAGGTATCAAAACAATTCCGGCTGGAATGAGTTAAAAGATGATTTTAAGTGTATTTCATTTTGTATGTAGCATGCACTTCGCATGCATCTCTTTCTCTCTATGGATAAAAGTTGCATTACAGTACATTTTTGTGAATGGGTTAAATTAACCCTAGTAGGTTCATTTAGGCTTTGCAGGTGCATCTATGAGAACTACTTAGCCTCCATACTAACCGGCAAAAAGGGTAGCTAGAAAAGACTGCTTAGTTTAGAACTTTGCTGTTTTCATTGTCTAAAAATTTATTTTTTTTGCACTTTTTAGAATCGGATGTTGTGAGGTCTCAGCTTATGGCTACTCTCACTTCAATTGGTCAAGCACAATGTGCTAACAGCAGGCTTAATAAACTTCTGGTTGAATGTGCTGTTTATGTAAGTATTATTGATCTTGATGGACTTTTTACAGTGGTAATTATTAACGAAAGATACATGTATGTAGTCAGTTTATTAAGAGGTTTATTGTCTCCACAGTGACAGATTTGATTGTTGGATTGTTAAAACTTGCACTCTGGTAAGTTTTATAAGGCTTAACCCTTTAATGCCGAGATGGTAGTAAATGGTATGGGAAATCCTATACCCTCTGGCATTAAAGGGTTAAGTCGGTTTAAAGCAATACTGTGCAGCAGCACTAATCTTGGCAATGTAATCTTTTTTAGCATCTCGATGACTGTAGCCACCTTGTAAGATGGAAAAGCTTGGAGTTGATTGGTTTACTTGGATCATCTGACCATTTGATTGCTGGCGCGAGAAATTCAAAGACTTTCGTGCTTTCCATTCTCGAGTCTTTCACTCATGAACCAGATTGTCGCGTTCGAATGCACGCCTTTCAGTCCATGGTTAGTTAAATTTTCTCTTGGAGTTAAATGGATTTTAATAGATTTAAAATTATTTTAATGCCAATAAATATTTATTTGTGATAATGCCCTGTGTTTATTCATAAACTGAGTTACTATGCCATAGAGGTTTCTGTTGAAGTGATGTGAATGGAGAAAATTGTGAATATCATGATGTAGCTATGCAGGAACATTTCTGACGTGATGTTTTAATGCTTGAGATTGCATACGAGCCATTTCTGGAATGAACCTTGGTTCGAATTTGAAGAACTGTTGTTGATACACCTCACTTGTTGTATGCTCCTTTTTACCTCCTTGAAATTCTTTGTTATGAGCTAAGTTTATTATTTTGTGTCTGTTGTTTAGTTGATGTGGCATCAGAGAGGACTTCAGCTTGGTCAGTCTGTGTATGGTCAGGCATGTCTTGCACTCACTGATGATTTCGAGGGCGTTCGACTGACCGCTGTTAAACTTGTTTGGGTTCTTGGTCAGCTGTATCCCAATGCGTAAGCACACAATCAACTTAATACCTCTTGTAGAATAAAGGAAAAGTAAAGATTTAGGCCAGTGGTTCCCAAAGTGGTGGTCCGCGGACCGGTGCCGGTCCGCGGAGGTATGATCGCCGGTCCGCGGAGAAGAGTTAAAAATAAAAATAAACTGTAATTATTAGTTTATTTGTTTGAAATTGTGAAATTATTCGAATTGTTGTCCAAAATTTGTTCAAATTTCTGTCTTAATGTTTAAAAAATTGAAATAAATATAAACACGCCTTACAATAACTTGCCAGATGGCGAATTCAAAACAATTTTAATTTATTCTAAATTTACTACATCGATGACTGCAGTCAGTTTCGAGCTTATTTATGTTGATCATCACCATTAAGGCCTAAGTTAGCGGTCCGCGAGCTTCACCACAAATTATTGCCGGTCCGCTGCCTATTGAAGTTTGGGAACCACTGATTTAGGCTATCTCTCATGTAGCAAATAAGAGACTCAGATGCAAAATTTGCCATAATTTTCTACTGCATGAAGACCAATTGGAAATCATACTCCGTGTTCTTGAAGTACGTTATCTCTGTATATTAGAATACTCAAAGTAAGAAGGATCCTACTTTCGCAAATACGAAAGCACACTGTCAAAATTCTGGCATAAAATAACACATGAATTCATAAATAATGTAGTTTGTAAAAGATTTATATAATAGCAAGTGTTGATATGAAAAAGCTATAAAAAAGTAAGTACTGGTAAGCCAGTATACTCAAATTTAAATGACCTCTTTTGTAGCATGGATATTCAAAACTAACTGAGCCGAATATAATATAACATTATTATTGGTACTTTTGATTCAAATTGTTGATTTCTGTCGTAGGACTGTGAATCTCCCGGAATCGAGTGAACCGATTCGTCTCGTTGATGATGGCTTTGCTAATATTTGCAACATGGTCAACGACATTTCAATGACTGTTCGTGCAGAATCTGCTCGACTTCTGGTACGCCACAAGATTTTCATTATTTACTCTGAAACGTTGGGTTGTTTGCGCATTTTGAGCCAGTCATGTAAAATGAAGTGAAACTATTTTTAAAAGCACTTGTTTGAATTAAGGTGCAGTTTAGCTGTTTATGATGCTATTTAAGTAAATTTATTAAATTTATAATTTGCGTAATTGATGGTGTTATTGACTTTGTTGTTGGTAGGGGTCTCTTCATACTGTCAGTCCAAGATTTTTGGAGCAGACGCTGGACAAGAAACTTATGTCTAATATGAGGGTAAGACAACATATTTCTAATATCTTCTGTTCAATGTTTGCTGTTGGAAGTCTTTCAAAACAGTTAAAATTCGTGGCTGACACTTGACTATTTGTTCATTTTCAACCTGTGATTTGAAGAAATACAACAATTGAAGACTATGCTATTTGCTAGCGGTAGCGCTAACTTGGGTCGGGAGCGCTACTGAATCTGCAAGCGGCACTTTATAAGTGTTCAATTACAATTACAATTGTGTTCTTCATTTTGATGCAGGATTCGTGGTGGACTTTTTCTGGGTATATGTTTTAAGAATAACTTTGAACTCTTTGCAACAAAATTTATATGTCTTAGGATCTCTATTAGTTCAGCATAATGGTTTGGAGCCACACTATTTCAGTGATGTTCATTCATTTACCTTAAACGATGTTTGATGCTGATGTTGGTTTGAAGCGCAAACGAAGTGCACATGAGCGTCAGAAGGAGTTCTTTGAGTCTGGTGAGTGGTCTTCCGGTCAGAAGTGGGGAGATGACGCTCCGAAAGAAGACCTTGACCCAGATAACATCAGCCTCATTTCCAGCGGAGCTTGTGGAGCATTTGTTCATGGACTCGAAGATGAATATCTCGGTTAGCAAACCCTCCGTCAAATGTCAGTGTACTCTATCAGTTTGATAATTAGAAAATAGAATATTGGAATGGGATAAGAAATGTCTATGTTGTTTCGTTTTTGTGTTAGGATTTCATGATTGAAATGAGCTGAAATTGAGCAATATTGTAATATCTCACATCTCTGATTCTCATAATCAATGATTTTTCTTTCTCGTTTACAGAGGTTCGTAACGCTACGATTGATTCTCTCTGCGAGTTGGCGTCTCATTATCCGTTCTTTGCGAAGTTGTCGCAGGATTTCCTCGTCGATATGTTCAACGATGAGATAGAGAGCGTCCGTCTGAACGCGATCAGCAGTCTACGCAAGATTTGCCATCATTTCCTACTGCGTGAAGACCAACTGGAAATCATACTCAGCGTTCTTAAAGTACGTTATCTTTGCGTGATTGTCTAGACTTTTTCGTTGTAATGACGATTGTTTTGTATGGCATCATCAGTAGCATGCTACTTCTAGGATGGTTTACACTGTCAACTGTCAGGACAAATCCTAAGGGTTATACAGTCTGTGAATATGTCACTGTTTTTAAAAATAGTTTAGTTTTCTTTATTAGATCTTGCAAGGAGGCTATTTCACATATATGGATCATCTGCACGAAAGGCCTGATCACTAATTTTATTCTTACTTGCTAAACTGAATACAGTTTAGATGTTTTCTCATTTGATAGAGTCTGACAAACTTAATGATCTGCAGTTTTTTTTTCTATCTGACATCTGCATACTGTTGACCATGTATCAGAGTCATCTGTGTTGAAAGTAGTCGGTGTCTTGCACATTGTGAAAGGAAGGAATTCCTTACACAAGCAGCAAGCCACCTGGCTTGAGTATTGTTGCTCAGTCTAAACTCTGGGCCTTTCTGCCAGCATGCTTTTATTTGGCCAATTCTGGAAGCTCTTGCATGATTAGGTCGCATCTTCTCCACATAGTTATCATAATCTGTAAGTTCACTGTTGTTTTAGTTTGCGTAGAATGTTTTTATGAGCTGCCATGATTACTTTGAATTATGTATGACAACTTGTTAGAGCTAGATTAAAAGTTGTTTAATTGCGGTGTTATTTCAACAGGATTTTAACTTTGAAATTCGTGAGGCCGCTCGTGACATGCTCTCAAGCTGTCGTCTCAGTACCAAGGCTTGTCTCAATATTATTGTTACAACTCTGCTTGACAACATGAACAGATATTCTGAGGACAGGCAGTCCATCTATAAGTAAGTCTTGGCATTGTGTTCATAAAATTAATCTGCCCAGCTAACATTTTGGGCATGAAAATTAATTGTTTTAAATTGCCTCTGTGTTGTTGAATTGGTTAGGCAAATTTCTCTTTGCTTTAGAGTAATGTTTGAAAAAGGTTATCACTCTGCTGCTGAAATAGAAGTTTTTAATATTGTGAAATTAAAGAACTGTCACTGTTTTATAGTTAATAATCCAACCACTTCTTAGGATCTTATTTCATAATTTAAAGCAATCTTTAGTGGTTGCTGTAACGATTGCATAGCAGAAAGACATCACTGGTAGCGTTTTATCTCATGCGCTTTCTATTGTCTGTGAGATTAAATGACCTACAGGTTTATTGCAAAAGAAAGATATGGTTGCAGTGTATCTGTTTTTAAAGAGCAGCATAATATTGTTGATGGCACCATTGGTTAATGCAGAGCATAATTATTGATTATATGTGTTTGTGTCTGTGTATTTAGTCATTGTGGTAGACGGATGTTTTTGTTGTAACGTCAGGTGTATGATGAACATTGGAAAGCATCATTCGTCGCTTGTTCTGTCGATGGCACCAGATCTTCTCAGTACTCATCCGTTTTTTGAGAGCATTGAACCAGACATCAATGATCCAGCCTGTATCCTTGCAATTTTACTATTCACCTATGCCAAATACTGAATGCAACATTCAATGATTAGTAGAATGTAATGTAATTGGCATTTCTATAGTGCCACTTACATTCATGGCCATTCAGTAGTGCTTCGAGTGCGAAAACCCTGAGAGAAGAAATAGGTTTTAACTTAAGAGAAGAGATGCAGATAACAATTCAGAGGAGAGTCTCATGCAGAGTGGAGGGAAGGGCATTCCATAAGGACTCAAGGAGGTCCCAATGATGGCTAGGAATTGGGCTTACACCTATCTCTACTTGTGATTGATTACAGAACTGCTGCAATAAGATGTAGGGATAAGAAATTCTCGGAAAGAGAAAACTTTTAAACAGCATTGGCTACTGTTTGAAACAATGGATTTATAATGTTCATTGTTCAGTGTTCAGTACTGTTGACCAATGGAAGAATGGATGCAATGATTTAGCTCTTGCCTTGTGAAGCTTGTGCAGTTCAGGCATTTGCCATAATTCCATCAGTAATGATTAACTAAAGCCAAAATTCTATTTCTATTTCTTGAAAGCATTCAATTTTAGAAATTGGATAGATTATGTTGTGAAATTTTCTCAGAGTGATTCTTGACAATCATTTGCTAGATACAAGCATCCTGATGTTGATCTTTAATGCGGCGACTGATTGTCCAACAATGACACCTCTGTTTCCGGATTACCTTACGCGACATTACACTTATCTAAGAGACATTCTGCCAGATCTTGTGCCTTGTCTTAAGGTTGGTAGATGCTTTTGTTCGATTTATGCTTAGAATATAGGTAAAGAAAATCATGACCAGTTTGAGCAAAGATTAGGAACAGTGAATTCTGCTTGTGGAATGTTGAACTTTAACATTTTTGTCTTTCCTTAGTATCATTTGCATTTTTTACTTACCTACGAGAAGCAGTCTTATTGACAGCTACTTGTAGATTGTCAAGGTAAAAGTTTAATTTTTTAAATTTTGTGTTTGCCTCAGAACTTCGATATCTTGAACTCCCAGATACTTAATAATTCAGTAACTGGCCTGACAACAGTGTTTCAACCACTTACAAGCATTATGATCGTTGGATATTATGTTAATTAATCTCATTTTCAACAGTTTGCCGGTCCTGCAGCACAGGACATTGGATCAGTGGTACGGTTGTCATCTGGTGAGACAACATTGTTGTCTCAGATACTTAGCCGACTGGAAGGCCTCGAGTTCATGGATTGTGCTTCGGCAGTTCAGCTTATGAAGATCGCTATAAGGTTCGTTTCCTGCTTTATTCTATTTGTGGGCAATGGTAGCCAATTTATTAGGGTGCTCCTAAATTTGCTCATAACCTGTTTTGTTGGCAATGGAGTAATTCATGGAACCAGATCATGGACTGGGGCTGAATGACTGGCAGAAGCACTTTAGATTGGAGATGTTATTTAATGTGGGATTTGCGGATGAGGTTGTAATGAATTCTGGAGACCCTGGTCCATTTGATGGACTGAAACCAGGATTCTGAGAAAGATTGAACCTCCTCTGATTTGGATCACAACCAGGTTGTGAGAAATGTGGTGGAACTCATGTAGGGTTTGCCTACTTTGGTTTGCATGGTGAGGCTGATGGCTCCGAACATCAAGTGTAAGGTCCAATGGGAAATTGTAATTATTGCCTGTGGCTGTGCTTTAATCAGAGGATTTGGGCACAGATATTCAGCTGGACATAAAAATGCACATGTGTACATTTTAAATACCATCTGATTGTGCTCCTTTATTGTGCCATGTCCTGGATGATGAGGATGGACCTAGAGACTAGGCTGGATGTCTTCCAAAAGATATGCATGAGAAGAATCAGACTGCAGCATTTCTGGTGTGCTGGAAATAGCCCAGCCTTGGAGATGATTGGAAATAGTCTAAACTTGTGTGGCAATGTTTCAAACCTGTCTTATGTTTTGCTGGTCATTTGTTCATGGGTGATGTTTGTACAATAACTTTAAACTAATTCTTGTTGTTGACTTAAATAGTATTTTCTTGTGCATAATTTTTATGGCATAAGCATTTGCAATGGGCAAATTGTTGATTGATTATTAAATTTCAGGGACTTGAGACAAGTTGATCATTTGGAGCCAGAATTATCAGCATCAGCACAGTGCATAGTACTGCACTTGAAGTGCCAACTCTACTTAGAAAAGGTAAAGAATTTTATTGATGAAATTTACTGGTCTTCCTTAAGCTTCTCCATTCAGTGTACATAGTCTCTCAAGATGAGCTTACTGGGCTTATGACTAACCTATTTGTGATTACATATGATAAATTGTTAAGAATCTCTTGTAGTTTCAGATCTTGTAAAATATGGGTTATTATTTTTATTCTGTTACAGCCAAACGATTAAACCAATTATAAACTAATTTATGTATTTATATCCTTATATCTAAGAGTTTATTAGCTGTAGGGCAGTGTAGGTGTTGGCCTACAAGAAAACAAAGATCCCCCCGTTCCTCTATTTTGTGTCTACACATGTAATCCACCATTTCTTCATTCTGTATGTAGAGCATTCTAGCACAATATATGCCAACTTAATGGCCACTGCTCAAGCAAATCATATGACAAATTAAAGGTCAGATCCATATAAAAACTGATGAAACGCCAAAACCTTTTGTGATCGCATGCAATGATACAATAACGTAATTTATGATGTGATTAGAGAATAGTAAAATAGAAAAAGAAGCAGTTTGTATGTTGTTTTTATGTTCTTGTGATTTTTTAAGGCAATAACGAAAAGCCGAAGCATCTGCAGTGTTCTGAGGTTGCAGCACGACAAAGCATTATTGACAACACTCGTCCAGAATGTAGGTTTCTGCTGTTCTGCGTTTAAAATTTGTTTGCGGTACTTTGTAGTGTTGGCAACAGATTGCACCATTCTTAGTCAAAAAGGCAGCTGGGATTTGACATGCAGGAAAATGGCTAGGAATATAAATTCATGTTGTAAATTTAGAAGACACCTTGCAAGAGGCTTTTCGAAGCACGTAATGTATGGTTTCATTTAGATGAACGAAGATGTATTCGTAGCAGATGCTTGCAGTGAAATAGTGAACATGTGAATCTGCCACTACAAAAAATATCCACTTATAAAAAATGCTTTAAAAGAAAGCTGCTGTACATGTATGATGCTAGATATTGGTAATATGTTTCAGATTTTGCTTCTGTAGCTGTGGTGCAAAATCTGAGTTTCTTCTCCACATTTGTAATTACCATAGAATGATTGTAAGGTTTAGGATTGCTATCTTCATTCTGCACATCTGATGACTTTCTGTGATCATTATGTAAATTTGTGAATACAGGTATAATTTAATCTCAGTGCTTCTATTCTAACTTGTAAATACTGTTGATTTGTTTATGCAAAGGTCTTGGACTTGACAGCTCGAATGGAGTATCAGTTCCTGGGACTTGGCCTTGCAGATTTAGTGCAGATACGTCAGCTCTGCCTTATGGCAATGACTCTGCAGCTCTTGTGCCAGCTACAGGATAGTACAACAGAAAACAAGGCAGCAGTCTGCACACAGTATCTTCAGTATCTCACCAGATTGCAACAGTAAGTTCCTTAACAATTGTAAAACAATTTGCATGTTAAATTGTTGTAAATGTTAGATATTAGAGGCAGTAATTTTTTGACAGATTTCTTAAATGAATGAACCTGATGAAGATTGCAGATTGTAATCTTAGCGTTTTGATTATTGAAAAGTAATTGTTTTAAAATCAGTTAAACAGAATCTTTTTGGAATAAAATTGTTTAGCGTATTATATTATTATACTTGTTATAGTCAGTGATATTTTCATTAACGATAAGTAGAATTAGAACGGAAAATAACGATTTCCGTTAAGTATAACTGTAATGATAACTGAAATTAATTTTAAAACGGTAACTGAACTGGAACGGAAATCAGACGCCTTGAACGAAAATTAGAATGAAAACGGAAATTATTTTTCGAACGGAAATTAACGAAAAAATCCCGGATTATGTGCTCATTTTTGCTGCCCAATAATTGTCACATTGAACGGCGCGAGCCGCGCGACTCTCGGATATTTAGTATCTTTGGTTTAACGTTGTTCCGGACACAATTTCCGCCGATCATTAATTTTGACTTGCTCTCATTTTGAGATTATCTGTGAACGTCGAAACAAGCATGTAGTTTTGGATTTGGACTTTCTAAAGTTTATTTTCGTTCGAAAATGAGCACTTTGTCAAGTTTACTTGCCGGACGGAAGAAAGAAAGCCCAGTATGGGACTTTTTCAAATACTGCGCGGAAACCGATAAATCGGTGTGCCACGTGATGGACCCAAAAACCGAGAAGAGGTGCGGAGCTGAGCTTTCGGGTAAAAACTCGAGCAATTTGATTTCCCACATCCAGCGACTTCATAAAGTAGCGTACGCAGAATACGAAGAAAAGCAGTCCGAAAAAAATAAGGCAAAAGCGGGATTGAAACGAAAATTCCATGCGGCCGATTCGAATTCAGCGACTGTTTACACGGATAAAACGCAGACCTTGCAGGAATGCCTGAATAAAAAACATGTCAATTGGGCGATTACTTCAACGGAACATTGTCAAAGAGAGCGAAGTGTTGTGAATATGCTAGTGGACTCCGGCTATCCTGTAACGATGTGTGATCGTCCATCTTTTCGTGAGATGATACAAACTTTGGATCCGAAGTTCAAATTGCCTGGTTAGTCTGTTAATAACTTTAAAAAATTCACTTTTTATTTTAACATATGAAAACTGATGTAATTCTAATTGACCATTTTATGTGCTTATCTTCTGGATGTGATCTGACAATGGCTGGGTTTCAAACCAGAGTGCCATCTGTTTGTGCTTTGAGTTTTAGACACAGGTGCTATAAAAGTTACTGATTACATAAACCGTACATTTGTATAACCAGTGTAAAAAATAAAACAAACCAGTGTTGCTTTCTGCCAACCTGTGTGATAATGTTAACTTGAAAAGTGACAGTAAACTTAAAAGTGGTTGAAACAAACACGTGCACATGTTGAGCCAGGGTGTATTAATAAGAGATGGCATGCATGCTCAGAGTCTATGAACACATCGCGCATCATAGGTAGGCATTTAGTAGAATTCATATATGTACCGGTACTTTCAAGTGATTTTGTCATATTGGTGTTGTTCATATTCGTAGGTTCTGCTAAAATGAATCAGTTGATGTCTGAACAATATCGAGCCAGTTGCAGCAAACTTGAACAGCTTCTTGATCAAGCACGTCGTGTCACAATATGTTTGGATGGGTGGACTAAGAAGGGACTGGCAGTTTCTTATCTTGGCATTTCAGCATGTTTTTTTGACACAACATCAGGTCAGGCACGTCATTTTACTCTTGATTTGATGGAATTGAAACATCCACACACTGGTGAAGCTCTTCACAGATGCCTTGAGCAAAGTCTATGTCGATGGAATATTCCTGAGAGAAAGGTCCTTCTGATTGTTTCAGACAACGGCTCAAATATGGTGAAGGCAGTAAAATTGTTGCAAAGCAAGTTTCAAAGTGATCAGGATGTCGCGGAGGAGGTTGAATTTGAGGAAGATGAGGAGGAGGAAGAGCAGGATGAGGAGGAAAATAGTGAAGAAACTGAAGTTGATATGCAGTTGCCACTCCATGTTCCTTTTCGACGTATGCCATGTATGGCACACACTCTGCAACTCCTAATCAAGCCAGCTTATGCACATTTCCAAGCTGTACTCTCTAAAGCTCGTCACATTGTTGCCAGAATTCGAAAGTCCAGCGTTGCCATGGAAAAACTTGTCAGCAGGTGTGGCAAGATTGTTATCACAGACTGCACAACGAGGTGGAACAGCACTTACATGATGGTCAAGCGATTACTGGTTATCAAGATCCCTGTCAATGAAGTGTTGACAGAAATCGGTATGAAATTATGAATTGTCATGCAAAATAAAATAGATTGTTAATTGTTTGATAACTTCTGTAGCATCAAGCTACATCATAGTCTATTAATTGGTTCTTCATCTTTAGTGTTAATAACCCTTAGGCAGGCCCAAGATTCCAACTACACCATTCTTGTCTGTTCTGTGCTCTTTCCTTGATTTATATAATTCATCATTAATTTTTTCCATTGATCAACAGTTCATCATCATATTTCTTTTTCCTATTGATTTCTTTCACTTTATACATTTATTGACTTATATATTGAAGAGCCATTATTTGTTTATTGTTTGATAAGGTTTGTCTACAGCATCATTATGTAATGACATTTCTATGCCAATCTGCAATCATGTCCGTTGCAAAAAAGAAATGCATTGAGAAACGAATGAATAAGACATCTGTTGAGAATTAGGTTGCAAATCATAGACACTACAGCACATGATGGAGCTCAATTGTGGAGATACTGGAGAATAGCTCATGTTTAAAAAAAATGCATCTTATTCTTTATGTTTCAGTTAAATAGAGAATACTTTGTCTTAAAAACTTTAGTGTTTTAACTGACAGTAAAATAATATTTTTGTGTCCTAGGCATTGATTCGCTGTTGGCCAGCGAGTGGTCAAAACTTGAGGATATCTGCAGCCTGCTGGAGCCATTTTCTGCACACACAGACATACTGCAGAGTGACTCCATGTCCTTATCAAACATCATTCCATCACTACTGGACTTGGAATGTCATCTCCAGCAGTTTCCATCGGCTCACGCACTGACATCTGCTATGCTGAAAGACTTCAAGACCCGATTTGCCTCAATCTTAATTCCACACTCGGACCACTACAACCCAATACCGGCTGCTGCTTGTC
Organism: Lumbricus rubellus; assembly: GCA_945859605.1. Classification (NCBI taxonomy): domain Eukaryota; kingdom Metazoa; phylum Annelida; class Clitellata; order Crassiclitellata; family Lumbricidae; genus Lumbricus; species Lumbricus rubellus. Next base: position 51,068,041 of record OX243811.1, on the reverse strand, counting down.
TTCTCGATCCGACGGTGGCGTCAATACTTCAAACTCAAGAATTTGCCGCTCTTCAAAATGCGGCAAAGTCATTCATCATAAGCTCTGAAGCTGAATCTAATATGTCGAACTTCATCGGTGAGTCAACAGAGGGGAGCTCACAGTCTTCGACCGGTCCACCAGCATTGAAGAAATTTAAGTTTCTATCAAACAAACTATCCGCTCCAGAAAACTCGATCCCATCGCACAGTCAAGATGGTTCTGCAGCACAGGTCAATCGCTATTATCAAGAACTCGCCAACATCTGCTGCACCAATGGCCTGCAATTTTGGAAAGACAGACGGCAGGTCTACCCAAACATCGCCCCACTTGCGGAAGACCTCCTAGCTGCTCCAGCTTCCCAAGCGTATGTGGAAAGAATTTTTTCTGTGTGTGGACTGTTAACCGCTGGACGCAGGAACCGCATGCAAAAGGCACTAGAAATGAGAGTCTTCCTGAAGCTGAACAAACAACTGGAATAACAGACATTTCAATTGACGTTAAACTTAATTGACAATATATAAAGAAGTATAACTGATATTATTTTAGAAAAAGAACTGAAATATAAACTGAAATTATTTTAAAAACTGAAATTGAAGTATAACTGAAATTTTTTTAAGAACTGTAATTGAACTAGAACTGAAATTGAGGACATCTGAACTGAAATAGAAGTAAAATGAAAATTATTTGCTGAAGTAAAATATCACTGGTTATAGTGATCCAAATGCATTTTTCGTTACCATTAGAGTGCAGGAAGTTTCAGCAACTCATTAATCTCCAAAATATAAAACTGTTATACCAAACCAACAATGATATACAGACCTATAGTCAATACTTTAACTCAAGGAGCAGCACACCAGTAACATCAACTATTGTATGTTGCCAGAGTGGGTCTTCAGCATTGCTGAAATTTACTACTGCGTACTGTATGTGTTGCTATAACAGACTAATTTCAAGGTGTGGCTCAACAACGAACGCATTTACGGATTCGCTGCTATCGGAACTACCAATCCTGAAATCTTGTGAGCCAGAAAGGTATCCGCAGATCCTGATGTCGTCTCTGGGTCTGAACAAGCCTTCACTACTGAGGTTGTCCAATCATCTATGCAAAGCACACATCGAGCTTATTGAACCATCAAGTAAGCTGTAGCATGATCTTTATTAATGTACAGATACACTGCACCATCCAATCCACTGCAATTGCTTATTTATTGAAGTGGCATGAAATATCTTCATTTCTTGATTGATTTTGTCTAAGGTTACAATGAATGAGAATGAGAGTGGAAAGAAAATGTTGAAGAAATTGCATGAAGCTGTGCAGTCGACATGTTTTGGTCAAGATACAAACTACCAAGAAATGTTTATGAATGGTGTTCGTGTTCTTAGCTAGCAACTGCTTCTTAAAGTTAGACAATAGACATGTGCTGCTTTTTGACAGTTGCACAATGCACATGTGTCCTGCAAATAGAGAGTGACAAAATAATATAATGACCAAAATGTGTTTACCAGACAAGTGTTTTTGTACATTATGCTCGTAACTGACAGCAAAGACTTGTCATGAAGCTCTTAAGAAAGACAAAATTGCTAATATTGTGAGAAATATTTATTACTGTGTTCATACATGTGATCATAATTTCAGCTATGTATGAAATTTGCTTTTAGGTACATCTGACTTCACTGTGAAGTTCATCGCTGGACTGGCTGCTCCTCTTAACGTTGTTGCATTTGTAAACAACGTTACCCATTTAGACAGATTACGCATCCAAGTAAGTTACAGTATTTCTGCTTAGTATAATGTCCGCTTGTTGTATCTAGCTACTTGTAGAACACCTTCTAAGAACCTTTAACAATCATTAACTTGTATTTTATACTTATTTAAATACTGCAATTATTTTCAAGTGACTTGTTCACACAGGATAGACCAGGGTTTTAACAATTAAAATGCCTTGGGAAACCTGGAAAATATGTTAAGCTTGGCACCACAGTTGATACAAAATGCTGAGGAAAAATCTAAGGATGTGAATGACTGGTGCAGCTACATACATTGCTGCTGTATGAGTTCCTGTGTACGAACCATCCCATGGATGTAATATGGATAAATTATGTTCAGTCTAGTAAATCAGTACTAGTAAAACCATGGTGACATCTGTTGGGATTTTATGGTTCATTGTTCATATTAGGGCTAGTAGTGTTTAAACTTTTTATAATTGATTACTTTCCAAAATTTAACTTAACTTAATTGATTAAATTCTATTTATTTGGTATCTGTTACGTAAAGCATGAAAAACTGTCCAAAGTTAGTCCATGACTTTGTAAATTGTTACAAATTCTGTTCTGCAAAGAATTTCAAGCAAACTTTTTATTGCAGTGAAGACAATTCATTTTGTCACTATCTTATACGTTTCCATCAACATAAACATTCAATGTGGGGCACGGTAGTGTAGTGGTGGTGTCGTTGCCTTGGAGCCGGAAGGTTCGAGGTTCGAATCCACCTCGCCGCGTAAGGACCTTGGGCAAGTTCTTCACTCACAATTGCTCAGCGCTTCGGCATGAAACTCCGATGCAGTGTCCTCACTGCATTCGGGAGCGCCTCCGAGTAGGGAGAGCTTGAAGGGGCGCTATAACAAGTGCACATAGAAACAACAAACAAACAATGCAAAAATCGCTTCATTTTCCACTTAATTTTTCGTATTATCATTGTCGCCGTATTTTTGCCCCAGACATCACGAAAATAAGGAAGAAAACTTATCGATTTAAATTTGTAATGATTAATTAATCGTTAAAATCGAATATAAATAAGTGTGTGGTCAACATGGCACGTCATTTTGTTAGACATGTTGCAGCTACAAGATGGACTTCATTTTTGCAGGTTAAATATCCTGACCAACAGACCCACCTCATCCTACCACCTTTGTCAGACTTCCGACAGCAGACAGCATTGCGTCATAAGTTGGTTACCAAAGTTCTCCTGTCACATGTTTTATGGTCAGGTAAGCTGGTCACATTATTGTTTTGTTTTTTCATTGTACAAGTCATCTACAACTTTAAACACTGAAATGTTTAACGGACTGAAAGCTTTGTGATAATTTGATAAGCTTTGTTTTAAAAATAAGCTTTGTTTTAAAAAAAGTGCCAAGTGGTTTGGCATTTCCTATAGTTTAGGTGGTTTGGCATGTCCCATAATTCATCCTTTTATCTAACACTGAGTATGCTTATAACCTCTTCCGCTGTTGTGCATTTCAGAGCAATGTCCAGTGAAAGTGTGTGTTGTGATGCTCTGCTCAAGCGATGATGAACCAGCATCCAACCAGAAGTCAACGTCGTCCGACACTACAGCACGTGTGATTGAATTATGTAATCCAGTGTCAGTAAACGTCGCACCTACAGCTTGCAAAAAGAACTGAATACATGCTCGAGCAGAAGAATTGCACAAATGACCAGAACTGTGTGGACTGTTCTTGTGTAAAGAAATGTACCATCATGTCATTGGTGATGCTTATGATATTATTTCGTTTCATCAGTTTACACAAAACGCTGTGATCAGTCAAATGTTCTTTTTTAAACCGATGCTACCGATGCTTTGTCGTTTGATTTCTTGAGCAACTGATGGAGACGATTTATTGTTGTTTCCCTTCCAAGAATTGTCATTATTTCAGCAACCGACGGACCCTCCTACAAAACATTAAATAACAATCTGTAACATTTTATGCTAATTTCATTGTGCAGTTAATTTTCTCTCAAATAAAGAGAACTGTGGCATGTAGATCAAAGTGCCACAAAATAGTACTTTATGCTTTGTTGAAAAAGTCCATTGCTTTGCATTTATTGTGCTGAAACCCAGATCTCATAGGTATTAACATCATTACAATTACACATTTTTGGCATATTTTTATGTAATTTCAGCAAGACCATCAGACTTTTATACCTTAATTTGAGTAAAACTTTTAAAGTGTACTTACGAGGCAACCAGTCAATGATTTGCGCAGAAATTTCATATACTGGCTGTATTTCCATGCTTTGCTGTGGCCAACAGTATTCAGAGTTAATGCAATTGTTTCATGACTGAATTCTGTGCCACCAATAGCCGTAATTGATGCCATGGTTTCTTGTATCATTTCTTTTTTGGTTTCCAAGGTTCCTTCCACGTTGTCCAGGTTGATGGAGGTAGGGAGTGACCAGAGGAAGTTGTACTGTCGCTGTATCAAGTCAGATACAAGACTGATTCGATCCTGTGACCAAACAACATTCAATTCATGAGTCATGATTAATAGAAATTTATTTTGTGCATATGTATGCATTTTGTAGAGAACCCATCCATCGCCACGCGCTTGCGTAAGCAAAATCACCTAAATCCGTACGTTATAAATGAATGGCCACTCAGATAATTGAGGCTTTCACCCAACCTGAACTGTATTGGGCACCCAGCATTGTCACTCCCATTGATCTGCTGGGAAGGAGGATGCTCTTAGTCCCATGTGCTCACACAGCTACCATGCAGGACTGTGCTTTCTCAGTGGTAGGCCTGATGGTCTGCCCTTGGAATTGTGCCTGCTTCCAAGAAAGCTCTCTGACATGTTCTATAATCTATAATAACCCAAGAACTGTTCTCTTCAGCTGTCCTGGAGATGGGAATAGTACAGCTGCACAGATCACAGTGTTTGCAATAGGTTCAATTTTGAGTTAATTTCAAAGTTATTGGAAATGATTGTGAGTTCAATTTACCTTGCTCCATTCAAGAACTCTCTTCAAGTAACTGTCAGTCAGATTACTTTGCAATTGCTTGATCAGATCACTATTGGGATTTCTGCAACATTCAAACAGCATGATCACTCACATAGATCCATTTCATCTCACATGGTCTGTATAAGCACATGTCATCTAGTAACATAATATTTTATCCTTGCGCTACGAGTCTCCGTAAATGTGATGAACAATATAATTATTAAATTGTCTGCTTAAGTTGCGTCTGTGTCAGCTTAGTACTTCCAATATCTAGACGAATTGATTGATTGATTACATGAACATTGTAAACAGTCAGAACAGCTTGATAACAATTTCCTGGTTAATATTTAAGTCGGCCTCCATTTTCCAGGGTCTTGGATATCTTCTAATCAGTTTGTTGCCTAACAATCTAACATAATACAGGCATCAGTGTCAGAACAGTCAGCAACTATCTTGTGATCATGCTCTAAACTCATTTATTTTTGGTGTGAGTCCCGTGAATTTATTTTTGGTGTAGGCTCGTAATGAATTTGAGGGATTCTAAAGGTGAAAGATGCCAGATGATGAGCTCGAACTATAGATTTATTCTGAATAATGGTGCTGTGTTAATATGACAAGCGTAGTACAAAGGTTGCATAGCAACAGTATATTCAAGATCAATATGCTATGGTTGAATTAAATAACTGATTTGCCCCATTTTGTCAATCACATATAAATTTTATATAGCGCCTCTTCAAGATCTCTACTCAGAGGCGTCTGAGCAGACACAAATTAAACATATACTTCTCCCAAACGAATTTACATTTTTTTTTCATAAAACCCACTTACTCCTGATTTAATTTGTCAAGTACTATTCGTCGGAGTTCTGTGACAAGATTAACGTCTCTTCGGATGCAGTCTGAAGCAATAAGCTGCTTTAGATGAAGTCGGTTGAAGTCAACTAGTTTATCAAAGTCGACCCGCGTTGAGTTGGTGTTGAGTTTACTCAAGTCAAACTGTAATGGTATAAAAAAAATTATTATTACAACAACAACTATAGATAAAGCAACTGCGTAGGATTAATTGAAATACTGAAAACAAAAATGAAACTGGATCTCTATGTTGCTGCAACTTGAGAAACCTCTGGCAACAGGCTAGAGGTAATAACTTAAGTTAGGTCCCAGGAATCCCAGCAAAGAAATCTCCAATGTCTCAGATCTAGGTCTTTCCAAAACTCAATTGAGAATATAAAAATATATTATTAATTCTTGTTCTAGGCATTGCATTAGTAGTTATGAGCTTGTTTTGGTCGTTATTCAGAGTATGGTTCAGTAGTTATGAGCCTGTAAGAAATAGTGCAATCTCTAAAAGAAATGCCTTGATTCTTGTGCCACTGGCTTTCTTAGGTTGGTTTGCACCAACTGGACATAAACCAGCACTTTTACTACAGACGATTATTTTGCGTTACACTAAATCACTATATATTGCTCTTTTAGAAGCATTGATTTCACTGGACAGCCATGAAATTTACATTAGGTAACTCAAGACAGACCTGTTGTGTCACTTACATGCTCAGTCAGTTGTTGCATATCCATGCCAGCAGTGTGTCTTACAGTGAATCCTGATCCCATGTTTGTCAGAAGATTGAGTATTGCTTCTGGAAAGTAACCTGCATTCTGTTGAAAATAACCTAAGACACATCAGATTTTTACTAGAACCACCTGCAATGCCATGTGCCAATGGCTTACAGTCTTTATCATAGCAACGCACCTTACTAAAATGTCATTCAGTCTGGTCTCAATTTCATTTATTTCTTCCAGCTCTTTATTTTAAGGACAACTCACTCATATGTAACTGCAGTGTTTAGACTATATTTCTGCACTACTTTACATCTAAAAACTTATTATATAGACCTATTTCAGTAGTGATAAAAAATTCATTCATCAGTGCCTACCCAATATGTAACTGAAGTTTAAAAACCACCAATTATATATATATATATAATTAGCCAACGATACACTAGTAACAAGTGACTACCAGTTTACAATAATTATTATTGCACGAATGACTTCAGTCTAAGCAAGATTTCTAGATGATTCCTATCACAGGTTGCGTGCGGCCTCACCTTATAATGTTCTACATGAGCATCATTCTGTCGCTTTGACAACTTCTTGCCATCTCTGTTTTACCAATCAAAAGAAATGGTGAAGTCATTACATGGATCACAAAACATTATCTCCTAGTCGTAGATACCAAAATGTACAGTATGTCTTGCCAATCTACGTGAAAGGCTGACACTTTTGTATCAATCCTTTGCAAATGACCACCAACAATCCAAAATCAATGTCTTGTGAATAGACCTAATCAAATCATCATACTGTAATGCAGTCATCTCAATCCAGAACCTTCAAATGTAATTTGCTCATGAAGTCCAAGAACAATGAAGTTCAGGCTAGGGTTGAAATTTACTAGTAAACAGCAACTTCCTGCATGCATGGTAGTCCAAACACTTTTAAAGTTCATGAATAAGTTGCTCCTTTCAAGAAGACAGTCTCTAAAGCTCATGTGAAATAACTGCAACTTAAAGTCTGGAAAGTATATGGTAATACAACTAGAAGTCAATTCAGATAACTCACTTATTCGTTAGAAGCGGAAGATGAGCAAACAGTGGAGGCTGCCAATCAAAAGCCTTGTACAACAAGATATGTTTTGTTGTAGATGCCTGCCACTCCTGTGTAACAAAATATAATCAGACGAATTGAATCGGGCAGTAGTGAACCTTCAACACTGAATAACTGCAAGTAAAAAGTAAACTGAGACCATCGCATGTATGTAATCACTTTCAGTTAGCTCAACATTTGTTAGCAAAAGAACAGTTCCAATTTGAATATAGATAGAAAACAATGTGATGCGTTGTAAAATTTTTAAAAGATCCAAAGAAATTTCAACACTTAAAATATAAGGAAAAGGCAAAAGAACCATTTGTCATGTGCCAATTATAATAATTTATTCTCTTTAAATAGTCAATTTAATAGGATGGATATGATTCTTTTTCCTCACTGCATGATTTTTATGATTCCCATTAAGGGACTGGCAGCTCTAAATGAACACCAACCAAAGAAAAGACATGCATGAACAACATTCTCTCCAGCAGATACCAATTAGCATTCTAACCCAATCTTCACTGGAAAATTTGCATGAAAGAAGAATAGACTCACAACTCCTCGTAGAACATGTGAAATGTTCATAAGGTGATCATCAACTACATTTGCCAGATGGTACGTCGGATATCCATCAGATTTCATTAAGATCTGAAGTAACAATAAGTAACTTACGAAATTTGATTAAATTAAACTGGAATCACTCAATTATTACATTAAACAAACGAATCAGTGATTTATCTGAATGTAATTATCTACTAAGTGCCATTATTAACTATACTCCATAAGTAAGTCATTGAAAGTTAAAGATTTACAGGTTGAATTGTCCTTGCACATAAATTGCATTTGTGCATTTGATCAATGAAATAACTTTAATTCAAAATTACATCCAATACTAAAACACCAAATTCAAAAGAATTACAATTGGATCAGCATTGAAGAACAATTTGAAAATTCAACAGGAACTTACAGGATCTCCTTCTATTTTGGCAACATCATAGGAGATTGGGCCGTACACAAGATCATTCCATGGCTCCGTGTGAGATTCTAACTACAACACAATAAATAGTTCATCGAGGAATTTATTAAGAATTCGATGTTCGCCCATCCTAGATGGTAAAGCCTAGCAAGTTGCTGCACGCCACTTCAAACCAGTCCTCACATTTCCCCATACTTCTTCCCTTTCCCCTTCTCTCTACTTTCATTTCCACCTGCCCAATGCCAATCCCTTCCCACCATTTCTTTTCCCATACCTTCCTTTATATCCACCCTCCCCTACTTTCCATGCTCCTCCCCTCCTAATCTCCTCCCTTCTCATTTGCCTCCCTCCTCATTTTCCTGCCACTGTCCCTCACCTCAGTGCGGGAATAGAATGAAACAGCATAACATGACCTACAGACAGACATACCGATGGACATTTCTATTTATTTATATAGTAAAAATAGGCAAATTATGTATAAACCAGTACACTGGTTTCAAAGATTCAACAAGTTCTGAAGACAAGTTCTTTACTTGCTTTTAGGATTCCCTTTTCCATGTTTTGCTAAAATTATTTCTATATAACAATTAGGATTGACCTATTATCTCCCTCTTGTTCCATACTCAGAATATTCCATTACTTAGGCTTACTTCCAAGTGAGCCCCAAGAGATATCCCCCAAAATAAGTGAATGCACAACTTCATTTTACAGTTAAATATAACACAGAAAATATACAAACCATACATAGTCAAGATTTCTGAGTACTAAACTACCACAACAGACTGCCAGTGTGATGCATGAGGATTCAATAATAAGAATAGATTTATTAAGCTCATGGTCAAAACTGGTGACCTTAAATCGAACAACATATGGCAGCTGCGACGATAGTTTTTCTTCAACTTCTGCGCTGGTAAGCTGTCGACATCTGTTGTCGTACTTTGGAACTTCACCTCGCGCAGCTGCTTCCTTTCTCAGCAGGTCTAAGCGTCGCTGAGAGCAGAAACAGCGATACGCACTGCCATTCTGAAAAATTCAACCAAATTCAGATCACAGTTGTTTCAATCAATATTTACGACCTTAACCTATGCAGTATGCACCATAGACTACTATAGTAACCAACATAAACAATCTGGAGTAGTTTCGAGTTTCTTCACAAACTGCAAACTAAACACAGCACAACATCCTTTCCACCATCTTTGTTTGAGCTGATACTAATACCTGTATAGTACTGTAGGAGATTCATTCGTAGTCTAGCTGCCTAGTGATCGAGTTGACGGTGACAGCAAGGCCTAATACTTACAAGTCAACCACATACAATATTATTATAACTGAATTTTACTTGCTAGTTCAATTGAGGAAGAGCATGCAATTGAAACTGACGAGTAATTTAGGTAAATTGGAATATAAGAATGCAACGATAATGAGCAGTTTTGACCAAGAGACTACAAGTCCAAGTCAACAAGTCCAAGTCAGCAAAAATCGACCAAGTGAATCGCTTATTTGCTAAGTTAATCAAGTTGACGAGAGGTCAAGTAGCCAAAAAGTCAATCATCAACTGAGCCAAGCCAATCGTGGTACTCAAGTAATTGACCACAGCGTATAATCATAAGTAAGTAAATACAAAATTTAATCAATAATCCAGAATATTACCTGAATCTGAACAACATGAGAAGGGTCTGACCTTTAGTAAATTTTCAGCGTGATCAGCGTAAAATGAAAGACGTTCAGACTGAAAGAAAGCATATATATATATGTATATCATATTTAAAATTCCACATTGAAGTTAAGTAAGTTTTACCATATATAATGTTCAGTAATAACAGCGTAAAGTGACAAATTATATAAAATTTGATAAATCTCTGATGTCACAGAAATAACAATGTCAAGTGACAGAGATAACAGTTAACTGCTATATCATTCGCTGCAGCAGTTTTTTTTAATGTCCCCCAGATATATCAGATATATAATTATATATATTATATATATTCCTACAACTAAAAGGATACTTAGGCCATGCCTTAAAACTGAGACAATCCTCTAACAGCAACACTACTGACAGTCAGATTAAGAGCACGTAGTTCACATAATTAATTATAACATGGCCAATGAGAACAATAAATAAACAATAGCAAGCCATTTGTATATTCTTACTTGAATGTATGGTCCATAGCTACCTCCCTGAGACGGACCTGAAAGTAAGGTATTAAATACTGGCAGAATCTTACAACAGCAAACAATAGGCTCACAAAGTACCAATTCTGCAGCATTAGCAACTAAAAAAGGTCCTGCAATCACAGCAATTAAAGAGAATAAAAGTGACTGAGAAGCATAGAATGGGTACATTGAATTGGAAAAAGCAAAATATATAGCTAATAGCAGACAGACACACACTAGACGTTATTGTTCATATATTTTTAAGTGGATGCAGCCTAGTCTGGCTCATTAACTAAGCAATCAACAGAGAAATCTAACCTTCATCGACTTCAATGCCAGTCCACTTTAACATCTCCGTTAACTGCTGCACAGCTCCAGGAACTAATCGACTCTAAAGCAGTATTTAAAATCACGGAAATCAACTAACAGATATGCCAAATTAAAAATGGATGTAATCAAGAAGCTATTCACCAAATGATTGCCAAAGATGCAACATTTAGAGTAATGTACTTCTCTGAAACGTAAATTCCAATGACACACCAGAACTATACACTGTGGCATACCATATAAACAAGCATGTTCATAGCCAGAGTTTGGGTAAATAATTTAGGTTTGATTGCTAAAAAGATAAAAAAATTGATTTTTAGGGTAGCACAAATTTCTTACTTATTGTTGCTCATTATCACCCTGATTGTCTTGTTTCTCATCATAATTAAGATTAGAACTGTTTTGGTTAATAAGCCTTTTCAGTTGCTGGGCCTACATCTCGGAACCCTCTCTTCTTGTATCTGTTTGTTCCGCTCAATTACTGAAGCACATCATTCTTAGCTTAAGACTAACTGTTACCAAGTTGTTTATCGACCATTGACTGCTACCTCTGTCTTATTGGACTGGCCTCTGGATATTGACCTGATTACTACTTGGTTTTGGAGCACCATCGATTGATACCTTCTGCATTAGACACTGGCACTATAGAAGTTACTAGTTACCAATAATAAGAACCATTGCATGACACTTCAAACGCTTACTTTATTTTTTAAATGTAGCCCATGTATATACTCCTTTTTTAAATAAATGTCTTTACTCTGTATTACATATGCAGAAGAAGAAAGTTTTCACATGACATACTACGGGTATTACTGCAAATAAAGGGTTTTGATTCATACACACATTGCATATACTCAACATCAACAAAGGCTAAGATAGATGCTCTTTTAAATGAATCTAGTGCTCAAAAATTCTATATGCCAGTTCATTTAAACTTTTAAAACCGTTAAATCCAAAAAGCATTGTCATTCAAAGGAATTGATGTGCCCACACCTGATCTGTGTCTTCTATACGAAGGATGAACTTCCCTTTCTGTGCACGACTGAATAGGTAGTTGTATAGAGCCGTCCTTAGGCCACCAAGGTGTAAATGACCTGTAGGGCTTGGTGCAAACCTCACCCGTACCTCTCCGCCAGAGTGACATCTTCTAAGACAAATGGTGCAGCCAGTGGCCCGTTCAAGAAAACGGGAAGAAAGGCACTGCCTCAGTGAACCACCAAGTCTCATTGTGAGTAGGTGCAGAATGATAGACTTTGGAATTGAATATATGCCGTATCTGAAATGTACAAAAAACAACATGTCAATCAGATTTTTTATTTAAGTTCATTTTAATAGTTTCAATCAGAAAGCTTAAGACTAGTTAAAATGACGTTGAAAGCAGTGGGTAGCTTCATTACAATGTATGTCTTGCATATATGCTTACAATGTAATATTGTGTTTTTGTAATTTCATTTATAAGCCTAAAATTACAAATGCTGAGCACTATCTGGTTACACATTCAATCAATCTACCATTAATCAGGAGATGAGTAAACAGAGGTCTCTGACTTCAACTGGTTTAATATGATGCATTGCATTTCATACACATGGCAGTTGTTAAATAAATATCATGATTTGGCAAGCTGGGTCCAGAACGCCAAGCAAAAGACCAGATTTCATAACAGAAGAATTAAATGGTTACTGGTTAGGCCTGCATTAGTGTTGATACGAGTGGAAAATGCCATGGCTTCTGAATAGCTCTTAAAAAGACGATCTCTATTGAAAACAATTAAATGCATTACGCGAAGTTTCTTATTAAGTTTCAGTCACGCAAGTGTGACTTTCTAAGCACAATGCGGCTTTTTATGGCACAGTGGAAATGAAATGCAATTACTTCGATAAAATTTAGAAATATATAAAAATAGCCTTCAGACATGTGTCCCCATAGACTAAGGATATTGATCTCCAAGATTCCTAATGAGTAATGACGTATTTACTACGGTGACTGACTAAATTCATGAAGGCGAATGACCCGCTTTCTTTCTGCTGATTTTCCAACAGACAATGATCAGAGTTGAAGAGTTCTATATAAAATTGGACACCATCGTCCATAGATGAACCACCAGTCACACTTGCAGCCAGAACCTTCACATTAGGCGTAGTACAGCGCAGTTTCCATGTAAGAAACGTCATAGTTCATCACGTGTCGGATGATTCGGATCTTAAGCCCAAACTCCTGAAATAATAATTATCAGAGTGATCCGGTTGAATTAAATAACTGTGAAGTCCTATCATTATCGTAATCTCGAGATAGTAGGCACTGTAGGCTAGGCCGCTAGGCTACAGCTCTGGAAAAGCGACGTCGCGGGTCCAGGTTTATTTATATCAATTAGCCTACAGCCCTACATGCACCTAATCACATGATTTGTGCCAAAACAAAATCGATAGGCTAGGCGAGAGGGAATTAAATCAGTGATATTTGCGTGCATTGCACTTGCAGACTGCAGTGCTTTGCGAATAAGTCAATTTTCAGAACCAACGATTAATCTAAGAGCGTGATTAGGCCTAAGAGGCGAAATCGTGACGCACCGAGTTTCGGACCTTCTACTGAATAGCGTCTGTGGTCATGATGTATTGTCTGTGTCGTTGCCTGCTGTGCCTGTTAGCAGACTGCAGAGCTTGGTGCTTGTTCTACGCTGGGTGGAGTAGTTCGCCATTATCCTTTTAGATACTGGTTGATTCAGCAACCAACGACCAAATAAAAGTGGGATTTTATCGTCTGTCGTGTCGATGCTGTGCTTGGTTTTCCGCATTCGTTGCTAAAATATGCTTGTAAATGAATATCGTTTGCCGTCTGAAGCGTAGAATTTTCATCGGAGGAAGAGGTTTGTATGGTTTATCGGCTTGTGTTTTTTAATTCGCGCATTAGTTTTAGTGGTAGACGAAATGATGATTATTGCCAACTGATAAATTGGGTGAATGCAGAACAAACGGCAGCTGGGACTGCTGCTGTAAGGTTTTTGTGATCAAAAGACCTGGTTACTTTGGTCTCAACCGTGTGATCACAGAACTGTGTTCTGGCGGATTGGTGGCGCCAGCGACAACGAAACAAGAGGAGTGACAGAAGCCACCACCGCACGACTACATTGTCAGGCGGGCGGTTGGTCATATCACGACCGCTGCGTGGGCTTTGAATAGTCACTGCAGTGACACATAAAGTCAGTTAAGCCACCCATATGCCACTTCCGTTTACAAGGGGAAAGACAATTGGAACTCGCAGGCCAAGAGAATTCAATGCTAGGGAGATGTAAGGTTCAACATTTTGTTATGAGTATTAGGATGCCTGTATGGAGAATCTGTCAAGAAATGGAAATCAGGCCATTGAAATTCATGTGGTGTCTATGAAACTGCTTAAAGAACAGAATACAAGTGTCTGCCAGTAGTCCTCTTGTCTGCCTAAAAGTTCTGGGATCCACACAACACAAACTGCGGGCGGTCAAATCTATAAATTGATTCGGTAAAATCTATTTGCACGTCAAGTTCAGATATCAGCTTGCTGCATTTTTGGCTAATTCCGCTGGATTGTAGGCTGAGAAGTTGAAGTTAAAATTCCCACCCGAGGAGATATTTTTTAAAAGATTTGAGCTCTGCTCATTTGAGACTCTTTCTTGGCCTCTTCACAACCCAACTTGGCTATAGATAATAAGTACTAATGTACATAGAGAGAGCCCTTTGAATTAAGTTTTTTTTAAATTGCCTTTACGTGGTAATGTACAAAAAATGACTTAGATCGGAGGCTGTAGCAGTGCCTTACGACTGGTGGGCACAAGCTTCTCATGAAACTTTTTAGAATTAATTTTGATTGAGTCGTTAACTGTAGATCTGTATTGCAGAGAGTTAGAACGTTCAAGCCTCATCAGAGGCTATATAAATTGAATATATATATATATGTATATATATTCATTTTATTATAAATTCAAACACATGGATGACACACCACACCCAAAACGCAATGAGCACTATAAATGTTAGTAGGAAAGAAAGTTTGAACAGTTAAGTAAAGATGGAAGGCTTATGATAAAAAGAAATTCGTATTACGTTTTTGTCATAACACGTCATCCAGTAACTGATGCATAGGCATTTTTTGTTTCTCAGAGCAGAAAACAGTTTTAAAATCTACATGTGGCCTTTTTGCATCATGGTACTGCAAAACTAGCAGAACTTGCATATCAGCATGACAATTAGGTTCAATGAATGTCTGAGCCGCTGATCTTTGCATAACTAAAAATACGTATCAGACACCGCCAACTTATGAGGTGGACAGACTTTTCTTTGTCAAGCCTTAGTCAGAGGCGACATGAGACCTGGTCCTGTTGATAAAGTGTATTTCGACATGCCTGTTGGTATTGAATGATTCTTTAAGTCCTGTTACCAATAATTGTGAGGAATTCATCAAAATTAGCTCTTCATTCGAATCTATTTTCTGAATAATCAAATCAGATTTTGGTTTAGTTTCCCATGCAACCGTCAAACCAAGCAGTTTTCTAAATTTCAGGTCTAATATCTTCACAACTGTCTCACAGGTCTATATATGATTGACCAGTGGGAGGATTGGAGCTTATTTGGCACTCTAAATTAATTGTTAAGTTTTCATTTATGATGAATACAGCTTTAGCAAAAGCAGCAATAGTGAAAATTTTGCATCTTTGGCTGGGGGTTGCAAGTTGTGGAATGTCACAATTTGGTGCCTGTGGTATGCAAAGGGTTAAATGTTTTGTTTGATTGGTGGATGATGTTGTGATCTCAGCTGACAGATCATTTGATATGGAGACCATTATTCTGAACAGATTTGATAGACATGTGTATATACATATTTAAAGCTAGCCTGTTGTATTTACACATGTTAACCTTCTTATTAACCTGTATAGAAATACCTCTGATGTATTATGGTCCTGGGATGTAGCTGATGGTTAGGCAGCAACTATCACCACAAAGCTTGTGATCAGGACAACTCCTTTAGCCTCAAATCTTGTGTTATTGTGTACTGACCCAAATAGGACAGAGAATTTTAGTTAGCTTCGTGTGGGCTGGCATTCCACGGTTGGCCGCCCATCCAAGTACTAACGGAGCTCATGCTGCTTAAATTCTTTATTTTTGCCTGCGTGTCCACACTTGACAAATGATTACATTGTGTTTTGATTACCATACATGTATATTAACCATATTTATTCAATTTATGTTAAGTAAAGACTTGTAATTATTCCATTTGCTGGCATTGCTGTCTGCTATCACTTGCAAATGAATTATAATGTGAATTGCGTAGGTTGGAAGAAAGCACATAAATTACTGTTTATAATTTTAACAAGCAATTACAGTATCACAAGTGAATTAATTTTTTGACTTTGACACTGTGTGGGGTTTTCTGTGCATGACCTAGAGTAGAATGTCTGTTCTAGTACTTAATTAAAAAAGAACTGTTGATATTTTCTTATGTGTATATTTAAAAAAATTTAATTGCTTTCTGGATTTGATATATAGCGTCTTTTACTCATATGCTCCAAAATGATATGTATTTTAAAAGATATATCTTTTATAGTTTTACTTACAGTTGCAAGTTTATAAGTAATTGAAAAGTGAAAGCTGTGCTTAAGCTTTTCTCTGTGTTGGCTCGTATTTCTTGTTATATTAATTTTTATGAACTGGTTGCCATTAGAAGAAATGAATTGCATAACTGCATATGGATGAAATTCACTATTGTCTCTTTGTACAATTGTTTTGACATGGATAATAATTTAAACATGGAAAGTTCTGAAGTGTTAATTAATAATAGATTGTGATACAATTCAAAGATATATTTAAATCTGAGTAACTAAACCTTTTTTATTTGGAACAGGACAGTAAAGTACTTGATTACCAGCCACAAAATAATGGCTCAAGGTCGTCCTATCAAGTGCGTTGTTGTTGGTGATGGTACTGTCGGAAAGACGTGCATGCTCATTTCGTACACGACAGACAGCTTCCCGGGAGAATATGTTCCAACTGTGTAAGTGATTTAGAAATGCTGTTTCTTGAGAATTCTTCTACTGAAGTCGTATCTTGATGTCACAGAACTTTATGTTTCTGTAAATTCTGTTTCCTATATTTTTCTTTGCCGTGAACTAAGTGAATCTCTCTACATAAGGCGGAGAAAAAAATTGTTGTGTTTCCGGCAAAACCCGACCGACCCATTTTTACGGCCGCGACTCAAATATTTTTGTAAAAAAAATTTTTTAAAAAAATTTACCAAAAAAATTTAAATTTTTTTTAAAAAAATATTTTTTTTACATTTGTATTGACATAACACAAGGGACGTCAACAAAATGAAATTAATAGGACTGTTTCTAGAGCAGTTTTAGGTGCAGACTGTCGGGAAATAGGCAGTTTATACTTGCTTAGAACACGTACTTTGTTTCAGCATGCAAAAAAGACTAGTGGGGTATACTTTTTCGGATAGTCACTGCATAAAAATATTTTACCAAAATAAAAATATTTTCCGACCTACCTACCCAATTTTTTTTAGCTATGTTACCGGAAACACAACATTTTTTTAGGCCTAATTATATATTTGTTTTGTAAGAGGCTAAAATAGGTTCTGTATCACAAAGGTGTTTTGATTATTTTATAAAATTACTTCTGTGCCTGACAATTATGGATTCCAGCAGGTGTAGGTATGGTATGGATGTATTTCAGTGAAATTTTTAGAATTGACTGGAGACTGTATTCATGGTTTACAAGAGAGGTGTATGGTGTACAGATAACGGCTACTCTTACTCTGTTGGATGAATGAGGTCCATTGTGATTATATTCTGAAATTAACTTTCCCTTGTATGAAATTAGCTTTACTTATACTTTCATTTAATATACCAGCGGTTCCCAACCCGTGGCCCGCGGGCCAAAAGTGGCCCGCCAGGCCTCAAGAAATGGCCCGCCAGTCCTCAAAAATGGCCCTCATTTCTCGAAGAATAACAAAAATGTATGAAAAATTGACAATTTTGACAGGATAGAACACATAATTATTTTCTATTACAAATTATTTTATTTTCACGTCTATAAATAACATCAACCACTCTATTTTGAATCAATTATAACAATTTTATATGCTTTTAGTTAAATAAATGTTAGTATTTTGGCCCCTACTGTCCTTTAACTAAGAAAAAGTGGCCCGCTTGTCCTCCAACTTAGAAAAAGTGGCCCTAATATCCAAAAAGGTTGGGAACCACTGTAATATACATTTTCACCGAGTGGTTTAGTAAAGTTATAATACAGCTTTAGATGATTTATGCAGCAGATATTTGCATCCTGACATTTAAAATTCAGTTGGTCTTGCTGCTTCTCAGCGACTTTTCTGTAATTAATCTTTTTTTTATTCATCGGTCACTTAATAAATTCAATTATCGTTCAGCTGACCTTCAAAGTTTTCGCAACCTTAAGACTAAAGCTGCGATGAAACATTATTTTTTTATCAGTGACCTTAAAATAAGCATAAACTCAGGTTTGGCCAAATTTGTGAACTGCTTAAATCCTTCATTGCTGCTGCCATTTTGCCATTTATGTGGTTACATTTTAGCAGTACTGTTGAATGACATTTAGTCCTGTCCATAAAAGTCCATTTATAAGGATTTTACATTTATAATTCTGAAGTTTAAAATTTCATTATTTTATCGGCATGAACTGTCCTAGAGAAAGTGTTTTGCCCTCCTTCTAGCCTCACTTGCTGACATTAGATATGTATGGAATTTTCACGTATCAAAGGGCCATCAAGTTTTCTGCTCGGTGCTTATAATTGAGGCTTTTACAAAAAGATCAGCATGCAACACACCACTCGCAAGGCATACAGTTGGAGAGATCAGTGTGAAATTCTACGACAGTTATGTCGTTCGCTTTTGTAATTTTTTTTACCACTACTATTGCATATATAAAAAGCAAACTTTATCCTTAAAATCTTTTGCTATAAATTATACAGACATGTTATATATAATTCTGTTCATTTTGGATTCCTAAATAACATTTTGTCTAGGACTTGGTCATACCAGTCTCTACTTTTCTCTCTCTAAAAAATTCAACAAAATGGAAAATGGCTGGAGCCAGGTGTTCCAATCTAGTAGAATAACAGTATTGGGCATACTATGTGGCGGATCACCTATCACATAAATTATAGTTCTGAAGAGGAGCTCGGAACCAGTTGGACGTTGGTGAGGTGATGAGTTTTTTTATGATTTTTTTACCAACGAAAGAGTTGACGTACACACTTGCATGTAAAAAATAGATTGATACTGTTGAAGGTCATTACTTGCATTGATTGGCAAATGCAGAGTTTATGATTGCTCCTTAAATGTGATTCATTTTTGCTACTGTGAGTACTACATCTGAGCGGAATGATGTTTATTTAATTCAGTTTTGACAACTATACAAGTTCAATGATGGTTGATGGAGTATCGGTGAACTTAGGATTATGGGATACTGCTGGACAAGAAGACTATGATCGTCTCAGACCATTATCCTATCCTCAGGTACGCACGTCATTGTATTTCTCCATTTAACTGTCTTACCTTTAGTGCTCTGCCAGGGTATATGATCTGATATATCTACAATATTGTAGATATGTGTTTTGTGTATATACCTAACTGAACATTTATATAGCACCTTTTCTGAAGACCTCTCAGATGTGTTCCTCGGTAGCATGAATTGTATTAAGAACAACTAGTTTATCCTGTAAGGAGGTAATACAGAAATACATGTAATTTAAGGTCAGAGGCAGTCTCTGACATTTAACATAAACACAGCCATGGCTAGTGGAGGCAAAATCATCGCAGTTTCACAACGGATTCCATGTTCGCTGATTGTGTTGCGTTGAGGATGACGAATGATGATGGCAAAACGAAGAAGCCTTTGCTACACATGTTTATGATAAGCAACTGCAGCTCCTTAGGGAGTTGGTGGTAGCAGGTATTGTTTCCAGATGTTATCGTGCTTTGAACAATCCTAATAGGTTGACTTTGCCACGGAGAATGGATGCAATATTTGTTGCTTAGATTTAAAATGGCCGAGAAAAAAGTACAACAATGGGAAATGATAAAGTGATGGTAAATTTACTTCGGTGTTATTCCTAGCAACTGCAGCACATGCAAAGAAATTGTTCTAGCTTCTTAAAATTTATGTCTTGCTTTCATTCAAAAAGTTAGTGAAATGATTCCTACCCTATGTTGAACTAAACATAACTAAATTGCTGAGGTCAACAGTGTTAAAGGCCAAATTATAGTTGTAAGCGAGAAGATCATTTGTGGGAGACCTATGATGTAACAATGAAATTACTGACTTTTTGTTTATGATTCTGTTCATAATTATAATGGTGAATGTATTGTTTCTTGTTTCAGACGGATGTATTTCTGATCTGCTTCAGCGTCGTTAGTCCTTCGTCATTTGAAAACATCAACACAAAATGGTGTCCAGAAATTAAGCACCATTGTCCCGATGCTGCTGTTCTGCTTGTTGGTATGTTGTATATAATGTAATGTATAATGTATATGTTTATGATGAGGCAGTGAACTTTCATTCTGCATCATTGTTCCTTTGTTGTTCGTATAAATTAACCCGCTTTTTGGTTCGGTGCAAATTTTGGGGTTTGTATGAAGAGTGAAGTTGCAAATTAAATGTGAAGTTTTCAAATTATAGCGGAGAACTGAAATTGAACTTTCACTTGCACATTTTGTACCAAGTATATTATAATGGTTTGAGGTTACATAACATAAGATTCTGTTACTTGAATGTTGCAATTTGACTGGCAGTGCACCAAATCCTTATTGTTTCTTGTCCCTGTTTCATTGCTTTGGCACACATAGCCACCAGATATGAAATTCTGAGCTTCCTCCAGAAAGGAGGGGAGCATTGCCCATCAATCTGATGTTACTGCTGAGTAAATTAACTTTAGAAAAGTTCATTGGCTCCCTCTGTTTCATTCATTGCCAGTTTAGTATTTTTTAGACGTAATTTTTTTATCTTGTGCTTCGAAATTTAGTTACGTTGCAATTTATCTTGGAAGAAGTAAAAGTTGTTTTTACAATAAATGAGCTTCTGAAGTATTAAAACAAGCATTCAAAAATTTTGCATATGCATAGTGTTTACTGATATGTTGGTGGTGCCAGAAAAATAAAATTAGAGAACTGGGTGTTAACTTGAACGTAATGTTGTGATTGTGATTAATTTTTGGTAAGGCACCAAAATCGATTTGCGAGAGGACAAAGACGTCGTCGGCCAACTGGCAGGAAATGGTTTGGCACCAGTCAAAAGAGAACAAGGCATCAAAATGGCTTCCAAGATCAGGGCCATCAAATATCTGGAATGTTCTGCATTGACTCAGCGAGGCCTTAAACAGGTAAAGCTGCACGAGTGATAATTATACACAATACTATCTGGCAGTCTGTTTAAATTCACTTATTGCTAAATTGAAAATGACAGGCAATTACAATTTATTTATAGTAATATTTGACTTTTGTATTTAAGGTCAACTCATAATTTTTTAAAACTTTCATTTGTAACTTTCTGCGGCTCTGATATTTTTATGATGATAATAATACATGAATATTGTTACTGATGTCGGGCTTCATATCCTATTGATTTCAGTGATGTCCATACCTCTGTTTTATAATTGAAAAAAGCCTTTTATAGCAGTTTCTGACCATGATTTGAAAATAATCTGGCAAGAAATTTGGCTGTGTAAAAAATAATTTGCATGAGACGCCCACAAGTATACCACGCAGGTAGGTACATGGTTTTGTAAAACTTTGTATAACCCATGTGTTATATGCGCGAAAATATGGTATGTATGCTACTTTGGAAATGATGATGCAGAGTTCATGATGCTTTGCAAATAAAAGTTGTATTATGTAACTTAATATATAATAATATGGCTAATTTTAGTTCCATTTATATAATGATAAATAAATGACAAATTTTGCAAGGCTTGGCACCATAAATTTCTTATCATGGATTACCATGACCAGATTAGTCATTAATCCTTTTAATGACAAGGAGCATTGATTTGATAGACGCTCTTAAGGCTTCATCATGCGTACAATGCTAAACAAAGTTTGTGCAGTGTGTTGTGTAAAATTATTCAATGCCTTAAATTTTTGTCGGCTACTTGCTGCTCAATTTTAAATCTGATAGTACCTTCAGAACCCCAGGGAAAACATTAAAAATGTCAAAGTATTAAATTATCATTGCACTTAAGAAATCTGTATCCTGTTGTAGGTATTCGACGAGGCAGTGCGTGCGGTATTGACACCTCAGGCTCCTGTCAGACCGATACGCAAGTGTTCTTTACTCTGATGATGCCAATGGTCCCAAATACTCTGGTCACTAGTCATGTAAAGCTTGACCTTGTGTTTCATGACTCATCACTGGTGTGTTGTTAGCAAAGAGATACCGTGTAATTCTGGATACTAATGAGCAACAGCATACGATGGCCAAGCATTATCCTAATCAGCTTATGTCAGATTCGAAGGTAGTTGCCGAGAACTTTTTTATAAATATTTATCGTTTAAACAGAATTTGTGTTTCATCGATGTCAAATTGTATTTTGCCTACCTGGTGTCTGTATTGTCATGAAATCTGAGCACGATGACACAGAGAGACTTGTTCGCGCGTAACAAAGTACTTCTTCGGTCAATCTGATTTAGTCTCGTGAACAGTGATGTGTGCGTGTTTTGTACATTGGCGCTTGGCAGATGTAATTCAGTTTTGATTCCATTGGTGTACTTTCAATTTATCTCTTCACACATGGAATTGGTTTAATAAAATGATAAACGGCAAGTATGCTTTCCGAGCAGTTTTCAACATCAGAGTGTTTATGTGAGTGAGGACTTTGAAATGCGCTACATAGCTAGATATCCTGATGCATAGTACATACAACATCGATACTAGTTTTGTAATTAACACGAAATGCTGTTGAGCTGCCAAAGTAAAAATTTGGTTTTACGTTTCAGGAAAGTCCCAAGAGAGAGTTTTCTGACTATTTTATCAAATTTGTATTGACACCAAATCTCAATTTACTAGTGTTTTTCATTTCTCAGATCGCTATTCCAGCTTACTAATTAATGTCTTTTTGTTTTTATATACATGTGAATTATTTTCGGTTTTGCTTGCTTGTGACCACAAATGAGTATACCTCTGCAAGATGAAAATCTCTGCCATTTGGATGAATGTTGTAGACTTTTCTTACGCATGATTTGTCGTATTTGACGAAAAACACAGTCGTATATTGTGAATAGAGAATTGACAGTCCAGACACTAGGCATTCAGACGTATCATTATTTTTAATCCATGCCCATTGCACTTGACTGCAACTAACTTGCTTGAACTGAGTTCAAAATTACTTGATTGGTGACTACGTACATTTTACACCAAAGACCAACTTTACTGCTAGTAAGATTGTTCCTTAAGTGGGTCAGAGCTGCTTTGGTAATTCATATTGTGTTGTATAACACCACTATTGGCTATTAGAGTGAATGCAATTTTGGGGGGTTTAAGGCTGAAGTCTGTATCTCCATGCTAATTCTAGCAGCTCAAAGATGCTCTGGATGCCAAAATACCATGCTGTGACAGTAGAACCTGGTAGCGGTAAATGATATTCGTGAACAGTGGACATGATAATACTGATTACCCTAATATGATCACTGGCTTTTAATATGGTCTGTGGTCTCCTTCAACCAATTAAAACAGAAACAATGTTGCCTAAAGTTATTGTCTTAGTAACAATGATGACTTGTTGTATCCAGCTGTGCAAGGAAGTAAATTGCAGTTCTCTCAATACTTGCCAATTGGTTTATAAAAAATGTGCTTTGTAGGCTAAAGTTAGTTATATCCTCTGTGAGGCTAATTGTCATCTACAGTTTCTGCTGATAGCGACTGTCATGCCCTGTGAAAAACATCTGCCTATTGGCATTTAATGTGTGTATGTGTGCGTGTGTGTACATGCGTGTTTTTTTATTTTTCGTGAGGTGATGCATAACAAATTAGATAGACAGAAATAGGCATTCTTATGAAACACACTGCCATTGTTAGTGCTGACTAAACATGTAAAATAGAACATAATTTATTGCAGAACAATTATATTTGAGCTAATTTAGCTTTGTGTTTATTAACTTGGCTTTGTTCAGTAGTCTTCTGCTGACCAGCCCTCGTGTGGGTCATCATGCCATCCGGTTACTGTTTTCAATTCTGATGTGTTGACCGACCATATAGTTCTATTGTGATGTACTGAATAGCTCTATATGTTGGGAGTTGTTGATGTAGAAGTTAAATTAATAAAATCATAAGTTGGCCAACTAGACTAGCGGTTCCCAAACCGTGGCCCGTGAGGCGTAAAAAAATGGCCCTCATCTCTCATTGAATGAACAAAAATAATATGAAAAAATTGACAATTTTGAACACAATTATTTACTATTACAAATTATTTTATTTTGGCGTCGATAAATAAATGACATCAAACATTCTATTTTGATTCAATTATAACAATTTTATACGTTTCTAGTGCATTAAACTTTAGCCTTGTGGCTCCCTAATGTCCATCAACTGAGAAAAAGTGGCCCTCGTGTCCTCCAAATTAGAAAAAGTGGCCCTAAAGTCAAAAAAGGTTGGGAACCACTGAACTAGACTGAATTTTTTTGTTAAAGTATATACAAAAAAATGGGACAAATCTGGATATATGATACACACACGTCAAAGCACGTTAAATAGAAACAAATAAAACTAATGTGAACAGAGCTATGTCATTGATGGCCAGCAAAGAGGACCCTAGGAAGAAAGTTTTTAGTATCATTTACTACCAGTAGAATGAATGCTGCTGTCTAGGACGTAAGTTACGGGTTTTTGCTAGAGGTGGAAAAAGCTTCTTTGAACATACATTTTGTATTACAACCCGAAGCAGTCCAGCATCAGCTCCAGCAGGAACCAGCAGCTAACTTATCCATTCTCATGAACGTTACCAGATTATGCTGTTATAACTCATGTTAAAATTCAAATTGAGGTTGATCTGTTACTTCTGTAACTACTGTTGGATCGGCTCATTTGCTATTTTTCTGTCTTACAAAAATAATGTTGCTTCTACTCAGCCGATGGTTGGATGGGCTTTAGGTTGTTTTCGACATTTGTTCTAGTGTATACGTAATTGTTAAAATCTGTATTGTACAACCGTCGTGAAAAACTTTCTCAAATTTTGTGCATGCCTTTTGTGTTGAGTAGCAAGATTCAGCTCAAATGTTGTTACTGAATTAGTATCGTGATAGCATCAAACTCGTGGTTGCTTTTTCATCATTATTATCGTAGTGCAATGTTGAAGGATTATTATGAGCTCATACTGAACAAGTGCAGTGTATTGAATGATTTCCAAGACATCATTTTAAGAATATCAGTAATTTATAAGTTTATGAGCATTCCTTTTTGGGTGTTGCCGTTTGTGAACGCTACTGTAGTTGCAGCCGTGAGTCCAATAAGTTGCTCATGTGCCCAACAAGTATTTTTTAAGTTCAAGCAAAGCCAATTGCTATGTTTGTCTGCTTGTGTAAAGTGGAATCTTAAAGTCCTGATCGTTAAATGTTACTGTTTTCATGTATGTTGCATCACATACTTGATGTGTGGCTTTAAAATGTGCTTGTTTGTAAGAAATATAGTATTTTAAAGATCGTGTCATGTAATCAGTGCTCAGTTAATCATTGGTTTGCTAAATCGGAGTCGTTTAATTTCCTATTTCTTGGCACTCATTCTTGCTAGAAACAAGGTGCATTAGTTACTGTGCATGACCAACATTTCGTTGCTTTAGAGTTGCTAGGGTTTTGATTCTAGAAATGACATCTTGACTCTGTTTCTGGCTTCTGCTTTCATGCTGTGCCAACATGTCTGTAGCAAGTATTTATGATTAACCGCGTGTAAACGTATCAAAACTGTTGTTTTATTGTTTTTATCAAACATGTAACATTCTGAGGAAGGCTTTGAACAAAATGGCCAATTTAGTTTTCAGTGCTACATTTTTCTATTGAAGCAAAATAGGACTGTACACCTACAATTTAGTTTACTTTTTCACATTTATTTCGGTTAATAAACATTTCTATGTGAAGGAAGTGGGTGTATATTTGTATAAAGTGGGTGTATATTTGCTTTCATAAGGTGGTCTGGTATAAAATGGCACAGGCTCTTCAATGCAAGCTATTCTATTTTCCTTATCTAAACTTGGTTTGAAGTTTGATATCTGAGAAATTTCATTATTTTATTGGCTATTCCGTGCATTCTTGCTATTATAATTTAGCCATTACTAAACTGGATCACAAGCATTAGCCAGGCTTCTACTTCCTTTTATACCTTTACAGAAGAAACTTCGTTCTAAGCACTGTTGCTTTCAGTTCATTTGGTAATTCCTTAAGGTGTAAACTAGTTTTTTTAACTGTCCAAGAGAATCCTTGGCCAACATTTCACCACTTCCTTCAATATTGGCCATGCGTTTAAGACAAACTTTTATTCCAGTCAGCCAAATAATTGAATCGCCTCCTCTCCACTGGTTTTTTTATATCTGCTAATCCTCATTCCTCTTTTTAAACTGTCATTCTGAAGCATTAGCTTTGATAGCTTTCATTTCTCTTGAATTCAAGTAGCCACAGAAGAGCAGAACAAATTACAAATTCAAGAGTCTTGTTTTAAATTTACAATACTTTGTCTTTTGTTCACAGCTGTAGCTCCTGTGATTTATGATTAAATATACGTGCTTTATAAGGTGGTTGCTTGTAGCAGTTGAAATATCACAGTACAGATGTTCATCTAATTATGTACACAAGAACTAAATATTGTCTAAGTTAATTTATGGCTTTTCATCTGGACTAGTTATTGTTAAGGTGACAGCTTAGTGTGCAAAAGTGGACTGCCAAATTACCAATAAAATATATGCAAAATCTTGTTCTGAGCAGCAATGTTTTAAATTTTTTGCCAAAACTTTTAACAGCTATCACAAATGTTGAAATAGTATGATGTGCCAGGACAAACTCCAACTTGTGTCGTCCTAAACCATTTTGAAATATTTGCTAATATTTCAATGGTGTTGCTGTAGGTCTGAAGTAATAACGGTTAAATAACTATTCATGTCTGGCAGAATACTTCTTCACGAGAGTTGTACAGCAATGAGAGCATTGATCCTACTAGCCCAATGCTGAGCTTAAGGGGACACAAAAATTAATGGTTCTGTTACCAATATTTTAACATTTTTTGCATCAGTTAGTACTCCTTGAACTGAATGTGCAAAACTTGATTCTTTCTTGTCACAGATTTAATACTTTACTATTGTTATTTTTAAAAAGCCATAAAATTCAAAGCCATACTAGCTAAATTAATTTAAGAATGAGAGGAGTATGAACACTTCACTATTAGCCACAGATGAAATTCTTTCACAACCCAGTGTAAGAATGACCCATGCCAATTATTTTGTTTATCACAAGCCACACCAGTTCATACTTACATAGGTTCAAACACTAAGTAAGTGGGGGTGAAAGCTATTCAACGCAGATATTAGTTACAACAAAATGCATGCACGACGTGCCAAAATTTCTGAACCGCTTCAACAGATTCAATGCAAGGTTTATCTTGCTTAAGATTCTGTCATCAGACAACACCATCACGTAAAGCACTATGACCACTATTTATTAATACCGTTGAACTTTTCAGGCTTTACTTGCATCTAATTGAATAGTTGATGAGTAAAATAAATGTAAAATTATGAAACATATAACAAAATATGATATGAGAAGGCAGTTCATGCTGTTACCATGGTAGCCTATGGTAGTGTTTATCAGTAAAGTTAATGAAGAAAAACAACATATTAGCATAGATAAAGCAAGCAATGTCAAAATGTGATATACTGCAAATAATATAGGCTTCAAAGTTACTAATATAAATCTGCCAAAGATAAGAATGATTTATAATAGTCAGCCAGCAAACAAACCAGTAGCATATTATTATACATACACAAGATAGCAGAGTCCTGTCAACTGCACTTGGTAAAGTTTATTACCTTTACCAAGCTCCATTGAAGTATCACTAATGGAGATGTGCAATAATAAAAGTCTGCAAACTTGTACTTTACTTTAACAGTCCTATTTATAATGTAGTGTGTAGATACATGGGTCTACTACATGCTCAGTAAGTATGACAGCATTTTAATTTGCAGGAAGCACTCAACCACATTATTAATTTTGACAATTTTCTTAATTTTGACAGAAGTCCGACCTATTCCCTCCTGAAAAAATTTGAAGCCCTGACCTGACATTAAATTTTGCCAATAACGATGGCTAAAAATGAAAGGTATGTTAACAATTGACAAGTTTATGAGACTGATTATTACTATCAACTAGTACCATCTACAGCACTCTTACAATACAATACAATACAATATGTCATTTATATCGCGCTTTAACAAAAAACAAGTCTTGCACAAGAGCGAGCAAACTCTTGTTTGGCATCTAATGCACAAGGTGTCAACTATTGATGAACAAAGACCAAGTCACAAATCCAGCGAACATCCACAAGATTGATCATGATCACATAAGACAGACAGGCAGCCTAAGATGAATAGGCTGATTTAATAGGAAGCCATCAATCATCAATGACTACATATCGCATCACCAATGCTTTCACAATCAGAGAGTGGTCTCTTTGGTCTGCATTGTGTGACCAGATCATCTTTCTGATATCTAGTTAACTTTGCAATGCTACACTGTTCTGTCCTCGGCATTCAAGCACACTGTATAAAGGCCAAAGTTTAGCCTTACAAGTGAGATCCAGTGTTGTACAGTAACGAAGCAAAAGTAACGCGTCACTGTACTTAAGTAAAAGTTTGAATACTTTCACATGTAACGAAATATCAAAAAACCGAAATACTTTTACTTTCAACGAAGTAAAATTTTACCCATGTTTCATTACAATTTCGTTACAATTTATGTGACACTCGTAGCAATGTTCGTTACTTCAATGCGCTAATTAACATTTCGTTACGCTAAGCTAAAACAGCTGATTTAAATTTGCATACCTAAAATAAATTTTCCATGGGTGGAGCATGCTAGATTATAATATTATTATCTGACCGTAAATTTCAATAGTGCCATTATATTGGAGCATTAAGACATCGGTTGATGGTTATCTCTTCAAAGCAAAACTGCATTTCAGAATTGCAATCCAATGGAGAGAGCCGTGCAGCTGAACTCTCGAGGCCCACGACAGTAACACAGGTTAGACAGCTCAGTTAAGCAATTCAACATAGATGAGATTTCAGTCCTTACCTAAAACAACATCATAGAACCTTGCAGAGTAGACACAAACAAGCGTTTAATTCCAATGCTTTTGGTCAGTGGCACAAAAAGACTGAGAACCCAGTTCTGCATTTAACAGAAGTTAACTTCACTGGTCAAAAGTGTACTATTTTTTAAACTACGAGATATTAAAGTTTTAAACGGATTCATTGTTCTTCAGGAAGTCAGTGCAATGAAATGCAGTAGAGAATGATGTGCTGGCATTTGCAGGTTTTACATTCTAGCCCAGGGATTTCTTATGCGTTTGAACTTTTTTAGATTTCTCTTTCATTATTAGAGGAATAGAAAAACTGTGTTGCCCAATGTGCAGCTTTGTACAGGAAGGAGTTAAGGTCTAAGGTAAGGTTGATTATCGTGCATTATTGCTTCAAAAAGACGTGATAACCGGTGAAACTGAGGGAGCAAGGGGAAGAGGAAGACCAAGAAGAATGTGATAGACGATGTGAAGGAATGGACGGGATTGTCGATGGAGCAGGTGGTACGAGCAGCACAGCAGAAAGACCTCTGGAGAAGAATTGTCCATGATGCCGCCAATGTTTGGAGTGTCGAATAAGGCACCGACGACGACGATTGCTTCACTATTTCAAGTGCCTAATGTTTATTACTAGTGCCTGAATAAAACCTAAATGTAAGACTACCGGTATTTTGAAAGTCTTCACAGTGCAAGCAAGCTGAAAAGCAGAAAAAATGAAACCGAGATACAGTGGAGATGATTTCGAAAACCCCAGACGAGCCAACTATTCATCTTTATAAACAAGTGAGAAGCTACTGAAGATTACTTGAAACCAAAGTGTCAGCCACTAACAACATGACAAGCTGAATAAGATGAAGTGAAATTCTATGACTTTCCTGTGCATCAAACCAAAAAGTAGTCACACAACTTCAACCGACCAAAGAGGAATTGGATCGGTATTGTTTATAAGAGAAAATGGTAAATAGTAAGATAATTGCTTAATCTGGTAGATGAACAAAAGTCAATTAAATATGCAAAGCTGTCAAAATTAAGCTTTAGACAGATGTAATTAATTGAACTGGAGACTTTGGTGCAACTGTACAATGTGTACATATACGACACATACATTATTTTTTATAATGTATGGTACTTGTACGTTATGCCGTTCGTTAACATCAATTTATTTAGTTGTGTGCAAGACTCGTCTGTTCAGCATAGGACTCGGGTGTCATTGAAATAACTGCTACTATCAGTGCAACTCATGCCATCCAACGGCTGCTGACTTGTGATAATCCACATTTAATTAATTTTGTCCAAAAGATAATCATTTGCATGGATGTACACCTTGTACAGTGTGTACACAGATTTTTTCATAAACATGGGGGTTTTATTCATTCTGCTACAGTGTAACTGCAATTCCTTTTGTAATGCACACAAACAGCACGTTATTTTTATTGAAAACATTCATACAGTACGCGTACGTTTTCCGCTTTGCACTATGCTGGAGACATTGTGTTGGATTCAGTTAGCCAGACGATATGAGATGTTATTGGCGAAACAGGGCAGAAAATACCAGAAAATTACATCGTTGTTATTAGCAAAGACATCAGAAAAGAAAGAGAACAGCTGCACTTTCAAACGAAGAAGTAAAGAGCAAACAACGAGATTAAGGAGAGTCGCATGTTTATTCAGCAAATTATTCATAAAGCAGTGGACAACAAAACATTCTGATTTGCAATGACTAATCAAATTTAGGAATTGCCATGACATGGAATTGACCAAGAGAACCAGCCACTTGTCATCAGCAAAGAACATTTTCTAACTCGTTTACTTGACCACACGAACGAAAACCGTAAAAATGAACTTGTTAGAAATCTAGCAAAAACCCTAAACACACCGAAATATGATTACACCAGAAACTCTGCACACTGCAATCGTTGGAAACCATATTTAGAATTGGCTAACAATGAGGTCATGTTATAATGAAGTCAGTTTCTAAACCTAAATTTGGAAATCATGACTCCTGACGGCAGTTCATCAGAATTTGTGTTATAATTGGACGTGTCTTAAGAAGTTTCTGGTGTACGTAGATCACAATCTGCAAACAATTAGACTTTCATAACAAACGATGCAAGATGGAAAAGGTCACTATAATTTATTTTGACCAGCAAACAAAAACCACAGCTATTCTGACCAAAGTACCTAGTACTAGTTCATTTCCATCCTGCTGAATGTCTATCTCGCTGTATTTGGTCAGCCTGATGTTGGTGCCCCACTGCATTCGTCAAAGAGTCGCTGGGGCAGCTTGATGTGGCAAGCTACAACCCCTGTCATCGGTTCCGGCAGTTTGGTCTTCATCATTTCCCACGAGTCATTTTCAAGGTCGTACGCTTGCACAGAATCCTGGAAGCTGTGTGCATCCCAGCTGTAACCGCCGAGAATGAATATCTTGTTGTCACAACGAACGGCAGGCGCCTCGCTCTGACCTTGCAATGACGCCGACAGGATAGTCCACTCATCCATCTCAATATCATACGCCTCTGTCATCATGACGTCGCGCCGGTCACCTGCATTCGTGTTGCCAGCGCAGACAAACAGTCGATGGCTATGAGCGACCATGACGTGGTAGCCTCGGCTTTGATTCATCGGTGCCTTCAACTGCCAACCAGCACGGTCGAGGTCGTAGCAGTGCATCTCGTCGGTGAAATCTTCCCCTGGACAACCGCCCGATATGTAGACCTTGTTGCCGTGAGAACATCCAGCATGACTGAACAACGTGTTTGGAAGGCTTGATATGAGCGACCATTCGTTCGTCGCAAAATCGTATTTCTCGGCCGTGCTCAGCGCGATTCGATTGTGCTTGCCACCGACCGCTATAAGGCAAGTTGCCATCGTGATGAGAGCGAAATGCGTGCGAGGCACCGTCATCGACGAGATCTGAAGCCACTTGCTGTCGCGTGGATTGTAACGAAACGCACTGTTGGTCGCATGACTTCCGTCGCCGGCCATTGCGGTCTGACCACCGATGACGTAGATGAAGTCGTTCACAACTGCAACAGCCGCAAAATAACGCCGATCCTTTGTGGGGCTGAGACTAACAAAGGAGCCAAGCTGGCCGGCTTTTGTATGTGCTGCCATGATGTTCGCACAAAGCGTATTGTCAAGATATCCAGCTCCCAGAATAACCAGACACTCCTTATACGCACGCATCTTAGCAATAGGAGTGTTGATGACAGGCTGACTGAACAG
The DNA here is from genome assembly GCA_945859605.1 of Lumbricus rubellus. NCBI lineage: Eukaryota > Metazoa > Annelida > Clitellata > Crassiclitellata > Lumbricidae > Lumbricus > Lumbricus rubellus. The sequence goes on along the minus strand of OX243811.1, from coordinate 51,035,639 downwards.
CTTCATGTGATAATTCAGCGCTCCTTGCAGTACGTCGCGACAGGCCTCGCTCAGCAGCAGCGGATGGCTGTAAATGTATTCCATCTGCTCGGCATTCATCAGCCCGTATCGAATGAGGCCGAGGATCTTCTTCGTGAGGTCGCTCTGACGAGAACTGTTCTCCAGCCACGTCAGCGCAATCTTAAAGACCTCCAACTCCGACTGCGCTTTCAACCGATCGTCAGAAAGAAATTCGCAGAACAGCTCACCCGAAATGCCTTTAAAATCCTCGTTATGCGCCACCGGAACGAAATTCTCCAGAATGAAGTTCTTTGTTTCGCGCTTGCATTCGCTCAGCCCGTACATCTCGGCCATCCGAAGAAAGTGCAGGCAGTTGTCGACCGTCATCTCGTCGCGCAAATACTTGGCACAGAACGACAGAACCTCTGTGAACTGGAGATGATCGGCCGCCTCGAGTACATCCTGCAGGTTTCCATCGTTGATTACGATGGTCCCTGTGTACGCGTACTCAAGCAGAGCACGCAATCCGATGGCCGAAACACCCTTCAACTCCACCTGGTTTTGCATCTTCTCTTGAAAGTCCTTCGTGAACATCGAGAAGAAGTACTGGCTGCAAGCGGCCAGGTAGCTGCGATGAACATTGAACGTTTGGCCCTGAACGAGGAGCTGCGTGTCGCACATGAGCGCTTCTTGCCACAAACGCTGGAAGCCCTCGACAACTGCAGTGCCATGAGCTGCTGAGATATAACTACGGCCTCTTGAAGCAGTAGAACTTGCATTTGCAGTTGCTGCCATGCTGCCAGTGCTTGTACTGCTTACCTAAAATCACCAATCAATATATATTTTAATTGATTATAAAAAAGATTTATCACTGATGCATCAGTAACTTAACTTTACAGTATTTACACCAACCTATTCGTGGTAAAGCAGCCAAAACTGGCATTCAGTTCAGTTACAATTTAACATAGATCTATAGTTTTAAGTTAATTCTGAGTATTAAAAAAGTCACATATATACAAAGATGAAAGAAACCAAAAGAATGACAATGACATTGTTGGGACGAAGTGCCCAATATTCCAAGAAAATTCTTCTTCAAAGTTCTCACTATTCACTTAATACACCTTAAAAACTGCATCCAAAATCCAAATATGACCATGATAAGACCGTTTGCATCTCCTAAGTAACCAAGTCATGTTGGAGAGTAGTATAAAATCAATTTAAGCTTCTGATCATAATATAATAATATTGCAGAGTATCTATTTAAGCAATCAATCAATTACACGTTCTTGATTACGCCTAGTATTTCTCTAAGGAGCCAACTCTTACCAGCAAATCCACATTACCAATAACATATGCACATGTCTCTTACAAGAAACATTCTTCATATTGTATTTTGTCAGATGATTCCCTTCAACATGCATACATATATACATTGCAAAGGGTCGTTAAAAACTGCCATGACAGAACAATCAAAAACCCAATACAAGAAACATAAAAACCAGACATTTCCGGTTTTTTACCTTGCCTACCACACAGCAGATGTATGTATGTCCTCTGTTTGCCAAATGCCTCACAACCCTAGTCATACCTACATCAGTATAAACATTATACCTATATCAAAAACGGTTCTTGGTGAACGAGCTTTATCGGCTGATGGACTAACTGAATTTCTCCCTGTGAATACTATCTATCTGTTTGGTTTGGTCATGTCAATCATTTCAATGAAACTTACCTCTCTCAAATCACCATCCACCAGAGGCTTTCTCTATCTTACGGACTGAGCTTCTGGTAATGACCTGATTACGACTTAGTGCTAGATGTGGCGAAACTGCAGTATCAGGAACCGTATGTGTCGGTTAGGGTCAGGTCAGGTGTCGTGATGGTCGGATAGGGTCAGGTTATGCGTCGTGAGGGTCGGTTAGGGTTAGTGGGTAAACACGAAGACTGGCTGCCCGTACTCCAAACAATATGGCTGCCAACGAATGCAATAAAATTAGAGCGTGACCTATCGACGACATTGTTCATCAATTCAGCTTCAATTTCAGCAGAATGACTGCACTAACCCTAAAACTAACCCTAACCGACCCTCACGACACCTAACCTGAGCCCTAACCGACCCTCACGTTTTGCATGTTGGGATGCATGTTGCGATGTCGTCCAAAGGTCGCGCTCTATTTTATTGCATTCGTTAACGGCCATATTGTTTGGAGTACGGGCAGCCAGTCTCCGTGTTTACCGGTTAGAGTTAGGGTTAGTGTCGTCATTAGATACTATACACTATACTAAGATGTTGTGTATGCCTCGGTCCCCGATACTGCAGTTTCGCCCTAGATGTGTTGTGGGTTAATGCCCTGTGCATTATCCGACACTGGCGCAATAGAAGCAATGAATAGCAATTTACAAAATAATCTAAAGTTATACTGGCAATGTCAGACTCGATTTCATTGGGCATGTATGTATATATATATATATATATATATATATATACCCATATAGAAAGCCTGTACATTATGAATCAAGCAGCAAAGTCAGCAGTGTCTAATCAACAGTACTGTTCTAGCTATTGGCAAACTCACCGCTTTGTGGCGAGCCTCGCCGGACATCATCATTACCGTTACAAAATTGCACTGGTAGCGACTGTTTATTAACGTTCAGTAACGGTCATTTAAAGGCTTTTTATCCGAATAAATAAATCACAATTAAATATTATACACTTGGCGCTGTATTTCGTATACTAAACGCAACTTTAATACTTGAATCTGTTATTTTCACCATATTATCCACACACTCATCGCGACACACTGTAGATGGCGCCAGAGAATAAAATAATGCAAGTAAGCTGCGGCGATCGATTGGGGATAGAAAGCTTGGTGGAAAAGGTTTAATATTATTATTGTTTAATCGTAACCAACGAGACCGTGGGTCTACCAAAGACCTTTAAGTAAATTAAAGGTCTTTGGGCCTACTATTTATGTCAACGGATTTATCTTAGACCTAATATAGCATTATGACGTTATAATAATTTTAAAAGTAGGCCTATGCATTTCTTGTGAGCCAAAGCTTCTTTTTAAAGATCTGCTCTGCTCTTTTCGGCTCATTCATCTCAAACCTCTAATTGGCACATCCATCACGCAGTCACCTCTGTCACCGTAAAAAAGGATCCCGAGGATCGAAGATGATGATGGATGATTTGCTGTGATCTTAAATTTGTTTTCACATTACAAAAACGAGCAATAAGAATAATCTGTGGTTCTCATTGGAGAGCTCACACTGCTCCCCTGTTCAAAAATAATAATTTGCTAACTTTAGGCCTACCTAAGATAAATAAATTTCAGATCTGTTTATTCATGTTTCGTTTTCATTTACACTTATTGCCTAGGCCTATGTCTTTTAAACATTATTTTACTAAGGGCTCTGATATTCGTGGTCATTTCACCAGGCACTCGCACTCATATAGAAGTGAATTTGCTCACTTAAGAATCAAGCAGTTCTCAATTAAATATTTGGGTCCTTCGCTATGGAATGGATTGCCTGTTGACATTACTATATATCTTACTGTCTTTTGGTCTGTTTAAAAACTCACTTAAACGATTTCTCCTGCTCAATTGAAGAATTTGTATATTTGCCTTGTTTGTCTAAGTTAGAGCTTTTACTATCACCTGTTTATTTTGCCTTATTGTAATTATTATTATTTTACTATCATAGCCTATGATGTATCTGTTAGGCCTATAGCCTAACCATAAGGTATTCTGATGAGTCCATCGGATCTGATGGGCTTTACTGGGTTATTTGTGATAATTAACCATGGCTATATTGTAGCATAACCAATGATGATAAATAATGTCCTACTTGGTATAGTTACGATGCTGGTTTTTCCGACTAGTAATATAGGTCTGCTCAGTAATTTTCAAATATATAGTTACCAAGATGCTTATTGTGTTTTTCCTCTGGTTCCTTTGCCTCGATATGATTACTACTACCTTACATGTGCTTAATGATTCAGGTTGCCATTACTGACTTAGGCCTATGTTTGTTGCTTATTTTTTGGTTTTGCTTTGTTTTTTTTGTTTGTATTTTTTTTATGTTGTTGTTTTTTGGCTTGTTGCCAATGGCTTTTTTTGATCATGTGATTTTATGCCACATTGATTTCTTTTCTGGTTTTTTCTTTTAAAAAAAATTTCCATTTTCTGCTTATAATTATCTCTAACCTCACCATCTTGACTTACATTTTACGTTCAGGGGTTATCCAGGTTAGCGGGACCTGTCCCTTTCTGGATGATCCTTTCTGATCGAGTGTTCACCGTTTATACAATCAAGGTGTCCTGCGAACATTAATTTTTATTCATGGGTAGGCCTACTGTGTAGCCTAGTATTTTTTCTTTGCAGTATACCTTGGTTTTGTTGTGTTTGTCTTGTGTTCATTCTCAGAATAAACTGATTTGATTTGATTTGATTTGATTTAAATTAGCATGTTTGAAAGTTCCCTGCAAAGAGGAAACGAGCAACTGCTGTGCGCAAGCGGGTCTAGATTTATGCAACATCGTTGTTTGGCTGTGTTTATTTCTGTTAAAATCTTCTTGTCTCTGCAAAAGTGTTTGAAGTTTTACTTTTGGTATCCAGTTTATTTTGTATGGCGCGAATAATCATGTTTTAGATAGTCTTTGGCTTTTTATCTGGCAAGTATTATGTAAACAAAAGAGATTAATATGTCGTGATCTTATCTGGGACTTGCACCCTATTGACCAGCTTCACTCGTGGTCATTCATTGGCCCGCTTTCCATTGAACTTTGGCGTTCGTATCACTCGACCCGTTGGTTTAGTTGAACACTTAGATCGTGAAGTACGCATGTTCTAATGGTTTACTCTAAGATACTCTGGTGTTACTAGTTTGATATTTACCGTCCTGACAGAGCATACGCTTCGGTTTTTGCAGCAATTTTGCAGCCGTGATTCCAGTTAAGTTTTCAATATTTCACTGTTTTAAATGGCAGTTCATATAATAATAATAGGCATTGATTATTTCGTCATAGTAGAATTATGTAATCTGATATTTACTAATTATTGGCCTTATATGTACTAAGTTTGTTATACATGTGCCACAGTCGAATTGAGCTGTCATTGATTGCATTTGATCTAGTCAGTTATGCTGCTCATGCTGATCAATGGCATGAACCACAGATGTTGGTGGAATCAGGATGACAGCAGCCACAGAAACCTGTGAGTCATCCGCATAGAGATGGCCTTGCTGACCATGCTTGAATTACGTTATGGCTTGGAGATTGACAGTTGAAATGAGGGAAAGAATGTATCCCTTTAGAAGCAACAGCATTAGTGATAGTAAAGTCTGTGGAATGGGACACTGCTGAGGACACGGTTTGGAGGACATGGCTGTTTGGCTGAATGTCATCCGCTCTAATGCTGACGCCAAAAGCCAGATGCAGTTGCTGAGGAGAATGTTATGGTTGACTGTGTCAAATGAGGCAGATTGATTTGGAAAAGAAGGATGAGAGAAGTTCCCTTCTTCAATCGCCAGAAGAACGTCTGACAGAAGAGCAGTCATCAACTATCTGCTTTGGAAAGAGCTCTGGTTGATGAGAGGAGGGTTATTATGATGGATAGCACTCTGGCTTGAAGTGCTTATGGTACGCCATTCGAATCTCGTAGGGCCCCAGGTTTAGCTCTTCCTTCATTCCCTAGGTGACAGCTAATGTACATAGAGCATGCGCCTGGCATGGCTGCAACTGTGTGATTTGCATTCTTGTGAATTGTTTGAATTGCATAACTTGTTATCTTTCGTACTGCATAACTGTACACTGTAACCCAGTGATTTTCAAAGGGTTCCACGGGCGTCGGCCAGGGGTTCCGCGGCAGTTTGATGGAAATTTTATGACACCAACTGAAATCACAAAAAATATATTAGGCTATTTGCAGTGAATAGGTTCTTTCACAGCTTTCAGTCATTCTTGCTTACAATAACATTATTACGCGATGCATTGTTGTTTTTTATAATTATGTTTTTGCTGTTTAATACATGTAGCCTACATGTATAATTATGTCCTTATAGTTCATTACTTGTTATTCGGAAGGCACATGCATCATTATGGGAATCAATAGGCTTACAAGCATAGGCTATAGATTGTTTATACGGCACGGTGCGTTCTATCTATAATACAGTCGGACAATAAAAAAAACATTTTTATCATTGGTTTTAAACTATTTGTGCTGTTCTGAACAAACAGAATCTGCTGATCACTAGACGAACTAATTGTTTGCTTTATTCTTCTTTTCGTCCGTTCATTTTGACGGTTAGTGATTAAATTTCTCATCCACAGGTAGCGGATAACTATTCGAATTTTTGAAAAGGAAAGCTTAAGCCCTAAGCCTAGCTAGCTTTAGAATCTTTAATCGACAGGGTTATAATTATAGGCCCATACTTGCTATTTACTCCTCGGAAAATCACATAAAATGCGTGAAACAAAAATCAGATGTGTGATTGCTGTAACAGAAGCACTTTTTAATTTGCAGTGACGTAACCAGCAAACGAAGCTAACATTCCCCACACAAGCTGAAGCCCCTCCACCCCATTATAGCCTCTTGTCAATCACCACGCTCATGACGGGTGAGCCCCTAAACGATTATTTTATGTTGAAGACGAATCGTTCTGTGTCTGCCTACGTGTTTTACATCTACGATGCGTCCAGGACTTAAACCACGCAGGCACAAATTTTGCAGTAGGCCCTAAACTTGAAGGATAATTATACTTTCACTTTTCAATATTCTGACATATGGATGGACAATTGCTGACGAAATAAAGCTAAAATGTACTTATTCTCTGACAGACAGTGACAGTGTTTTGTGCACTGGTCCTGCACTTTTAGAATTTAAGTACGTATTTGTAATGTGATACTCTAGTCTGCACCAGAAGTGCATGTAAGCAAAGTGCATTTAAAGCTGTAGGATTTGAATTTCTTGAAATACTCGACGGGTGAAATGCGAGGGTTCCGCAATGAAGCAATGTGCTTCGAGAAAGGTTCCGCAACTAGAAAAAGGTTGAAAATCACTGCTCTAACCAGTTGCAGTTTGTCAATCGGATTATTGAATAAATGAAATTATTATCATGTTGATATAGTAAAAGCAGTTGGCTGGCTACAGCCATTTCCAGCATTTTGATAAAACAGACAGGTTGGAGACAGACATTTATGTGTTTTCATCTGTAGCGTCAGGGAGCATTTTAATGTGCTGACCATTAAACTATTGGTTATTGTGCATGTCTCTGTGATAAGCAGATACTAAAAGCATGTTCTTGACAATTCAATTTTGAAATGACATCTTGAATCATACAATTATGATACTATCGACGCACCTGTTCCAGAGACTCTGAACATTCACACCATCTGAAGGCTGTCGACGGGATTTCGTTGGATGATTCTACGTGTCTGTGACTTATTTTGCTAATTTATTAAATTTTCTTGTTGTTAGGCCTAAAAAAAATGTTGTGTTTCCGGTAACAGAGCTAAAAAAAATTGGGTAGGTAGGTCGGAAAATATTTTTATTTTGGTAAAATATTTTTATGCAGTGACTATCCGAAAAAGTATACCCCACTAGTCTTTTTTTGCACGCTGAAACAAAGTACGTGTTCTAAGCAAGTATAAACTGCCTATTTCCCGACTGTCTGCACCTAAAACTGCTCTAGAAACAGTCCGATTAATTTCATTTTGTTGACGTCTCTTAAGTTTTGTCAATACAAATGTTTTTTAAAAAAAAATTTAAATTAAAAAAAAAAAAAATTTTTTTGGGGAAAATTTTTTTTTTTTAATAATTTTTTTTACAAAAATATTTGAGTCGCGGCCGTAAAAATGGGTCGGTCGGGTTACCGGAAACACAACTATTTTTTTTTACGCCTTATGACACTTAACATCACTTTGGCTAGTTAGCGCAGAGAGTGCCTCTGAGTACTCAGTGAGTAGTTTCTTGAAGAGGCACTATATAAATACTCGGAATGAATGAATGAATTATATTTTAATTATGACATTGTGTTGAAAAGGGTCTGTTGTTCGTGCTTCCACAGTATAGCCAACTGATATGTCCTACGTGAGGAAAGTTGAAAGCTCTGGAAGTGGTGGTGATCATGTATCGACGACAGATTACATTCTGTCGCTTGATGTTGGCACTACTACTATACGAGCACATGTCTATGATGGTTCAGTGAAGATTAAAGGGACAGGCAGCAGAAAGGTAAGGATTCTGATCAAGGGAGTGTCTATGACTCAGCAACATTGTTTAATCGTGCACACATACTTCTTTCTGAAACAAATTATGCATATTGACTAGAATCAAATGAATGCAGAAATTAGTCTGATGTTTAAATGACAACTGAATTAATCATAAAAATGATAAGAAATTGATGTTAAATTGTGATTTTTGAAAATAATTTTTACACATTGTGAGCATGGGAAAAATTATGCGAGTTTGATCATTTTCCGGCTGGTGAATTTGTTTTCAGGTAAAGGTTACAGATGGAGATTTCTTATAGCATTTTGAGGAATTCGCTGATGGCTGCATTTGAGTTGTAAACGTGAATGTGTGATGTTTAGATACAGCTTCTTTACCCAAAACCAGGTTGGGTTGAAATGGATGAAGAGCTTATATGGCAGCAGACACAGGATGTTGTCAAGGATGCCATTGCAGGTATTTTTTTATCTGAAGATTCATTTTAGTTGTGTTTTCTTGAATTTTTTTGTGTGCAAAATTCTGTTGATTATATTTACGTTTTCTTTTGTGTTAAATTCTTTTGTTGTTGACTATTTAATTTAAGTCAGTAATGTGGTCATTTTGCGTTTACTTTTATAGCCTTTTACATCCTGTATTTGCTAATATTTGTGATAAACACTGGTATGAGATTAGGTTTGAGTTTAAGGCCGTGTTGGCTAGTGTATTGAAAACATTGCAGATGCTGGTCTGACGGCAAACGATATCAGATGCATGGGAATAACGACTCAACGTAACACGTTCATTACTTGGGATAAGTTAGTTGTATTTCATCTTACATTCATTCAACCTTTCATGCGGGAATTTATATAGCGCCCTTTCAAGGGAATTACTCAGGGGCACTGCTGACTCCAATGTGCCCCAAAAAACAGTTTAAGTTTAATGACTTCAGATCTTTTCAGGCAGAGTCCCTGGGTGTGGAGTGTGGACATGACTATAATGAAAGACCAATTCAGATGGGCCTGCCACCGACGAAAAGAACTTGATTCTTTATAGTTGTGGTATGTGTGAATGGAACGAGGAGAACTCCATATTCTGTGGAGTACACGAGTAATGACCAGGGCTGGAATTTATGACGATATCTTAGGCAAAGTACCGTATATGACCTAAGACATGACTTGTTACGACACATCTTTGTACTTGCGACAAGTTCGATTCACAAGCGTCACTTAGACGACCACGTACTTAGTCGTGCAACTAGAGCGTGGTTATAGTTAGCGCGCATGCGCAACATATATTAATAGGCCGCCGCCGTCCCATAGACACTATATATTTAAATGAGCTGCCCGCGCATGGAAATAAACAAAGGCATAGCATCGCCCGCGGAAGGTGTCTCAGGCGGTACATTATGCGATCTAAAATGCGTTTTGTCACACATTAAAGGCATTTTGTGACGGCGCAAACGAAAAGCATAAATCAGTTCATCGTCCCATACCAGCGGAATTAAATGTGGTGCCACTAAAACACTCTTTGGTGGTGTAAACAGCGTCGAATTGGACGAATCGCAGGTGACCCGCCGGCCATTGTTTGCCCTTACGACAGCGACTAGTAGACTTAGACGACCCTCCCAGGCCGCCTAGCGTTAGTCGTGACTTAGACGTCTAAGAGGTGGTGGTGAATTCCAATTTAACGCTAGTTGTCTTTAAAGATGCGACTAAGAGATAAGACGTGTCTGAGACAAGCCCATAAATTTGGCCCCTGGGACACCCGAAATCAGAGCTCACAGAGATTTATTGGGGCAAGGCCCTGGTAGCAGCGCCAAACCAGGGCAGCCATCTTGTTCACAATGTGCTGGCAGATAGGGAGCCAAGGACCTCCAGCATGTAGCTGTAGACATGATCATATTTGGAGATTTGCCCATTGATATGCGCTGCAGAGCACAGAAATCGGTCTAAGCATGCTATTTGGCTAGATGGGAGACCAGAGTAGAGTAATGAGCAATAGGGAAGGCAAGCTGTGATGAAGGAATGCACTAAAGTAACGGTGATTGCAGAAGTAGGGGAATTTGCAACAGTGCAAGCTGACACAGCTCATAGTGGCAGTCGCGAGCAAGACAACAAAGGTGTGGAGCAAATAGAAGAGCTCACTACTTTTTCATGTCTTCCTTTTTTACAGTTGCACTCTGTCTCTTGGCAAGACATTCATCTAAAAGTGCCTCTGTTATTTAATTTTCCAATCAACCTTAATGCAGAGCTCTAATATTTGTTTCTGTCATGATTTGCAGATTGATTTCATTTATACTTTGATAAACATTCATAGGGTTGTAAGAAGATCCTGTTTGGCTGGGATAGCTGCTGTATGTAGTCTGTAGCTAGTAACAGATTCTAATCAGTTTTGTCTTACTTTTAGAGAGACAGGGAAGACATTCCATAGGTTTATCACTTGGCAAGATCTGCGATCGTGTGATTACGTTAAGAAGTGGAATGAATCGTACAGCATGCGGGTGAGAGACTTAACATGATTTTAGACTTACGACTTGTCTGCTTCAGATTGCTAACCTACTATGGCCTGGCTTCTGGTTCGCTGTCCTGTCAGATTTCAACTGGACTTCTTTGCTGGACTATAAGTTTTTGCTCATGTCAATTAGCGCAGCCATTGATTGCTGCGCTACGCATTGCGATAATGAGTCCATAGAAGTGACTAGAATGGACAACTTTCAGTTCACAGTTGTACGTACCTTTGGCTGAGACCGCTCGCTGCCCTCTTCGCATTTTATGACGAATATGACACAAGTGCTGTCTTAAAGTGCAGACTTGATATTTGTCTTCGAACTAGGTTTTACTTCTTATGTATTCAGTCTATAATTTTGTTTGCTTCCAGTATTCCAATATGATCGAATATGAACATTTGTAAAGTGCTTCTCACAGCAGTGCTATTCAGAAGCATTCACAGCATGACAGGTCCATGAAAAGATAAACGTTTCATGTAGTGAAGTGATGCAGGTGAAATCCGTCCAGAATTCTGGTTAGAATTGAGGTAGAAAGTCATTCCATGATGAGGAACCCACAACAGCAAAGGCTTCATGCTGGTTCACGACCATCAAGATCAAGGCGTTTTTGCAAAACGGAAAGCATGAGAAGAACATGCAAAGAGTGGCTTACACATCAAGTTACAGAGGAATTAGATGCTAAGCCCTGTGGAACAGGGAGACAGACGCTGTATCTGATTTGAGCCAAGACTAGCTGTTAGTGAGAATCAATAATCATGCTTCTGGATTATTCACTATTGCACTTGCTAAATTTGTACCTTATGAACCCTCTCGCTTATAAAATATTCCTTTGTCATAAATGTCTTTATCATTTGTGAGATTTGCATTATGCTTTAATGGTTTTGTACTGTGTTTTAAATAGGCTCTTAATGGTGGTGCAAAATTTGTCTACTATCTCACAAGGAAAAAGCGGTATCTTGCTGCCTCAGCTCTGAGATTCAAATCTGCTCAGGTATATTTAGTTTTAATATCATGATTTCATAAAAGTATAATTTTTGAATGTGTTATTGATTTCATTTGAACCTAAAGGTCAGAAAATCTTATTTCACTGTAGGTAAAAAGCTCATTACGCCCTATAAAACAGTCAAAACTCATTAGACCCCAAAATAAAAAAATTGTCATTTGACCCTAACAATAAATCTTACCAGAACATCTTTAAGCAGACTCAAGAGACACATTTTTGTTTTAGTTTTATAAAATATGCATAATTAGTTAATTACACATCTAAAAGTTGTTTTATCTTCACAGTGATTGGACGCATAGTCTGGTGTTTTGTGTTTTCATTATTTGTGTTTGTTTTGTATTCTTTTCAGAATTTCTTGGTAGTTCGTATTGGTTAAATACTTGATATTCTTTTTGTTCTGATTCAGGTCACATTGAGACTTAAGTGGATGCTTGACAACAATGCTGAGGTTTGCTCTTTGATATTTATAGCATTGCACATATAATTTGTCAAACCACAAATAGAAATTTACTTACACTGCAGAACTTTACAGTGTCTATTGCTAGTAGTTTTTTCATTACTGTATTTAAGGAGATTGGGTTTACCCTGACCAATCATTTGGATTTTAAGCACATATTTAGAAATTGTGTTAACGATTGAAATAGAGAAAGGAGGTTGAAGTGACTGCTAAGGTCCAGAGATATAATATTGTGCTGTGTGTGAATTCATTAATATGCACGATTATTTCTTTTTAGCTGAGAAAACGAACCGACGAGAAACAAGTGATGTTCGCAAACATTGATACGTTCTTGCTTTGGCGTCTGACGAACCAGAAGGTCTACGCCACTGACTACAGCTGTGCTAGTGTTACAGGCATCTACGACCCATACCAGGTAATTATGATAATATTAATGATTATTATTAAATATTATGATAATGATTAGTGTAATACAACTGCTAAAAATCATTATAATCAGAATAGCAATTATAATAACTTGATAGTTTATGGGATGTTTTGGCATGACCAGGGCTAAAATGGATGCTGTACACTAATCAATGGTAGTCGCATGATATTTTAAAAGGACAGATCTTAGGCAAGCTTTTCTTTTGCAACTGACTTCATATATATTTAAGGAGAATGGGTTTAAGAAGTTTTGCAACTGACTTCATATATGGTTGTCAATATTTTCCAAACTGACATTGGCTGTAGAAATCCAACTTGTTTACTGATTTTTGGTTTTGGCTTACATAAATTTGAATCTTGCCATTTTTTAAATTGTTTTTGCACATCAATATTGTCTCACTCAAGGAGAAAAATAAATCAGCACTTGCCTATTATATGTCCATTGTCTTTTAATCGCTCTGCTGCCTTTTAGGTCCAATTGTCCATTACCTATACAGGGTGGTCCAAAATAAACTGCACAGTGACAGTTTTCTTGATATAAGTATAACAATTCAATGTTTAATGCCATTTTTCTTACTCATATATATATTTTCTCTGACGTCATCATTGACTTCATCATTGTTTATCATAGTTTATGGTAAAGAAGTTGTTGTTTATAAGAGATTGTGATCATGGGACGCTTAACTGAGAAAGACCGATGTCTAATTTGGAATCTACGAACTCAGAAACATTGGGGGTCGTGTGGCCCCCAAACAGCCCGGACTTGAATCCAGTCGACTACGCTGTTTGGGGCGCCCTTCAACAGATGGTATACCGTCGTAGAAGTTTCACCACAGTGGATCAGTTGAAAGAAACAATCGTCACAGAGTGGACCAAGCTGTCACAGCGTTTCATTGACCGCGCAATTGATCAATGGCGTCGTCGGCTTCAATGCGTGGTCGAGCAGCAAGGATGACACATTTTATGTAACAAAATCCATCCATGCATGTAATGTTACAGTAAAAATAATAAATATTGCTGTGTTTTTGTGAATTTTCACGGTTATATTTGAATTGGTCTGAATAAAGTACTATCAATTTATCATTGTGCCATTTATTTTGGACCACCCTGTATATGTCCATTGTCTTTTAATTGCTCTGCTGCCTATTATGTCCAATTGTCCATTGCCTATAATATGTCCATTGTCTTTTAATTGCTCTGCTGCCTATTATGTCCAATTGTCCATTGCCTATATATTCATTGCCTATAATTTTATGTCATTGTCTTTTAACCGCTCAGCTTGTTGCCAGACATTCATCTCAGCCTTAGATTCTGTTTTAAATATTGACTTTGCTTCACTTGAAGTTAATAGGAATAAGTATAGAATGCTTAATGTGGACGTTGTGTAACTTAGTTGAATGTTCTTTAGATGGAGTGGAGTTCGATAGTGTCTGGTATTGTTGGTATTCCACTTCATATTATGCCACCAATTAAAGACACAAGGTGAGTAGTTCGGTTAATTAGATTTAATCATACAGTTTCTCAAAATGTTGAAAATTGTAGTTGTTGGAAGAGAGGAATTTAGGAGATAAACTGAGTATCATCGTTTTAATGCATTCAAAACCTTTAACGCAACGAATAGCTATTGAGCTATTCTCCTGGCATGCATCTGCTCGCATACAAAGCCCACCGCAGTGATTCGCATCCAGAATTGATGCCAGCGTCAGAGATCCTGAACTGTGTTGCATCAACGATGAAGAATGACGACAACTAGTGAAGTTGGCAGCACATGGTTACCTCTCTGTTTGACAGTCTCTTGCTGATGGCAGTTACCATCCTGATATATTCCTTGATCCAATTGGATCTGTAGAGAACCTGTAGGTATTTTGACTGTAGAATAGATTGTCTCTGGCATTGACAGTTATTGCCGCTGCAACGATTCGATTAGCCCTATATGGTGTTTGAACTCCTTAAAACCTATAAATTGTGCCATCGTGGTTGGACTGGGAACGCCTCAGAGTGGGCTTCTTGAAGGACGCTAAATGAAATCTTGAAATGAATGAATGAATGAACGTACAACTGGGAATTTCCGGATATTCATATAACAAGCAACTTGTGTTTCTTGTTGTTTACTCCAAAACTTTGTGTTTCCAAGTTCATAATGTTACTCTTCATGACTCTTGATTTCAATGGAATTTGCTTGATTTAAGTACAGATGCCTTTATTTAATTTTGTGTGTGTTGTGTGTTGTAGCGGTCATTTTGGTGAATGTGCGTCTGAATTGTTTGGTGCTCCAATTCCTATCACTGCAATTGTGAGTGGCTGCGGTAATTTGTTAAAGAGATTTCTCTTAAGTAAATAAAGAAAGTTTGATTTAGAAATTACCCTGGTTGCCCAGCATATCTCTGCTGTGAAATAATCTGGTAGTGTCTATTTTGCAATTTATTGCTATCTCTCCTATTGATGTTGTGCTAGCTGGACAATCATCATTGCCGCAGTTTTTGTAGGTCAAGATATTGGCCAGAATAATTAGATTGGATTTTTAATGCTTTTTGTTGCGTCGCCATTTTGAATCGTCAAAAAACGGTGGGTGGCCTCACTAAAAGTGGCATAACTTTTGTTCTGTTTGAAGTATTGTAATGAAATTTGGCCATCTGGTGTAAATATGAATTGTCTTTAGGACTGTACAATTTCATTTTGAAATTCTTACTTTTGGAAAAGATATTGGCAAAATTCTTAGGGGGGTCATTTTTTTTGGCGCACCCTGTATAGCGAATGAAAATGTCTATCATATTCACTGTTTATTTAATATTGTAGTTTAGTTCTTATACTGATGACCCACCAGATGAATTGCAGTCTCATACATGCGATCATACAGCTCAAGTTATTCACTTGCCTTTCAACCTAGCATTTACAATTTAATTATTTAGACTGATGCTTAACATGCAGTAGTTTTAGCATGATCATGGTTTGTCAGTAGGTTGCTGATCAGCAAGGAGCTATGTTTGGACAGTGTTGCTTTGATGTTGGTGATGTTAAATGTACAATGGGAACGGGTACATTCATTGACTGCAACACTGGCAGCAAGCCACACGCCTCTGTCGCCGGTAAATACCATCTGTTTTTACTACTTTTATTTAAAAGATTTGGAATGTTGCTTTTCATAGCTTGTTGTAAACAAGTTTGTGAATACATAATCTGCACTCATATGATGATTGTCATATCACCATAAATTATGAAAACAGTGATATAGAAGAAGGATTTCTTATCAGATTGAATTAGACATTTCTTCATCTTTATATATTTCAGCCCCATCTTGAAGTCCTCTTAATATGAAAACTAAATATACATTTAAGTAAGTAAGTAAGTAACTAAGTATATACTTTGATGAACTGCCTGCAAATGCACTGTTAATGTTTTCAGTTTTGAAAGAATAGTACTAAACCCATTAATTGAGCCATGACTGATAATGAAATTACAAGCATCTTCAGCCATAGTAAATATTATGAATTTGAAGATGGCTGTATATTTCCAAATAAAAACTGGGGATTATGTTTTCTAGCCTTACCGTTTGTTCCTTTCCTTGTGGGAAATTGCTCCAAAACAGGAGTTTCATTCTGGGTAAAAGAGTGACAAGAAACTGATGCTAGACTTAGATTTTCGAACCTTTTCTTCACTTCTGCTTATTATGCTCAATCTCTCATGAATCAGCCTCAAATTGCTTTTCTCTGCCAGCTGTCTCTAGACACTGACATGATTATAGCTTTGTTTTGAGGACCCTTTGGTCGATGCCCTCATGAGTTAGGCATGGACAATACAGAATTTGCTGAGTAATAATTATGATTTTTAATCTCCTCTAGCACGGTCATCTAAGTTGCTGATGTATTTCTAGGTCTTTATCCTCTGATTGGATGGAAGATCGGCGATGAATGTGTGTATGTATCTGAAGGTTATGCATCAGATACTGGACGCTGTGTTGAATGGGCACGGTCTGTTGGTATGTACAATTACTCTCAATTTGCCTTACTTACTTTTCAATCTATCTTCATTAGCCTTCCATGTTAGACAAGCTAACATTTGAGGAAAAGGAATGAATGTCTTCTTGTTCATTTGCCTTTTGTGTTGTTGATAATGCAGAGTTTTCTTTATTTTATAATGCGATATTTTTATGTGCGTGTTGTGACATTTAAATCAACTTCATTTCCTCATCTTATGTTGATTATCACATGCATGCTGATTGCTGATTGCTGAATGATGACACACACGTGCTCACTGCAAAATGCAATTTTCTGTTTTTGCACCGCGCAAGTACCTTGAGCATGTCCTTCGCTCGTAATTGCTCATGCGCTTTGGTGTATTACTACGATTCAGAGTCCTCATTGTAGTCAGGAGCGCCTCTGAGTTGAATCTTGAAGGGGCTCTATATATAGCAAGTGCTCATACATACATACATACATACATACATACATACATACATACATACATACATACATACATACATACATGCATACATTGCTTTAGTTTTTTAAGTTAATGAGAGTCTGTGCTTATGTCTCAGGTTTATTTGAGAATGTCGAGGACACAGAACAGATTGCCACTTCCCTGAATGATTCGGGAGGAGTCTACTTCGTTCCTGCCTTCAGTGGACTGCAGGTAGATTGATAGTACCACTCCTCCTCCTCTGTATCTATTTATTCTAGTCAATAGAACTATGAGTTGAATTTAGAATCAAGTGGCTGTGGGTATTCTTATTCGTGATTTAGTTTGAGTAATCTGTCTTTTAATGTTATGGATTTATACAGGAACACTAAGAAATTTCTACAAAGAATACTTTAATTTATTGTTTTTATTATTTCGTGTATGATTTTTGTTATTGTTATTATTGTAATAATCAGTGTTATTTAATGCATGTTTTTTCTGGTCATGATGATGGTTCAATGTGAGTCTGTTTGTTATTTTATTTGATAGATGCCAGTGAATGATGATAAAGCGTCTAGTCTGATGATCGGTCTAACGCTGGAGACAACGAGAGAGTACATGATCCGAGCGATACTCGACTCGTTGTGCTATCGCTTTGAGTTACTCTATGAGACTGTGTTAAAAGAAACAGATACGCCGCTTTCACAGCTTATCAAGCAAGTGGACACAATGTTCTCTTCTCAAGTTGAATTTCTGACATATTATCTGTCGCTTAACTTGATGAATTGAAGTAAAAAGTTGGGTTTTGGATCTACGTTTATTTTAGTGTCAAAACGTGACTGTAAAATTATGCTGAGTAAACTTTCTGTGCATTTAAGTTCTAAGGGTAATTGTGCACTTGTAACTGTATGCTTAATAAAGTGCCTTTCAAGTAAACTCTTGTAGTTCTGGTCCCAAGCCTGGAGAAAGGAGGAGAGCAATTGATGCTAATCATGTTATGTCAAAGTGCCGCTAAACACCAACTACCAAATACTTTTCGCAAACACATTTCTGGCTATTATTATTGTGTTCATTGTTCTTGTTTTGTGTTGAACTGAATATATGAAACTGTGAATGCCAAAATGAGTCAAGTCATCATTGCAGGCAGCAGGAGATTCAGAATTTGGTGTTCCTTAGATCACTAGGTCTGCACACAATAGGCATTCATAATTATAATTAAGCGACCATTTAGTCAAAGTATTTCACTTCTTTTATTGACGATTCTGCCTCACCAATGATTCTTCAAATCGTAGATACTCCAGTTACAGATGGAGTATATGTAAAGTCTGGGGTTCTATACTGTACAACTGGGAACCAGTTTGCATGTGATTAGTCATTTGTTATAGATCTTCCTTTTATGTGCTCTAGGTGTGATGGTGGAGTATGTAACAATGGGTTTCTAGTCCAGATGGTTTCCAATCTAACTGGCCGAAAGATTGACCGTCCTCAGCACATGGATATGACAAGCCTTGGTGCTGCATTCTTAGCTGGCCTTGCTGTTGGTAAGTTTCTTACTATATATCTCTTTTTCTGTTCTATTTATACAAAATTGCCTGAGACTCTGACTGACAAAATAATTGAACAATTAGGCTATAGTTACTGGAAACCTTGTGCAATAAATGTGCACTGCAAAAGTTGCTGTTTAATTAAACTCCATTGGAACCGTATTGTCAGTGAATCTAGCTGCCAAGTAGGTGGTCTGTGGATTGTGATGCTGTTGCTAATATTTTTGGTAGAAGTGTTGACTTGAGACATTTGACGCCTGACATGTTATAGGAATGCAATTACTAATTTAGTACTATTAGTCGGTAAATAAATGCTACAATAGGAAAAATCCAGACAAAGCCGCTTCCGAACCACCATATCTGTGTACAGAAAAAGACGGAGAAACAGTTTTAATCTTTCTTGAAGATTCATTGATTTTCAAGGTTAATACAATGGAAATAGATTCGAGAAACCATTACTCAAATTAACTTTATGATGCGTTTCATGTTATAGGAATCTGGAAGGATAAAAATGAGTTGATTTCCATTCGCAAGACGGAGCGACTGTTTGAGCCACAGTCAGACCAGAAGGAAAAAGTCAAAGGATTTTATGAAGAGTGGCTTAGAGCAGTGGAACGATCGAAGGGATGGTATGCCACGGGCAAATCATAGACATTGATTGATTTGCATCAATGTCGAGATCACACGTCACTGCCTGAAGTTATATAAACAACCCTCAGCTAAATTGTTCACATCACCGGAGTATGTCACGTTCAACTGGACATTTTATGAAACAAGTTGTTTTGCAAAGAGAGATTTATCATTTTAAAGTCTGAAATAATAGACTTATAGAATTTAATCGTGCAGTTAATGTAAGATTGTATTCAGTAGTTTAAGGAGTGGTTGGTGGTGTCTGGAACATATTTTGACGATGTTTGAATAACATTCCCAACATTCTGTCGCCCTTCATAATTATAATAGTTCAGTAACAGGTTAGATAGCAGTTGCATTGCAATATTTTAAACGTATAATTGGGTTACATAAAACTTTATATTAAGATTTGAAATTTGCAAGGTAATTGATCTGTTTTGCAATTTTCCATTATAATAACTCTATATGGGTTGAACTATATTGGGTTTTGTGAAGAGGTTGATAAGCTGAAAAATAAGGGTAACTTGCAGTCACACATAATTATCCGTGCCAAGCAGTTTAACTTTGTATTTTGATATTGGCTGTGGACATTCATCTGTCTGTTTTATTCGTGTGCCTTATCTTATTGTTATTGGCAGAAGATATTATATGCTTAAGTATGTAAGACTGAGAGAAATCATCTATTTTGACTCTTATAATGATGTTATAAATGCAGTATTGTATGATGACATATGATATGATATTGGACATTGCTGGAACCAATGTAATGCTACAGATGTTTTCCTTTGCACTCATATGTTATGTATTCCATCATTTATTACAATCAGATTATATACTACCACCATACTTGTGTTTGCCCTTTTTTACTTTAAAATTACCTTATTTCTTCATGGAGTTATATATTTTTTTAATCATTATGTGTGTACTCACAAAACAGTCTGAGGTCATTATTTGCTGCCAGACCCTGTTACTGTTGATGTTTTATCTCAAGAGATTATTGAAATGGCCAGATGGAGCCAGTTGGATATTGATCAGTAAGTGGAACAGTTTGTTCTGAACAGCAGAGTATCTAAGAGTTGAAGTGATCTGTGTAAGAAATTGGCTGCAATCTTGTTTTAACTGGTGCTTTACGAGTTTCTTGTAAGATGCTTAGATTGATATCATTCTAAAGCAGGCCATGGCGGTAGTTTGCTTCTTCAATGTACCAGTATGCATTTGACAGTAATAGAGAGTTGCATTTCTGGTATGAATTCGTCATTGTACAGAAATATGTGTAGCTTAATAGGTTTGCCTTTTGGGAATTTGTGTTGATTTGACGATTTAGGGAAGAGGCTGATAATTTTTTAAACATGTATTAATTTTCTTAATGTAAAGTCAGTTATTGACTTGAGTTTTGTAAGATACCATGGATGTAATTTAAAACTTTTTAAAGGTTTTTTATGTTGGCTTACGATAATCTGTTTCCACTTCACAATCAGATTACTGTACATAAAAGCATGATAATTATTTCATCATTCCAAAACTTTTGACCATTAGTGCACTACTTTTTATTAAATATTTTCATTGTTCAGTATGTTGAAGAGTTTTGTGCAAAATATCCATTTCAAAATTCAACAGCGTTTTGGACACTAGAAAAGTAAGTTTATGGTTTGCAAAAAAGGTGTCGATAATGAACTAAATATATCATCAAACACTAAGGCTCTTTAAAATCCAATTGTTTTTGGTTGTATGGGTTGAATTTTTTGGTTGTATCGGTTGAATAGTGTAGTTCTGCAGAGTTGCATGGTTTAGTAATAGTGGATAAATTTGAAGTTTAGTGACCCTAGAATATTTTTTCTGTTTCAATATTTTCTGATTACAGCTAGTTTGGTTTTCATCAACAAAACTAAAATGAAAACCTTACTTATTAGAAGCTCAAAATTTTAGCTAACTTAAACTAAAATGAAAACTAAAGAAAAATTGATAATGAAATAAACTTAAACTCGTGAAACCGTCAAAACACTTAACAAACTAAAACAGCCTAAAGTATTAATTACGAAAACATGTAACAAAATATATAACAAAAATCTAATGTCCTAGAATATTCAATGTCTTTAGACTAAGGGCAGAATCTACAGAAACAAATTGATCAGCTGAAGAAAAAACAAGTTTAGACAAATGTGATGTTATGCACAAATTTTATATTCATAATTTGTTTAGTAATCTTCTGATCTTTGGAATTAAGTCTTCGTAAAGCTCAAGAACTTTTTACCACAATAATCATTAAATGGACATGTATCCTGCATGATACATGACATGTTGCTATACGGTAAAATAACAACGGTTGCTATTACCTGTTTGCATAATTGCATCAAATGATACAAAAGCCGTGTAATGTGTGGAATTACATTGTGTTTGCTTGCAACTAAGTTTTACATATATTGTGATGAACATAGGCGTAGGGGAAATTTCAACGTTGGGGGGGGCAAAAATAAGACTTTTGCCCGAAAAAATTTTTTCCGTCCGGCCGAAATCTTAAGAAAAATTCTCGCTACGTTTGCCCGAAAATTCTGACGACCTTTTTTTAGTCATCCGGGCAAAATCTTCTGAAATTTCACGTTACTTTTTGCTCGAAAGGTCTGACGCCCATTTTTGGTCGGGCAAGTCTGATTTTTCGGGCAGGAAGACCCGGAAAAATGAAAAAAGTAAAAATGTTCTAAAACTTTTTCCTTTTTCCGGGTCTGCTTGCCCGAAAAATCAGACTTGCCCGAAATTTGGGGGGGGCATTTGCCCCCTCTGAACCCCCGTCTCCTACGCCTATGGTGATGAAGCTGCTGGTCTATTGTAAATTGCTAGAAAGCATCTGAATAGAAACAGTATGATATTCCATAAACGTTTTATTCTGAACAGATTCCTTAAAGTCTGAATAAGTTGTTTCAGCTGTGTAACTCCATTAAATTGTTTGACTGTATCAAGGAATCGAACACACTCACGTGAATTGTCCCATTCACAAGAAGCATGTGTTAAGTTATGAAAGACACGATTAGCACAAGAGGACAGAGATGTATCTAATAATTATTATGCTCATTGCTCATGTGTGCCTTTCAGTTCATGTTTTTCTAGT
Organism: Lumbricus rubellus; assembly: GCA_945859605.1. Classification (NCBI taxonomy): domain Eukaryota; kingdom Metazoa; phylum Annelida; class Clitellata; order Crassiclitellata; family Lumbricidae; genus Lumbricus; species Lumbricus rubellus. The sequence goes on along the minus strand of OX243811.1, from coordinate 51,013,361 downwards.
TTGTTTAATTTTCTGTCCAGTGGTGAGAACTGAGAACCTGTGTCAGGTCTTAGAGTTTAGGCTGTTAGGCCTGATGTTTAGGCTGTCAGGTCTTAGAGTTTAGGCTGTTAGGCCTGATGGTTTTACTTACTTAAAAAGGTCGTCTGCTGCTAATCTCAAAGTTCGCCTTTCTGTTAAAACTTGCTCATAGCTGATGACAGTGACGTAGCATGCAAATGAAACTGTGATATGTGTGCCACCAACTTAATTTGTTTTGTTACCACTATTATTACTATATTCTATTTTCATTCTGTTCCTGTCTTTATTTCATTTATAATTCTCAGTTAGATTAGATAAGAAGTAATAAACCAACTGCAAAGTGTCAATGAAACTTGATGAGAGTGTTTAAAACAATACTTCACTGCTTGATCATTGTAATTATAAGCATTGCATGTTTTGGCAAAACCCTAAACTTACATTGCCTATAAATCAATAAAGGAAAAACAGCTTAAGGTAACAAATTCAACAAAATCAAATTCAAAGCAATGACAAGAAAGCAAGAATCAAGTAAAACAGACTAGCACAGCCATTTCTGCTCACACTAACCAACAATTCTGACAAGCCATCTGTCACCAGACATTGGTAATATCTATAACACATCCCAGCCTTGGCTTTGACATCAAAATTAATCAATGATATGTGAACAGAATTAAATTATCACTCATTTATTTAAGACAACATCCAACATAAAATTAAATACAATGAAAACAAACCCACTCCAAAAACACCATAATCATTTCCAACACTAAAATGAGACTATGAACCAAATCAAGTACCGGTAATAATGATCTTTATTGAATAATTGCATAATTACAACGAATTATCTTCAGCTTCATAGTGATTAACTAAATGCTATAAAATGAGGTCCAAATATACCAAAGCAAAATACAAACATTTGAAATTAATTTACAAATCTCAATACTCAATGATTCTTCATTATTTTGGCAACTGACTAACTGTGCCACAGAGTTACATCTTTGGATGCATTAAAACGTGCATAGTAATAATAATTAATAATATTAGTGCTGCAAGTCTGCAACCCCTGTAGTCAGTAATCTCACTTCAAGTTGCTCTTCTAGTGGATTACACGCGACTGTTTTATGCTTGTATCATGCGAGCATTATTTTTGTTGTTGCTGTTTAGGATTCAAGAAAACTCAAGTTTAGTGAACCCTGCAGCAGTCACTGGAAGATGATTTTAGAACAAAAAATAGAACAAGAAACCCAACATGTTGCATAACCTGTATAGAAAGGTTGCGCAATTGATTTTGTGGCACTCCTATTTGAATTCAGATGTCTTTCAACCGAAGTACTGCACTTCCAAGACTTCAAGGGGCATGTAATAAGCCAGTGATTACATCACCTTACTAACAGGCAAGGCTGTTAAGCAAGAGAATGGTATGTATCTGCTTATGAAATCTTCCTAAAATTGGTGTCGACTTGCAGGCTAATAACACAGTCATGAAGTGAACAAAAAGATCATGATCAGAAACAATGGTGAAATAAGCAAATTCATCTAATTAATTGTGAAAATCTTTGTATAACCTGAGAAAATCTTCTTCACCGCGTTTCCTCCAATTTTCTCTCAAACTCAATCACATGTTCATGTATACATTGTCAACTCATTCGCATCCTCCTTCACTGACAACCTTCTCCTGTTTCTCTTTGTTTCTCTCGTGTCTCTCATTGACAAACTCAACCTCCATGCTACGGAATGTAATCCTGGGATTCAAGCATCCCAGAACTTTTTCAATCCCAGGACTGATAAACACTGAATCCCATATTTTCGGGATGACAAATTCAGATATTTAAATTAAAATTACTTGACCCGCTGTGTACCGGTATTTCTTCCTTGGTTCAATAGACACTAATTAATATGAAAGTTAGAGGCTGTAGTAGAGTCAACTGATGTACTGCCTAATACATTAACTTTATGATGCCGTCATTTTATAAGACCACTGGTGTTGTAACAAAGAACAACTTACATAAGCATGTAAGTTATTCTAAGCTGTTATTCCAAGACAGGTAAGTTTCCGGTCAGCTAGCTGGGCAGAAACCCAAGAGGAATAACTGTTCCCTCCCCTTCCCTGCTTTGGTTCATACAGGCTACAGACTGGTTGCTATATTAATATCGGAGGGTTGCAGCACTGCTGTCGGGTTAGCTTGCAAGTGCTTGAGTTCTCCATAGGTGTTTCGGTCAGTCAGTGCTGCACTTCTGGGATCTGATGCTCGGCCGTCGTATCACCCTCAAGCAGGCCTAACAACCAAACCCCAGCCACGAGTCATCGTTACTCGATCTACTACTCTTACGAACAACCCTTTTGACTCAACGCAGCGCTCGTGAATATGCTGGTACCCCGCGCTAGGCTTTTCAAGTGACGCTTTAGAAATTTAGAGATAACGATCACAGAATCGAAGTTGAATCAAGTCAATCCCAGGGTTTACTCATTTGTAATCCCATAATACCGGAATTATCATGCTTTGGGATAACATTGCCTACTCCATGCAAACTGACTCTACCTTGACATAATAATGCTAACACAAATTCCTCATTTCTCTGCTGCTGTCTGAGCCTGCATCTGAAGCTGAAATCAATTCTCTTATTTAGTCCTCTAAAAACAAATGTGAACTCAACCCAATCCCAATCACCTTACTCAGACTATTCACCTGTCCTGGCTCATAAACCCATACTTGTCCCTTGGCATGTTACCTATGATCTTTAAAACTCAGTAAACTACTTTTCCAAACACCAACCAGAGACAAGGACATCCTCTCCATTGAATCAAATCTAATTCCATATCAATGGCAAACCGCTCAATCAGATTGTCTTCTCTTGCGTCACTGTCTAACTTCCATCCAACAACCGTACAAGTCCAAACCAATCCGCCTATCACACCCAGTGTAAATCACAGCAAATTGTAATAAAAAACTTTGTCAATAAAAACTGGAATGTCATCAACAAGAAAATATGCACAGAAAACTAGAGTCACCACAAACTAGTCACAGACATATTCAGCCCCAAAAACAAATTTTCATAAAAATTAATAATGCTCATTTTGTTAATACATCCACATACACTCAATTGCACGTACGAGTATAAATATATACACCAAATAACCGACTGTAAATGGCACTAATTACAAACTACAACAATTTAATTAGTGTTCCACATAAAAAATGCAACAGAACAATTCAGTCAATCATTACAAGGCCATACGGAACTGGTTAGTCAGAATACAAATCTATTGCCATATTCTGTGGCATCGTAAAATTCAGTCAAGACATGCCCTTACAGGATCACAGACAGAGCTATGTAGCCTAACGTTGACAAGTCAACAAATCTTTAGCTTGTGACACAATTTTTCAGAAAAATTAATAAATTTGGATAAAATGTGTAGCATATTATGAGTTAGAACTACATTGATGACAGCAAAGTATAGCACATGATCCAAACGGACACATCAAAGAAATTACACATGACTTTGTTTATACCCTAAAATTAATACAGTTTCTGACAAGTGAACAAAAGTACCTGCAGCTCTTGACTTCTGTTACAGAATATCATCAGCACCAAATAACTGGTACCTGTGATGCCAAAGCTCCCACAAGTTTCAGCTATGTGATGCTGATGCAAGACCATGCTCAAACAACTTTGACAAATTAACAATAATATTCTTATAGAATATAGATAATATCAAATATAATAATTTTATCAACCTTAGGACTGTGTTTAGTTGCACAATTTTAAAACTGTTTTCTGTCATCTGATAAGTATAATTAAATCAACATATCCAACCATGACCAATTTGTGTAGCATTGATTGTTGCTTGCTAAGCAGAAAGGTAAATGCAGTCAAAAGAATATCAAAAAACAAACAATGGGGAAAAATTGCAAACTTTTTAAAATATCAAGGGAATTTTGAAACAACCTAGATTATCATGGTAGATCAAGCAACTCATTATCTGAATAAACCGACTGGACGGAATCATAAACAGGTTGCAATTCATCAACCAAATCACCCAACGCCTTCTTCAACTGTTCCTCGGATCCACCGCAGTTCATTTTCTCGCTCAGTGTTTGTCGGCTTGGCATTGCGTAGACTGCCAGTCCAACTGCTTTCCGTATGATCCATTTGTGGTACTGTGCCAGGGTCTCGTCGTAAGCCTTGAAAGTCACAGCCGATATTTTGTCATTTCCACCCATGTTTTTCAAATCATTAAAAAGACGGATAATGAATTTGAGAGCCCTGTGAAGTCGGAGTAAAGTTCTTGATCCAGATGGAGGTGAGCCATCCAAACGGGTCAAGTTGTTCGCGACCTCGTAGTTGATCATTGAACTGACTGTCCCATAATGCCGTGCAGCATCGCCATTTAGGTAATGATGCAAAATGTTGATCTTGCTCTGGACATCAGATGTCACAAATGTAAACACTGTACCAAGGAGATCAAAAAACCTTAAAGAGAACACACATAATGTTAGATTGACCTTATATTTCTAGTGGTACGTAATTTTTTTTATTGGAGATTGAAAACCTTATGAATACAGAAAGCAGTAAACCTTAAAATGGCACTGTTCTTAATATTTTCATAAACATTCGAGGAAATGAAGTCACTGAAAAAACACGGCATTAGTCTGTTAAGTGGATCCATATTCATGACCCTTTCGATTGGTCCTTTGACCACTGCACCATTCACTTGAAGATAGAAATTCTGAGTTTGTACTGACTACAGTAACTGACTGCTGTTAAATTGTGACTTTATGGTGTTGATGCTCTCAATAAACGACTGCTGCTATTAAGCTCGTCATGACAAATTGTACACGCTGATACTACAACAACTGCTGAGGAAATAAGTTGTACAATTTCATATGCTATGTATACTGGTTGAATAATCGTGGACGATAAACGACAGAATACCGGCCAACAGAACTGTCACATCTGTCAGGACATTGACATTATTTTGGCACGCCCATCTCCACATCAAATCTCTAAATTTAACGATTGTAACGCAACATAACAACAAACCTCATTAGTGCTTTATACGCCTCGGCGTATTTATCTAACAAAATTTCTCCATCGTTTCTTTTACAGGCAACAAATGCCCGAGTAATGGCTTCTAGATCAAAACCACCACCTTCCGCCATGACACCAACATACATTCACTAGCACACTGTGGTCATAAATTATAACAGACAGTACCAGACTGCTTCTTATCATAACTGACAGGTGGTTATTACCACTTATCAGAGAATGATCATCAAAGATTGTAGTCAGAGTATCATCTATGTTTAGCACAGAGATTCTGTGATTTATGTTATACAGTTTAATTGCTGGGTTGCTAAGCAATGAAATATTTACATTTATAACATTATTGGTTTAATTAGCCTAAGCATACAGTTAATCTTTTTCTCCCTCTGTGTGCTTTCATTATCTCTTCGACCTTCAGAATTCCTCCTCCTTGGCTTTCAACGGAAGAATTCAACATCCCAAAATTCGACTTGCTTCTTTGTAGCAATTATCATTTAGGCCTATATGATTTAGGCCCTTTTGCATTATTTAGGCTAATTTAGCGTTATGATATCATAGATATTGGCGCGACGGCAGTTCTTATTAGATTAGAAAGGAGCATACAATACGGTAGGCCTAATAATATTGTCTCAGTAGACTACTGCCAATTAGGCCTAATGCAGTCAGTCAGTTAAGCCTATTGAACTTTATTGATCCAGAGGCAATGAAATCTACACTTTACGGCCTAAAAAGTTGACTTTACTTTTGTGGGCGCCATAGAAGTTCCGAGTTTACAATTACAAAGAAGTGTATAGGCTAAGTTTCTCGGGATTCGAATTTGTGAAAGCAAAGATTTTAGAGTCTTCACTTGAGCAAAATGTATTTTTATTTTTTGTCTTAATATTAGCATACATGCAGATCGATATTTAGGTTTAATATTAGAGATATGTTTCCTAGGTTGACAGGCTGATTTATAATTAACGTTAGAAACATTAAAACCTACACGCAAAATGCGCTTCAATACTCAAGTTGAATAGAAACACTGCAGAAACCAGTTTTCAATCACATGAAATATTTCTAACATAAAAATGAAGCTAGTCTTTTTATGTTCAATTATTATTACAGATAACAATGAGGATGGTTGAGTTCATGCGGTCGCCGTAGAAAATGCATTCTATCGAAGAGAATGAATTGAGTGTGAACATTACTTACTTACTTGCCGCACTACTGTTGGGTAGCAAGCACGGCCCGCAAGATAAATGTGGATGGTTTCTATGATTGAATTCGGGGACAGAAAGTAATTTTGTTCTTAGAAATGGAGACTGAAGTGTTGAAAATATTTTATTTTATTGAAAACTGATTTTCTGCAGCGTTTCTACTCAGGGTGAGTTCAGTATAGGATCGCGTTTTGCGTATAAATATTTTAAAGTAAATTACACCGTTCGTCACAGTCAGATTTTACTGTTAATTTAGAAATGTTGCACTCCAGGGTTCTAAGCTAAATGTGCCTACATTCATCCGGGTATTTAGGACAGTGTTGTTCCATAGTTTTACATATTTGTACAAATGTGATGCGTACAAAGGACGGCTTTCACAACTGTATCAGAAAGGTTTAGTAAAACGATTGCGCCGACTTTAAACGAGCAAACGGGAAGGAAAATGTTACGGCTGATAGCCCTATAGCGAGACACTGAAGTTTTTTGTCAACGTCGTAATCGACCCAGGATTAGGAGCAAGGTGATTGCATATGTTTTTTACACATTTTTTTGTACACAAATTTGTTACAAAACGCCGAATATGGACTGGAATATTTCTCTGAATTGAGTTTGAGCAGATTCGAGACTAACCACTTAATTGCCCAAGTTTTTCAGTGCTTCCCTTATTTTACATATTTTCCTAGCGTCACTTACAAATACTCAGTTAATATAACTTTACAGTATTAAAAAAGCCTGCAGGAACACCACCACATTAAAGAGCTTTCCTTCAAAGTCAGAATGCAATTTGATGCAGACTCATTGAGCTTTAATTGGCCGTTTGACATCTATAGTTGATCAGCTTAAAAAGTTTTATCCTTATTCGACACTTATTGATCTTCAATGACAATGACGCACTTCAGGGACTGTTGTGTTATCCTGTTAACTTCAAAATTTGATGCTCAAGCTGTTAATATGTACAGTGCCCTGATTGGTGCATGAATAAATGGGTTTTTTAACTAACATACATGTATCATAATTGTCATTATTCAATAGCTGATGAAGATAGTCGGCTGAAAAATGTGCTCTTATGGTAATCATGCTTCTTCTCTGCTGAATTTGCCTCGGGATGAGTGCAAGCGGATTCTCAGGCGGCTTGAACTGGAGGCGTACTGCTCAACTGTGTCCGCCCTTCGAGCGCAGGGTGACCTGACGAACGAGAAGAAGATGCTCCTACAGAATCTTCAGGATTGCCTCAAGTCAGCTATAGTTGCTATTGATTTCTTAAAAGTTATTTGAATTCTCAATTTGGAGGAGAGAGAGAGAGCATGTTACAATGATGTTGACTTGCTGGTATTTGTTATAGAATTATGTGAGTGGCTTATGCTTAAAAATAATTCAGATTAACTCAAGCTCTGTAGTTTTGTTGGAGCACAAACTCATTAAAATAAATTTTCTCGAGTCTTTTATTCACAGAAGGGCTTGTTCGAATCTGCTGCAGGAAGTTACTTTCAAAGATATTTTAAAGTAAAGTCAGGCATGCATAAACATGAATGCAGCACTGGGTCTGCAGTTTTGAGGAGCATGCAATTATAAAATATGTGCACATGTGGTGGATTGGTGGGTTGTCAGAGTGGGGTCATTAGAGAGTTATCACAACACCTGGGCTATTATTAACTGTGATGCAACCCTTTCTTCACTAATGATTAGTCATGCTAGCCTAGTAATGCTTTGTTTTTTAATTTAAGTTCCTTTTTTGACAGTTTATTTGTTTGTAGTAGCATGCGATCTTGTGCTGTGTTTATAGAATATCTGCTGAACGACATGGTGCGGAAGTGAGACGAGCTGTAAATGACCAGAAGTTGACAACAATTGCAAATAAGTACGACTAACCAATTAATTCTGTGCACGGTTTCAATTCAAGTCTTCAAGCGATGGATTAGACTTTTTCCTGTTGATTGTTTCATTAGCCCACATTAGTTTTGCTATCATTGCACAATGCACATTTTTTAAATGCTGCTATCTAATGGTAACGCATCAGTCGGTTAAGCACAGCAAATTGTGAGTGAAGAACTGGATCAAGGTTTGTACACAGTAACTACCCATGCCCATCTCAGGGTTGGACGGTGGAGCCCATCAATTCTAATGTTTCAGAGCTCTGTGGACTTGCTCTGATACATGTTGTTTGAAGCATAATGAACTGTCCATCTGAAGATTATGGGTTGAGATCTCTGTGAGGGCAGTTAATAGTTTCTCTGCATACAATTGATAAATGTGGAGGTCAAATGGTGAAGATAGAACTGGACACAGGTCTGCCTTTATTTGTTAAGATTAGTTGTAATTTTACTGCTTCTTGTGCTGTGAACACCTTGAAAAAAACTGTGCCTGATTCAAGTGAGTTATACTCAAAGCTTTGCATTTGAAAATATTAGTGAGTTTGAAATTAAATCAATTATATACACTGATGTCAACATTCGAGAGTAACAGTTACTGTTATTCTGATCTGTTTTTCAATGGGCGCTATAAATTTTTGTGAATGTTTTAGTCTTTCAGGGCCTGATGTGAGTTCAAAGTGGATGCGCGAGGGTCGAAGACTAGTTGCAATAATGCCTCGTCTTGTTCCGCATACAGCTTTTACTGCAACGGCCAACAGCACAGCTGTGTTGCAGGCTGAGAGGAACAAGACACTGAGAGATTTTACCTGTGCTGGTTCTGTGATAGGTATGCATAGTTTCTGTACTTCATATGGTAGCTATGGTTCTCAGAAAGCACACTTAGAAGTTGTGTTACTTGTTATTTGAACTACTCTTCATCAAAATGATCATTCTTATGTATGTATGTATGTATGTATGCATGAAACTTTTTATAGAGCCACTTCAGTATTTCTACTCAGAGGCACTCCCGACTACAGCGTGGACACTGAATCAGAGTTTCACACCTATGCGCATGAGCAATTGCGAGTGAAGGACTTCCTACACGACGTCTTGAGGTGGATTCAAACCCGCAACCTACACGACGGCTTGAGGTGGATTCAAACCCGCAACCTTCCAGCTTCAAGCCACCAAACATACTTCTGCATCACTACGCCCAAGACTTGTATTGTGTTGAAGAAATTAACCTGTTGTGCTACCTTTTAGGGACCATTAGCTTGAGAGTAAATATTTGCTCGTGAATCCAAATCAAAGGAAGAAAATGATCAACTGCATAGGTTTGCAGCATACTTGTCATGACTGCATCTAAATAGAAAGCAAAGAATGCAATGGATCTATTAATTATGCTAAGTTCTAAACGACGAACATGTGTATAACGTGTTAGTAATGTTATTTTTCTTTGCCTCAACATATGAGGGCTGATGGCTGGTCCTCTCCTTTGCTTTGTGATCAGGAGTGGCAGGGATTTGAAGTCCAAACCTTTTGATTAGCAGTTCAGCATGCTCTCCACTGGACTGTTGAGCACCCACATCTATTTACCATTAGATCAAGGTGTTATTCTGTTTTATATTTAGGAATATTTTGCTTTGGAGTGTTGCAAAATTCCAGTTTATTGATTAATGTTGTTTAGCTCTGAATTGCTTGTATAACTATATGTTAAAATGTTTATAATTGTCAGGAGGACTGGTGCAGGGCATCAACCGTGGAGATAATTCAATAAGACAAGTGGTAGATGTGTCAGGTTCTTTCAGCAGTCGGGAAACCATCTCTCTTTCTAGTTCTCACTTTCCAGCTGGTTCCTGCAGGGAGGTGAAGGAGGAGATGCGCGTTGACGAGATAAAACCATCACGGCGACCCTACATCAATGCTTGTGATGACTCTGCTTTTGAATCAATCTGTGTGGATTCATCTAAGACTGGTTCCCTGGTCACTGAAAGTTTAGCAGACGTATGTTTGAATGGGACATTGTCTGTCGGTATGTATGATGCTCTTCTTGAGCACTGTATAATATGTATATAGGTAGGCAAAGTTCTTGCACACAAAAGTTTGCTGCAATAAAAAAATTAGTTGTTGCAGTACCTGATATATAAATTTAGGAGTTTTTATTATTGTCTTTAACTTGTCTCCTGGTGTAAAAATTGTACTTTGCACGATTTATGAGACATTGTTGACACTGGAACACCTGTTCACAGCTGCACAGTGAGAACTAGTTTGGCTTTGATCATGTTGACCTGTTTTATTTAGTTTTTGTTGAGAATTGAATGGTTATCCGAAAGCATCAATTAACAGGAGCATGAGCACTGTATAATATGTATATAGGTAGGCAAAGTTCTGGCACACAAAAGTTTGCAGCAATAAATTTTTTGCAGTGTCTGATATATAAATGAGCTTTTATTATTATTATTATTATTATTGACTTTTTAAATAGCAAGGTAATCTACTCAGAAACGCTCTCTGTTCGACAATGACCGAATAAGGCAGTTTTTAAGCGAGAAAGGAACATAGTGGTGTGACCTCTAGGGCCTAGGCCCAAGGCGGAGTGTAACAGGGAGCCTGTTTGTGTTGTGTCTGAAGGAACAGTTTGGAGCTTAATTCTCTGTATTCTGTGTACTTGTTTTAGGTAGCAGCGAATCGGATGGTTTGCAAATAAAACGTAGAAAATACGATTTATCTGATGTCTCTCAGTCAGCGAACAACCCAACCGTTTCATTGTCTGCAGGGATCAATGTCAGCCAGTCGTCCTTTCACGGTGCCATGCGAGGGGTCCAGCAGCAACTGCCAGTGCCATACTGCTCTATACCTAGCAGACCCTCAATTAAGCTCACCATGGCAAAGCCGGTGCCGAGACTGAGTTATCCTCCAAAGCTTGGTGGTGGTGTTATTGGGGCTGCTGCTCCTCCACCGCAGAAGGTCATCATTGTGTCGGGAACAGGGGTATCGTCTGCAACCACCATCTGTGCACCAGCTCAGACTATTTTCCCGCAAAAGTCGGTTGTAGTGTCCGTCATGAAAACGTCGACGTCGGTGCCGTTGCCAACGGTTGTTACGAGCTTTACGATGAATCCTGTTGCGCCCAGCGTTGGTAATCTGACGGTTGCAAAGTCATTCATCGGTGGCGGTGTCAGTGGCTCGCAGATCGTGCGGTCTTCATCAGTACATCTTCCGCAAGTCAGCGTTCAGAATAGTAAGGATTGAGTTGTTGCAGTTGTCGCGCTGGAAATTTATGCATTGGTATAGAGTTCCACTTTGTCTTGTTGTTTCTTCCTGTATCTTGGGTGATGTAGCTGCACTGACTTTTTTTTATGAAATTCATTATTGGTAACTTGAATGGACTGGAGCTTCATATAATGGGGGGGGGGGCAATTCTTTCTTGCCAAATTGATGATTATCTTTGATATCTTAAATATGAAGGTTTCTGTTACCTGTTGACATTGTGTGCGTTTTGTGTTTGGTATGTGATTGGTAAATGTGGTGCTAGTAGCGTAGATCTTCTTGAATAGAATACCTTACAAGTTTATACAGAAAGTGTGTTTCTACTGTAGAAAGAAATATTTGGTTAATATACAATGAAGACCTATACTGAGTCTTAATTGGGTACGTGGATGATTGAGTGATTCTTATATTCGTGGTGCTTTTTGGAGATTTACATTATATATTACATTGTGTGAAGTCGTCCACTGCTCGTGTTTGGTTTGATCATGTTGTTAAATATTGTCTGTCGTCTGTTTTTGCAGCTAATGCTCTCATTTCAAATTCGAATCCATACCACGCACCTCCTGCACTTCGACCTCGACTGAAAAGCCTCGCCACTCGTCCGAGAGCCCCTCAGGTGAGTCGGTGCTACGGCTGTCGTATCAATTGTTTTGAGAAAAACATTGATTCACGTTTACTTTTGAAGCTTCTAAGAAATGTAGTCTCGGAGTTAAAAAGTCTCTTGGCCGAGGTAAAATGCTTCTGTGCATTCCATCAATACGACAGCATTTTAATCTCCCAAATATGGTGGAACAGATTTACCCGTCACAAAAGTACGGAAGCTGAGCTTTTCTTCCTGGCCTGCTGAATTTCTGTTTTGTATAATTATATTGTGAGCAGACTGAATGCTCTTAATATTTTGTGTATTGTGATGAGCATGCTGTAGATTTGCATTCATACCAGGTAGTCTTGTATTTTGTACATGTTTACCCTCTGGATACTGAGTTAACTGTTGCTTAATTTCCATGAACTTAGTTATTTCATATGCTTCGTTGATTTTTTCCCCGCAGATTTTACAAGCATCATCACTGAATCACAGTGGGTTCAATGTGTCTGGTGCCCCGTCTGTGAACAGTCTTTCATCTGGCTACCGACACTTGAAAACAGTGCCATTAAAAACAACATTACAGATTGGTAGACCTGACAACAGTGAGTATCTTTGCACATCTGAGCACTAGTGTTTTCTTGGGAAATGACTGGCCACACCTTGTTTCTCAGGATTGCCACAATAGTAGTCACATATATTTGTCTGTTGTAGTGTAAGAAGTTCTACTTGGTCCAATGGTGAGTTTGCTGGACTGTAGCCATTTTGTCAAGTTTCTGTTGAGTTGGAATGGTTATTCAAAATGCATTTGTAACCAGCATGTTGTAATGTGTTGACAAAACATATTATACTGAACAGTGAACATGTATTGTAAATTTTCAACAATGGCAGCCTCTACACAACTGATTTGGCATTTCAGTAGAGCATGAGTATTCATGTTGATTAGAAATCGATTGCATGATAAATGGACAATGGAGTTCAATAACTAATTGCTGTGACTGATTACTTTTATGAAGGAACTAGCCAACACTGATCATGAAATTGAATGCCAGCAATTACACTGCTTTGCACTTAATATGTAATTCTAAACATGTTATAATGTTGTTATAGTGAAGAAGATCAGCGTGTCATCTGCAGCTGCAAAAATTTTACCAAAGCCGATGATGTCTGGTTCATCTTCAGCACCGGCCACAATAACAATAACGAGGCCGTCTAATACAAGTAATCAATGTCAGATGACCAGTGTCATGGCCACAGCTGGATCTTTAGTGCAGGGTAGGCCGTCATTTCTGCTATAATTTTTTATCATTGATACAGTAGGCAACAGCCATATTTTTTACCAACTGTAATCAATATTAAATGTTAATTCAACAACAGTGGAGTGAACATGTTTCACTAGATAAAACATGATTCAACCTTCAGATGCCTGCATGTTGGCAGTTGTATTGCATGGAGATAAATTAGTAATAAAGACATAGGAAGTCTTCCTGAAAAATCTAGCTGATGACAAGTCTATCTGTTTAATTGCAATTGTAGAAATCTTAAATTGTTATCCCTAAATGCCTGTACTATTTATTATGTGAATTATTTTGTTCGGTACTAACTAGACTTTTACATTGTTTCATATTTCATTGTGACTTTTTTGGGTAAATTCAATGCAGGATCTTTTATGATTGGATCTGTTTGTCCCTCGTTGACTGCACGAAATTGACATTTTATTCTGCACGTTTATGCTATTTCTTTTTCATATACAATCCATCATTGGTCGTTGCATATTAGGTGAAATGCAGTCATCTGGTATTTGTCTTAGAATTTGTCTCTTGATCTTATATGAGATTTTGTACTTTTTTGCTACTGCTGCTGATGACAATGTCTTTGAAAATGATGCTTGTCATTCCACAGGAAGTCGAGTTATCTTCAGTGAATCCGGATCAATCGGCCAGAACCAGGTTGTTGTACAGAATCTATCTGCTACTATTGCTAGAACTGTAATAGAAATGGTTCATCATATTAGACACCATTAGAAGGTGATAATTTCATTTTCAGTTAGGTGCTTTTTTTATTGTTCCCAAGAAGAAAAAACATAACATGATACAATTTCAGATCAGTTCTCAGTTGGGTTACAAACAGAGGACCTAGTTACTTCCCACCATTGATTATATTGTTATGTATGCATCAACATTGGTTAAAAGCTTCTCATTTTAAATACTGTTAGCTTAATTTTTGTTTTATGTCTGCTGTATATTGAATTTTTATTAGGGCTGCGATGTCAACTTTGATGTCAATAAAACGCGACCTACGATGGTGATCAGCCGCATCGTGCAAGATGAAACTGGTATTTGTCCTTGCTTCTAGACTTTGCGTTACATGGAGTAGCAGCATATAATACGTGTTTGCATCAATACATGTATTACTCATATTATTCGCAGAATCATGATGTTTATATGTCACAAATTGGATGTTGGTGCAGACATAAGGTACCAATGGTTCAAGAAATAATGTATTAAATAATAAAAAAATTTGGTTTAATTTTTAATGGACAAATGTACATTGTACTATCGGTTGCCTTTCCAGATTGTTGAACTAGACAAGTATGATGATGTTGTTGGTGATGATGGTGATTATATGTATGAAGAACAGTTGATAATATAGAAAAATACATTATGTCCATAATTTGCAGTATTCAATAATTATATAAATGCAAGTACATGATTTAGACTGTCTCAGGCTGCACAGACTTTGCTAAATATTTTACTTGTATGATTTTCAAAATGGATTTATGAAAGTAGATGTAATGTTGTAATGTATTCTTGTTTACATTTTCAGGTCAACACCAGATCCCAGTTAACGTGCTGCACAGCGGCGTACCACTGAATTCAGTTGACACTGAAGTATCTCAGTCTGCTTCACTCTCATCAACAATGATACAGACGATGACGACATCAGGATCAGCAGGGCACCAGGGTATTTACAACACTGCTGCTGTGTATCATCGGATTGCTACATCGAGTCCACTCGTGCAGCAGATGTATCCGTTGGGTTCAGCTGCGGAGACGAACTCATCAGTCGAGATGGAAGAGAATGATGCGGAAGATCTGTCGGCCATCAGTGCGCTTCTTTCGCTTAAGATGTTCCCAGCTGGAATCGAACAGATTTCGCCAGCAAGGTTAGACTACAACCTACTGTGCGTTTTGCCTTTGTTCTCCAGCTGCATATTGTCAACTTGAGATTACATGACATCTGTCCTATGAATATGTCTTAAATATATCCAATAATAATATTAATATTAATAATAATAATTAGGACAATTTATATGGTGCCGTAACACAGCCATGTCATTACAAGGTGCCCATCTTTTGTTCAAGTGCGATCTCATGGCATGGTTCATGGTTATTAGCATAGAGGACGTTCTTTCTATTGGCTTTGTCCTGATTGTTGTGTTGCGTGTTTGTATGCAAATAGCATTCTCTTCCTATGCAGGAAGGATTTTAGGAGACATCCATGCTAATTTCTTTTTGTAAATTTACTGGCTTACAGTCTGCTTCGGTTTAAGGTTGACCAGAGATTTGATATGATGCATACTTAATACTTATAATAATGAGAAGCCATTGTTTCCTGAATGCAACATCATATCTGAAGGTTAACGCTATCTTTGGCTTGACTCTTTGTCTTTTTCTGCTTCTGTTTGGTTGCAATTAAAAGTTTGGTGTTATCTATGTTTTATTGTTTGCATGACAACAATGGAAAGTTTACTGTTATCTATATTCTATTGTTTGCATGACAACAGTCCAGTCGACGATGTAGCTGAAACCGTGCATGACAATGATGCTGATGAAACATTGTCTTCTCAGGAGGAAGTCACAGAAGAGGTCAGACTTAATTTAATCTCTCTCTATTGATTTATTTTTACATTTGCATGACATTTAATTAATTTCAGTTTTCTTGATTTAAAGTTGCTTCAGTAATTGCAAGCATGATGTAGAAGTTAATTTTTTGCAATAGTTTCAACATTAAGGTTCGTATTAAATTTGAAGAATGATTAAGACCTAAATTTGATATGACCTAAATTTGAATGATGACTTTGAAATGTTTTAGGTAACTGCTGCTCATCCTGTGAACTTAGTTCCGCAACTGATGCATGAAGCAGCAGTCATGGAGCCAGTCAACAGCACTGATGGTTGCGATGAGGAAGTGCAGACTTGCACTGTCGATTGTCAGTCTGCCGTGAGCAACGACAGAGTTGCTGTTACTACTAACGGGGAAGAGAGAGATGCGGGTTCAAAAACTGTTGGTGACTTGGATGTTCTTAGCAGTTCATGTTCTAAGGTGGCTGTTGTTCAGCTAACACCATGTGATGTTCAAGGTAGAACTTTTGTCTACTTGCAATATGTGCTGTGAAAAAATTAATCAAATTTAACGTGCGCATTGTTTTGCTAAAGATATGATTGACCGGATAACTTGTTTAATATGGGGGAACTCTATCATATTTGTATTAAAATTCACAAGTCACAGAACTTGCTCGAAGTAAGACCATATTCTGTAATCACCATATACAGTTAGAGCGAAGTTGTATATCACTGAGTGAAGTGTATGAATTTGAAGATGCTGTAAGTGCTATCAGTTCAGTTGTTTCCCGCGGGTCCGTATCTCTGCAGTAGTCTATGCTTGTGAAAAACCAGTGCATAACTCATTGTTGTTGACCAATGAGTTCATCTATTGTGATTGCCATTTTCAGTGGTAAAGCAGTCCGACGAGGGACCACTTGATTTCCGGATTGAACCAGATTCTCGTTCTAATTGCACTGCCATCAATTCACACCCGGTTATTATCACTCAGGCTGATGCCAATCACCTTGATTCCACACGCGCTGATGTCGACCAGGTAGAGTTCTTCTAGTCATGAGTTCATCACTTATTTGGTCACATGTGTTGAATGTTGTTGATCTCATGTTTTGTAGTAAGCACTTAGGCAGTTTTTCTGTTTGTTGCTTTTGTGTAGAATTTGCAATAGAATCATTCACAGTTTTGAAATGTAATTATAAACATGTAAAATTTTTTATTATTATGTATTTTGAAAGTTTTCATTTAATTATCTGGTGTCTGTTGTTTAAAAATCGTCCGGTTTTGCTTCTCTGTATCCTGCTGTAGTTGCTGTGTTGGTTCCGGTTTTATTGATATTGTCAACATTGAAGATATATTTAAAAAGCTTTGGCCATTAAATCAGCAGCATGCTGTAGGATGTGCTACTATGGGGTGACGACCAACATATATACTAAAGTGTACTACACGTTTACTGTAATGACGATGCCTGTTGACCTATCGAATGCATCATATTGCTGAGACTTAGAGAGGGTTTATGGTAATGACAGCACTCTGACACAAAGAGCGCACGGACGTGGGATAACTTCTCGCCACCCTCCTAAAGGTAGACTTAACCTTCCATTCGGCAGATGGCGTTGGCGAAATGAGCTGTAGGACATGATGGACGTCTTGAATGGCTGATAGTTAAATTCAACTCCTGTAATAACTGGTGATCATCTGTTCATACTATGATTTGCAATCATACTGTG
Organism: Lumbricus rubellus; assembly: GCA_945859605.1. NCBI lineage: Eukaryota > Metazoa > Annelida > Clitellata > Crassiclitellata > Lumbricidae > Lumbricus > Lumbricus rubellus. The sequence goes on along the minus strand of OX243811.1, from coordinate 50,995,829 downwards.
TTGTATCAGTTTGAAATTAAACAAAGAATATTACTAAATTATTATACTGAATATGTTTTCAGTTGTCTGGTAACAACTCAATTTGCAACCAAGCAACAGAGATGCTTCAGCTTTCAGACAACAGCCAACCGGTTGACCAAACAACGAGTCCACTTGACAGCCAGGATGGAGGTTGCTTTACGTTTATTAGTTATTCTTTGCAACTAAGTTGTTGATGCCCATGTAACTAAGTTACTTTCAGTCTTTTTCACTGACCAAATGCTTGGTTATCTACCATGTTTTCATGCATATTTTTCAACCTTTCTCTGATAATGCAACTTAATCAGGCTTCTAACATGTGCTTGAGAAGATATTAATCACAGGATTAATTAAAAATATTAATCACAGGATTAATTAAAAATATTAATCACAGGATTAATTAAAAATATTAATCACAGGATTAATTAAAAATATTAATCACGGGATTAATTAAAGTGCCACATTGATAGGACTTCTGATGATTGTTTGCTTTATTTTGCTTAGACCATCTTCTTCTGCATAGTCCTAACAAATCGATTGATTCGTTGTCACCTAATTCTCTGGGCAAGCGTAAACGACGACCTCCAAAATCACCGATTGAACACGATCCGTTGTTGTCAGGATGGTGTCGCCATGCTCTCACGTAAATGTCTTCTTTTGTTCGTTTCTTTTGTTTGGCTTGAACTGATTGTGATGAAATATAAATTTATTTGATGCCTTCCAAACGCTTCTTGTGAATGATGTTAGTATATCAGGTGGAAGGTCATTGTTGCTCCAATGCATGCTATGCTTAGTGTCTAGCTAGGACACATATTTGGAGAGTGGTTAAATAGATTTTAATCAGGATGTTATGTTGCTGTGATACTTTTAAGGATATAGTTTTTAAACTTGTATATAAAATGTATTAGTATAATTTTGAATGAGCTTATATGAGCCCGTGACAGTTTCCAAGTTTGATTGAGTTAGTTGCAAAAGATTACTATTTGTTTGCTGGCAGTGATAATACATCACTGGTGACTTTATAATTTTCTGGATAAGAAAACTTAGAGGAATCAATTATTATGGTAATTTATTTAAGTAAAGAAATGATCACAGGTCTCTTATAGCCTTGGTTACGGCCATTAAGCTTGATTTTCACTTATTTTCTTACAGGTTGCTCACTAGAGTTATGAAATTCAGAAGTCCTCAGAATGACAGAGGAAAGACAAATGCTGCCTCTTGGTTCAATTTCCCAGGTAATAGCAATATATCTGACCCAGCACGGCAAAAGCAGGCGTTTGTCGGTAGAGATAAAATTTTATTTTATTCGCCCACGTGATTCTCCACTATGTGACCTTTCAAACAAGGTATTATTTATTTATCTATGATGTTCCTAACAGGAGTTGCGCGCTTTTAAAATTTAGCGGTGACAGAACCAACATTTGGAGAAAACGCGTTCGAATGACGTAATGTGATGCGCTTGGCAGCGCAAAGGCTGTTTTATGGTCCTTACTTATTCATCCGTTCTAGGTTAATTTATTTTCTACCAATCCTGAAAATAGTATCGCTGTGTAGAGCAGATCTTGGCCATTCTAAACATATAATTATAACATCTATGGTTTCTCCCGAGGCGACTCTAAATGCTAACCCTTGAAAAGCGGTTAACATCATGTTTATTTGCGCAATTCTTAGACACAGTGCCCATTAAATCGCTCCGTTTTGTGGCTAAATAATTTATTTTAGTGTTTTTCTTGGTACCTATGATGTTTTACAGATATTTTCATGATTGAATTTGATAAAAACAAAATTTGCGTATAATAGTAAAAATTTGCATTTGTTCTATTTCTCGTAAATTAACCTTGCCGACAAACGCCTCGTTTTGGTATAGGCGGCCACATATATTTAGTTGCTTTCAGCTTGAATAGACTTCCTGTACCAGTGGTATCAACATCTTTTATCTGCAACATTGTCACTGTCTCATTCCTATTGTCATGTGTATATTTTTAAAATTTAACTTTTTTGTTCCACCAAGTTGGGGAACCCTTATTATTGTTATATGTGTGCAGATTGCAGATGTATCAATTATCAGGAAGTCCTTTTTAATACATTCGCTGCCACGTACGTATATATACGTACTTCATTAAGCGCACGGCAAGTGCCACGTACGTATATATACATACTTCAGTAGACGCAATACAACGGTTATCTGGCACACCGCGACGTCAAATTGTGTTTGTTTTGGCACACTAGAAACGTAATTGGAGTGGAGTATGACTAAAAAAGTTTTATGGTAATGGAATTTTTCAGGTTTTATGCTATATTAGCTTGCACCTATATTTTTTGGGTGAAATACTATATTTTTCGAAAGATCTTGTTGGTCTAGGTCTAATAAATAATAATAAATAAATAAATAATAAATAATAATAAATAATAAATAAATAATAATGAATAATAAATAAAAAATAATAAATAAATTTAAAAAACAAATAATAATAAATAATAAATAAATAAATAATAAATAATAATAAATAAATAATAAATGATAAATAATAAATAAATAATAATGAATAATGAATAATAAATAATAAATAATAATTAATAAATAATAATTAATAATAAATAAATAAATAAATAAATAATTTTTTAACCCTCATTTCACATGTACAAATTGTACATTGGCACACGGGTCTGTTAACATCTCACCCTGTTACGGCAGCGAATGTGTTAAGAAATCAACGTTGTGTTTTACTTATATGCAGGACGATACTATGTAGATCGTATCTGAATAACATTGCACATGGCCTGGTCTGAGATGTGACTTTAGAACTAAAAAAATTGTAGACTACTTCAAAGTTCAGTTTTAGGGTCAGTGTATCGAACTGAGATCACACAACAACATATCTGACAACATATGCAATTGAACAATTGTGGGGCGCGGTGGTGTAGTGGTGGCGTTGTTGCCTTAAAACCGGAAGGTTCGAGGTTCGAATCCACCTCGCCGCGTAAGGACCTTGGGCAAGTCCTTCACTCACAATTGCTCAGCGCTTCGGCGTGAAACTCCGATGCAGTGTCCGCTCTGCGTTCGGGAGCGCCTTTGAGTAGAAAGAGCTTGAAGGGGCACTATAACAAGTGCACATACAAACAAATACGTTACATTTGCTTTTATTGTGTTCTTTTTTATTCATAGTTGACGCTGATGATCTTTATTTACTCTGCCTTTGTTTGTTTTATAGTCGATGCTAAGGAAGTTCCTGACTACTACGACATCGTGCACCAGCCAATGGATTTTAGTACAATTAAGAACAATCTAAAGGTATGTAACATCTTGCTCATTGTTGTCAAATGAATAAGTCTCTGTTGTCTAATTTTACAATTCATTGCGGGTAGTAATAATCGGTGGCATTATGATCGTATTTGTGATTTGCCCAGCATTTTTTATGGCAGTAGAAAGGAACCATGGAGGTCCTCAACATTGAGACACTGGTCAGTTTCAGGTATGGTGCAATAATGAAAATCTTTTGTAGTTTACATGTGAATCGTGCTGTTAAGTTATAGATTTTAAAAGATAACAAGCAACTGTCACAGTCTGTCAGCAAACATTTAGTTTTTTTCGAATATGTCACGTGATGTGCTTCACATGAAGATGATCAATGGAGAGGGACTTGTATGCATTCAAGCCCCAAGTTGAGAGACAAAACCGTCTGGTCAATGAAAAACCAAGGACAGCAGGATCATGGAGAAAACTTTTCATTGGTGAACTTCGGGTTCCAGCTTAGAAGATGAGCGAGAGTTGCAATTGTGTGGTGCTGTAAAATATGTTTGTCTGGAGAAGTCTAGACAATAGCAGAAGAATGTGAAGATTAATAGGAGCTGGAAGAGAAGGAGGACAACATTTAATTCATCTGAGTTATGATGCTCCTTTTTTATAAATGGGCAGGCTCATCTGAATTACAGTTTTCTGTGTAACCTTCAGGTAGTGATTTTTGTTGATATAAATGGATTAAATCTTAGAACAGAACCAGATTTTAAATGAAAGCCAATGACAGAGCAACACCAAAGCAGAATTAAATTGTGTAGTTAATGTTGGTTATAATTATAGGCCTTGTTTGTGTCAGTTGTTTGAATGATTGTTCGTCTGGTTTGTAGATTGGCGCTTACGACGATTGGTCGGTCTTTCACGCGGACATGCTTCTCGTGCGAGACAATTGTCATCTGTACAATCCGCCCGACACAGACGTTCGACATGATTGTAATCTCGTCTTTGATTTCTACCAACAGGAGTATAGCAAGACATTGGCATTATGGAAACAGCAGCAGGTAGAAAAGTCTGCGTGTTATGTAATCTATCTGCAGTCTGCGGTCTGCTCTCTTCTTTAGTCTTTCTTTATATAAGTATGTTTTTCGATATTGATAACATGTATTAATGTATTTTGCGTAACTTATAAGTTGTATACATATTTGAGTGAATTGCAATGTGTCTAACAAGGACCACCCAATTGAACTGAGTAGGTATCTAGCGACCCTCATGCGGAGGCATGTTAATGTTTTGTTAAGTAATAATTCATAAAAATAATAATTACGACAATTTATATAGCTACACAACCATACCATTACATTTCAAAACTGATAATCGGAAAATTATAGGAGATGAAAAATTTGCCACGAGAACAATTAATTAATTAATTAATTATGAATCTGCAGTGATTTTTGTGACTGTCTCTGTGCAATATCCTTACAGGCAGACCTGTATCTATAAGTTATTTCTTTGTTCAATCAGTTAAACGTACTAAAGATTGCATTTTGCGCAGAAATCTAATTATCTGCATTTGTGTGATGACTGTGCAGCATTCGCCAAGCAACTCCTTTCCGACGTCTGGTCATCATCGTCTGAAGACTGACCACGTCTCATCAAATGACCATGCTGTCCATTAACATCGTAGAGAAGTTGGTCTTTCTTCTCGCTTACGATCTGCCTTTGATGATCACCCAGAAGATCGCCCAGAAGATCGCGTCTCCCGTTGATGTGCAGCGTGTCATACAAGTGCAGCAGTTGTGTTTGAAGTAACTACTCGACACAATCGTGGAATGGAGCGATTGCCACGAGTCCAGCGAACAATCTCTGCTGACCGAGAACTGCGTGATAGCCTTGATGTCAAGACGACTTGAATAATTTTGTTACGAAATAGGCAAAGCTTAATCTGATGACTGAGTAGCCTACAGTGACAAGGAGAACTGTGTCCTTAAAATAGTGAGTAGACTGCAAACAACGAGGAAACAGACTGTGGGCTTTGTTTAAGAAGATGTTTCGGTATTGAACCGTTAGATACCAACACCGTAAAGAAGTTGCTTAAGTTAATACATTGAACAGCTGGATATCGTTTGTATCACTTAGCCTGATGGATGTGTGTGATACTATTAATCGATAAATGCTTTTTTTATGTGCACTGTAGCAATCTTGTTATGTACAGATTTCTTTTTTGTAAAATGGTTCAAAATTTGTTAGGTCTTCAATGAATTATCTTTGTTGAAACAGAATTCATCCAATCTTATCTGTAGTAAGTTAACGTTTAAGTTGTTGTTATATCTGTATGCAGATTTCAGTATTTCAGATTGCCTTTACAACATAACAAATGAAGTACATGTATTGACATCTCATCAGATTTACCACAGGAAATTCCCAGTATACATGGACACGATTTTATTTAATTAATTGCACACTATTGAAATGTACTAAGTTGCTGAATGGTAACTAGATTTATTGCTGTTGTTGAGTTGAATGTGAATCTGCTTACGTGTAATTATGAAGGAAATTAAAGATTTCAAAGAACGTCCGCAACTGGAGACACCGTTACACCTCTGTTATGATTATTTATTTGAAATATTTTGAAATGTTGGATTAATTATCAAGAGAAAAAATTGTATTAAATTCTGGCCTACTGAATTTCTGAAGACCATGACAGTTCATTATTTGTTTGTAAATGATTGAAGCACATCATTCTGCTTTGTTCATTGTGTTTTTGATTTAGTTGATGCTAATATTGTGAAGGCTGTTGGCAGCTTGCTGAGCATACTGATCCACTGCTGTTTTAGTTACTGGTGGTGTACAGTCCGATGGTTGTTTATGCATTTTCAGTGGGTCTAAGCTTCAGGTAATGTCTTAATGAAGTCGTGTAGTATATCTTACTTTTTTTTAAATACAAAATGATTATTTCCTGTTTGGTGTTTTTTTTCTCATAGTGCACTCACTGGTATGTTTTTGGGACTTGTTTCAGTCCTTGTTGTTACTTTTAACCACTTAAACACTGACCCGCATTGGTTTCCTGGTTGCATTTAGTAGCCCACACTCTTGTAAACTTGTCTTGTTGGGAAAGTGTTAAAACTTAAAACATACGTTCAACCAGCACCAGGCATGTAGTTTTCAGATGAAAGTATAGCTATGTATGTGTATGTATTTTGACACATATAGTTGTATATGGCACAGTCTCTACATGTAAGTGCATTACAAAATCACCTTATATATCTGCAGATTTTGTGTAATATTATTATGTTATATATGTATGTATATATATATATATATGTATTGTGTGTGTATATATATATATGTATTGTGTGTATATATATATATGTATTTTAAATATTTAAGTGCATTACAAAACATGCCTATTATAATACCTAAAATTATTTCTATGTGGTAGTGTAGATGCTTTCTGGTTCACAGAGTTCTCAGGAATAGTTTACCAGCTACTTCCAAATAATTATTGTTGATGGCATAAAGGGAAAGGTTTTGACGAATGCAGCATTCTTAATTAAGGTCTGTGACACCTAATTTATAATTTATAGGAGGATATGTTTGGTGCCGTATATATATATATATATATATATAATATTTATTTATGTGTGTATAACTATATATATATATATATATTATATATATATATTATGTTGCAGCCTACGCGG
>OX243811.1:50836375-50986375 GCA_945859605.1 Lumbricus rubellus | reverse complement strand
ATTTTGGCGGCGAAAATGGAAAATATTTTTTAGATTTGGCCGCCACTGAAAACACCCCCCGAAATAAAATCCTGGCTACGGCCTTGCGAATATTGATCGCCCGTCTCCCCCCTCCCCGCCCCCACGCCCCACTACTGAAATTCCCTACGACTATATGCGTGCAGTGAAGGTTTTACTACAATAATAAGACGATTTGTCTTACGCCTGAAGGTCACTAAGGTCAGACAGACGATGAAGGTCACTGAGGTCAGACGAGGTCGAAGGAAAGGACGATGTGCATTAGCGGACTTGAATTGATATAGCGCCCGCGAATATAATATTTATATTATAAGCTGGTATCTCTGGCGTGGCTTTTATGGCACCAAGAAATTCTGGAAGATTTCCATTACCAGCTACATTGCATTAGTTCAAAAAGCTAATGGCAGTTTTGTTTGTGATTGTTTAAAAATAATATTGGTCTTGAGCTGTGATTTAAATGCCTCCAGAGATGGCGCGTTCTTCACACGGTCGGAAAGAATATACGGATTATACGGTGTTATAGAAAGACTAGAATTGAACCCCCAACCCCCAATTTCCACTATGGAAAGTGTAGAAATACACTGGACTTGACAAATTACCAAGAAATGAAGATAAGCTAACACCCGTCGCTGCCAAATGTCTGGAACTGATGATGATGATGATGATGATGATGATGATGATGATGATGATGATGATGATGATGACGACGATGATGATGATGATGATGATGATGATGATGATGATGATGATGATGATGATGATGATGATGACGACGACGACGACGACGACGATGATGACGACGACGACGATGATGATGATGACGATGGCAGCAGCAACGATGGTGACAATGATAAATGATAATGATGTTGGGCATATATCCCTGGTTGATGCCTCCCTCCCTCCGTCCCTCCCTCCCTCACTCCGTGCCTCAATTTCTTCTGATCCATTTCACACTCTCCTCTGCAGTGGTCTATACGGGATTATTGTATCTCATGGGAAGTTGACGCTGTGTCTATATTTGCTCAACGAATGATGTGCTTCGATCTAAATTAATGGCGGCGATCTGCTTATTAGACGGCAGATGAAGGCGTCACATCCGTCGGGTCAGTCGCTCCACCCCCTCCCCCACACCCCACCCCACGACACCCTTTCCCCCGATCCATGCTCTGATGCTATTCACGGCTACGGCAATACCTTATTAGGAAGCGTGGAGTGATGCGATACTTTGAAGGACAAAAATTGGACCCAGGACGATACGACATATCTACTATCTGCATATATACATAACAATAGCCGGGATATCCGTCGAGCGGAATGGGAAGGAGGAAGGAGGAAGGGAGGAGGGATGAAGGAGGAAGGGAGGAGGGAACGGAATGGAAAAGAGGAAGGGAGAGCGGAGTGAGGGAAGTGTCGTGCCGGAGAATTCAATTCCGCTGAGAGCAGACGTGGATGCTTATGAAAATTAGTTGGAGCGCCACCTGGGAGAGAGGACGGTTGATGGTCGTTGTTGTATCCGTTTAGAGGACGAATGCTGCAATAGGACGGAGGAATGGGTGGGTGGGTGGGTGGATGGGTGGGTGGGTGGGTGTGTGGGTGTGGTGGGTGGATGGGTAGATGGGTGGATGGAGTGGGTGGGTGGATGGGTGGGTGGGTGTGTGGGGTGGGTGGATGGGTGGGTGGGTGGATGAGGCGGGTGGGTGGATGGGTGAGGTGGGTGGATGGGTGGGTGGGTGGGTGGGTGTGTGGGTGGGTGTGTGGGTGGGTGGCTGGGTGTGTGGGGTGGGTGGATGGGTGGGTGGATGGGTGGGTGGGTGGATGAGGCGGGTGGGTGGATGGGTGAGGTGGGTGGATGGGTGGGTGGGTGGGTGGGTGGGTGTGTGGGTGGGTGTGTGGGTGGGTGGCTGGGTGTGTGGGGTGGGTGGATGGGTGGGTGGGTGGATGGGGCGGGTGGGTGGATGAGTAGACGGGGTAAGTTGGTGGGTGGGTGGATGGGTGGGTGGGTTTATATTAACGGAAGAATGGAAATGATGGATTATGGAACGATGATGTGGCTTGATCCAACGGATAGGATTTGAATGGATGGATGGATGGATGGATGGATGGATGGATGGATGGATGGATGGATGGATGGATGGATGGTTGGATGGATGGATGGATGGATGGGTGGATGGATGGATGTATGGAAATGCGAACAAATGGACTAATGAATGTCAGGTGAATGATGTCAGATGCAAATAGAAGACCACAACGGAAGTTAATTGTGTATGGATCTATTCTAAGCTTATTGACCAGTCTATATGAGCGTATGCATAGGCTGTTCCATTATAATCAGCCTTCATGCATGAAAGGATGTTTTTTAATGGAACATAAATGCAAATTGTTCGGATATTAGCATAATTAATGATCATGTCAGTATTTAATGTCAATATGATCTATGGAAGGGTTTACAAGAACACATCTCACAGAAGATGGTAAAACTAAAGACTGGTTGCTTCGTGCATAACAATATCAGAGCGAAATTTGAATTTAGGAGTTCCCTACAAGGCGGTTGCTAGAATTCGTTATGGTCAAACCTTCTCAATGGCGGCTATCACCTCCACCAGTAAATTATAGCGGTTAAGTTGTTAACTTATCTGCAATTAGCAATAATAGTAGTCATGATGTTTAAGGATGCTGTAGGTCCCTACTCCGAAGACCACAGTGCCTGCAGCCTGGTATCAGGAGTAAAAAATGTGCAGAGAAGTCCGTACGGTTTTGAAGCAAGATGGACTGGACTACTTCGTCCAGTCCATCTGGCTTCAAAACAATGTATACTTCTCTGAATGACCTCGAATGACCTCCATGGTCTGTGGTCAGATCGCTCTTTTTGGTCTTTTCGATGTCAGTTTACCATCTTATTCTGTCGGTCATTCTAGGCATATCCTCTTCCAGCGTATATTTCTATCACTATAATCAGCTGTGACACTTATAGAATGGCTTAGGCCTACCTTCTTCCTAAATGCACACATTGTGTCATTGCTGACTCCTCTAGGAGTCTAGGTCCCGCCGTGTCCATGCCATGTTTCTTGTAGGCTACCACGATGTGTCGATTTTGTTAACAAAATTCTTATGTATGAGCGGCGTCTGTGTGCGTGTGCATGTGTATGCGTGTGCGTGTGTGTCGATTCCGTGGGGGTGGTGTGGGGTGGTGTCTCCGATCATCGTCTCTTAATTGGTTCTTGTGATGTCTGTCCTTTCACGCCGGTCATCATTCAGTAAATAGCAAAGAAGAAAGCCAACGACGACGACAGTTCTTATCAGCTGCATATATTTTGCTTCTTGGTAAACTTTTCGTGGGATATGGAACGAATGGCGATGTTTACGTATGATATAGCCCATTGTATAAGATGGTATGATATCTGTATAATATTATGATTATGCCTACATAAGTGACTTGTGACTAACTTATGACTCTCGCGACAGCCGTTAATTTACGAAAATTCTGTAGGCCTAGAGCATTATCAAACTCATATTAAAGATAAAACTTTCAACATAGCAAACTCTACAGACCCCATTGCCTACGCCCTTCATGTATCATGAGATACAAGAGTACAAAATGTGCCTATAATTATAGGGCCAACTCTGTCTCCTACGCCGGCTCCGCCAAGTAATTACAAAGTAACAAAACTACATTTAAACAATCTTACGATTCTTACTGCGTGTACATCATTCGGGTAATAACTGGAACCGTGAATGTTCCTTTATTAACGTTTTGATGCTGTGAATGCGTCGGCAGGAAAGAGAGAGAGAGAGAGAGAGAGAGAGAGAGAGAGAGAGAGAGAGAGAGAGAGAGAGAGAGAGAGAGAGAGAGAGAGAGAGAGAGACAGACTGGTAATAATAATTATCTTCTTCGGTCGGCCGCTGTGATGATTGCAAATCTAAAAGAAAATGAGGGAATCGCGTGTTTCATCGGATTTGCAACATGCATGGTGAATCTCTATCGTTGGAACACGCCATGCAAACAAACACTGATATACGACCATGCTGATACGCATGCGCACGATCACAAGACACAGCAGTAAGGGGCCTACGCATAAACCTCCCTCCCTCTCTCCCTCCCTCTGCTCTTCAAAATTTATAGGGATCCATATGCGCGGCAATAATGCGCCCACGTATTTTTAATAGACAATGTCATACTCGTGGGGTGTGCATATTTGGTGTACCGGTAGTTTTAGTTGGGGTACGGGTACTAAAATATATTCCATATTTCTATATAGGAATAGCCTATTATAGGCCTAAGTCTATTTTACGTTTTAATAGGCCTATATATTTTTTAATATATATAATATTTTGACATATATCATAGGCCCTATATTTTAATATTTTATCATATATTTTATTAAAGATTATATTTTAATATATATTATATTTAAATACTGCACAAAAGCTCTGTATCCATCTCTATCTATAGCACTAAACAAACATTGTCTTAAGACAGCTTTGAGAAGTAGGTTATGTTGCACAAGATCAAAGGCAGCAGCAGCAGCAGCAGAAGCGTGTAAGTGTAGTCACTGTAGTGGGATACCGTTGAATACTGTCCAGAACATGAGAAGCAACGATCGAGTGCATCTATAGATAGACATCATGCTGCCATGCATACGATGATACGCGGATGCATAACACGTGCTTGTCTTCAAAAGTCGCAAAGCACTGCAGCATCGATCCTTGATCCAGTAAACTATAGAGACTATAACACATAGAACAGCGTAATTTATGTAGCTTATGCCGGAGTATAGTGTTGACAATCTGACCCAATTGAGGAAAAAGTGTCATCAGGATGCTCTTCAATACAACATTGGATGTAACAGTGTATCGTTTCTCACAAGTTTCACCTGCATCACAGTGAAAGACGGAATGGATCTCACGTGTCTAGGACTTTACCCCCGGCCCAATACCCCTGCCACTACCCCCTGCGTGTGTATGTGTGTGTGTGTGTGCGTGTGTGTGTGCGTGTGTGCGTGCGTGTGTGTGTGTGTGTGTGTGTGTGTGTGTGAAACAACTTAAATTGCAGACATCTTTGTGCTGAAAAAGCCTATAGGCCTAATATCTGATTTCATAAAAACACACATCGTCACTCACACTCGCCGGGCGCCGATGCCCGAATGGACAGACCACCGAACGTAGCCTACCGACCGATGAACCGACGGACCGATGGACCGATGGAGCGACCGATTGCGTTGGCCGAGACTGTGTGATGACGACTGTCAGCCGCAGGGAAAACGTCGTGTCCAGTTATTAAGCAATCGTCAGTTGCGATAAGCGTAGGAGACGGATGATGCCATTCTCTTCCAAAGACTAACTGTATTTATAAGGATCAGCGTTGCAACACATTTCATCTTAGCACCGACTTAAACATCCTACACATAGGCCTATGGGTTGCTCAAGTCCGATAGCTTAGAATAGATTGGAATAGATTAGAATAGATTGGAATAGATTAGAATAGATTCGAATAGATTGGAATAGCAGAAGCAGATTTACGGTTAAGCATCGCTTTCTTTTGCCACAGACGTTATTAATTATTGTAAGTTTTGTTCACCTCGTCATCAAAACAGAATTCAGAATTTTTAAATAATATAATTATATATAAATCGATTTCGTCTAAATATTGCAAGGACTGAAAGGAATCGAATTTGATTCTAAACAGCGCTGTTTATAATTATAAATTTGCTTTCTCTGTTCAACCTTCGAAGAGATTCTCAGACACAATTCAGAAAAGTTCTTTAGCTGCGGCTGCAACGAGATCAGATTCGGATCGATTGCAATATTCAACTGCGCGGTGAGTAGACATATTATGCCTATATATAATGTATTAGGCCTATAATTATATATGTATAATTATATAATATATAATGTTGTATAATGGGGGGCGGTAGAGTAATGGATAACACGCTGGCGTAGAGAGCGAGAGCAAGTTCGAGCCCCCCATGCTTTGTAGGCTGCTATTAGCGCTGTCTGTTCAGTTTGATGTTAATTAAGATTACTGCATAACTTGCACAATGCACATGCATGTAAAGCGCACATGGGCGGAGACTTGGTTTAGAAGTTGAGGGGGACGAACGAGTGTCCGAAAGACGATCGTCGATGAGGCGCGACATTTTGGGCGGCCGTCTGAGTCGCCGACGAAATTTTCCATTTTTCATCGACGAAATTTTCTGACGAGCTTTTTTAGTCGTTTGGTCTAAACTTCTTGAAAATAACCCATTTTCTCTGCCAAAATAGCTGATGACCTTTTTTAGACATTCGGTCATTTTGTCGAAAATCTCTTCTTATAACGTTACCAGTACCCCCTATTTTCTACAATTAACCACATGCATGTCGTAACACTTCTACGTATTGGAGGGACAGATGTATGGACGGTCCTCCCACAACAAACATTGAGGGGACCGTCTCCCTGCCCCTAAGTATCCGCCCATGAAAGCGTAGTGCGTTTGCAGGCGTTGAAATGAAGAAAAATTATTATAGGCCTACAATCATATATAATTATATAATATAGACCTCTATATAATTATAGCGGTTGATGTTTCGTCCTCGAGCCACTTGTGAAAAGTCATTACTCAAACGTCAGTCATTGTTTTTTTCTTTGTTCAACCTCCATGCCACCAAACCCATATTCGGACAACGTAGGCTATTCATTTCTAACCTGCGGGTAACATGACAACCAGAGGAGGCTTATAATCTCATCAACTATGTATGCAAGTACCACGGTGACAAAGACGTGATTTTTGCGTCTGTGAGTGGATTTTCGGGGTCATAGCAGACTACGACCGTTTTATAACATCTTGCCAGGAAAATAAATTCGGGTATAGGCCTACCTTTAGTTTCAAGCTCGTTTTGCATAGGCTATTATCATAAATTAATATTTCAGCTTCTTTGGGACGTGAAGAAAATTCTCGCTTCGAAATGTTGAAGACATTAATAAAAAATCTCAAAGCCAGTGGGTTTAGACGCATCCGCAATTCTCTGGTCCTGCTATAGCGACTTCTAATATAAACTTCTTAAACTTCTGCTCGGTCATCTGCATTTTTTCTTGTAGAAGTCAGAAAAAGATTTAACACTAAGTCTTGCGTGCCTGACCTATAGAAACGCCTATCTGAAGTTACTATATGCAACCTTCTTTTTTTATCTCTGCCCACAGTTTGGGTCTTTTGTTTAAATATGGGTCTGCAGCGTAACTATGCTACCCATAGCTTTGTTACTCAGTGGGACACTCCGTGAACATTAATCAAGCGAGTCTTGCATTAAAAGTTTACAAAGATAGACCGCAACCCGACAGTGCGTAGGCTTGCTAGTGTTCCGCTTAGGCGTTATAATGTTCGACATGAGATGCATCAACACGGATCCAATCGACACGCAAGAAAGATAATCGTAATCGTAAACTCGTGTTATACTTTCTATACATGGATACAGCGCCCAACAAAGCGTATAGTCACAGGAACCAGTTTATTCACAGCCTGCGCTAGCGATTGTTTGCATTGTGAAGCTCTGAATGAAGACATCTCCCAAGATAATTAGTTTGTCTTTGATTTGTTCTCCGGAGATGTTGTAACAAGCAATGAAAGAAGCAGAGGACGGATCCTCTGCTTTGTCTGCGTCACGAGTGAACTATAATAATAGGCATACAGTCGCTGTCCGCCGATTGATTAAACAACCAACGCAGTTCCCCGGTGGCCCACGAGGCGGCGCACGGAGCTTTCACTGCAGCAGTCTGTTCTGTCGTAGGCGGCGTTGCATTATACTGCTTTTATGTTTTGCTTTTGTTGACGATGTGGATCGGAACTACATGTTATTCTTCAGAATTGAAGATGAGATTGACCTGTAGACTTACATTTAGTCATTGTCATGTAGGAGTCATTTAGTAGGTAAACAATGGTCATGTGTAGGCGATAGTCTTGCTGATGGCGTTGTTGCTGCTGCTGGTGGTGGTGTTTGTGTTGTTGTTGTTGTTGTTGTTGTTGTTGGTGGTGGTGGTGGTGGTGGTGGTGGTGGTGGTGGTGGTGGTGGTGGTGGTGGTGGTGTGCTGCCACGATGGTGTTATCGGTGCTATTTATGTGCATCTACTGGAGTAGAGAATCCAGGAATGAAAAGGTGCTTGATTTAAGAAGTGAATGTGCGAGTAGAAAGCAAACTATCTAGCTGCGTATAATCGTTTTGCTTGTAAGAAGCGTATAGCCATATAAAGCCAAGTTCAAAAAGACATTACATTTAAGCCTATAATAATAATAATTATATAGCCTAGAAGTTCATTTAGGCGACCGACGCTTCTAAGTCGTATGCTTTTCAATGCCTGTCCACATTCAACCTAAGCCGCCTACATCCAACTGAGTGAAGCGACCAATTTCGTCGACCATAACCAAATCAAAACGAAGTTCAACGATATATACAGGGTGGGCCAAAAAAAGTGAGAACACCTTGTAGAATACGAGTTATTTACAAATATAACTCAATTAATTATATTGTTTTCATATATTTTTGTTTGCCAAGTATTTAGCTAATCAGAAATCATGTTCAATGTGTCCTCCTTGCTTCTCAACGAGTTTTTCTAAGCGTCAACGCCACTCGTTTATGCTACTACATGTCAATAAAACGCTGTCCCAGATTTCTTCATTTTTCGAGGTTCGATTTTTGCCAACTTGAGCTGCTCAACTGTGGTAAATTTTCGCCGAAGGTAGACTTTTTCTTGCAAAGCACCCCATATGGCATAATCTACGGTGTTTAAATCACAACTGTTCTGTGGCCACATGTCTGGCTCGATGAAGTTAACATTCTCCTGCCAAAGAAAGTTGATTGTATTTCTCGCTGTATGAGATGGAGCTCCATCTTGCTGCTGTAATGTCCAGTTATGGCGATCACATATCGCCTTGTCTCAGAACATGTCCCCAATAGTATTCACTGTTTACTTTGGCGCCTGGTTCAACGAACACAATATTAGTTTTACCCATTCGAGACACACCAACTGATACAAAAGATACCGCGCGGCTGAAATGGTCATGTTCTCGTATGAGTCGACTTTCCTGAACTTACATTTTTCTTTGTTTCAACGGAATAAACAGTTAACTGGAGTGGCATCAGTGAATGTCTTTTCGTCGGTAAACCAGATGCTTCGATCGTACACTTCTCTCATTAGGAAACCGCTCAAGTAGCTGCCGACTGCGTTGCAAGCGTTTCAAAGTGACATTTTCATTGAGCTTCTGCCCGATTACACGCTTGTACGTTTTGAGTTGTAAATTTTGCTTACAAATGCGTCTAAAAAAAGACATCATATAGCTAAATAGGTAAGTAAGTGAATGAGCAAACAATTTAAGCTATTTTAGATACAGTGAAACAAGCTTTGATGCAATTATACTACTTTTTACGCGATGTTCTCACTTTTTTTGGCCCACCCTGTATATATATATAATAGGCTATATATATATAATATATATATAATATATATATATAACATCGATCGCTTGTTTACTTTTCTTAGCGAATCATCAATTGTCAAACACTTGCTATCGATCGTCAAGTGAGAAGACTTCAAAGTCAAATGAGAATAGAAAATGTCTTGTGCAGTTAAGCAGTCACTCCTCGTTAGGGTTCGAAGATCTACATGTATAGGCCTACATAAGATCATGTTAGGCCTACATCATCTGTGGTGGTGTACCGTGTAACCAGTAGCGGCGCCAGGGTCCTGGGGGGGGGCTAGGGCTAAGCCCTCCTAAAATGGCCATCAGGTTTTTTTTATGCAAAAATGAAATATTTTCATGATTAGCCCACCCCCCCCCCCCCCAAAGTTAACTACATGACTAAAAAGAGTCGTCAGAAATTTAGGCGAACGAAAAATGTAAAAAAATGAAACCGCGCTGCTTATTTGCTTCCAATTTCGCAGGCCCGGCCCTAGAGTTTGCGGGGCCCAAGGCAGCAGCGGGTCCTCAAGAATAAATTTACACAGTTGATTTCCTGTAAATACGGCACTGGTGTGAGAGAGCCACCTAAGATGGGACACTTAGACCTGACGTTGTTTCCCAAATTTCTTTAGAGCTAAGAGCACTATTTTTAAACAAACCACATTGATGTGACCTATAGAGTATAGACATACATTAGGCCCTATTTGATTTTCAAATGATGCATGCAAAAGATTAGCAAGTTTACAAGAAAGCGATAATAATAATAATAATAATAATAATTACGACGATTTATATGGCGCAGTAACACAGCCATGCCGTTACAAGGGCGCCTTACAGAAAACCAGCTACACCGGATAAGCCCTAGCGAACAAGTGTGATTTTAGCCTGGCTTTAAAAGAGTCCACTGAGCCTGCTGATCGGATAGCGAGAGGAAGACTGTTCCAGCAACGAGGACCAGCGACCGAGAAGGCACGATCGCCGAAGCACGATCTCATTCTCCGCACACGATACTATTGTCATTTAAAAAAAATTACTAATAATAATATTATTAGTATTTGTTTTCGATGGGACATATTATAATCCCATCTTAATCAACTACATCCATAAGATAGGACAATAATTTTCATAATGTCAGATTGGGAAAATTTAATAATGTGAAATAACATCAGCGGACATGAAAAATTTCTATTATCAATAAAATCAAGAATGCAGCACAGTTTGCTTGGTATAGAGTCTAATTAATATGTGTTATTCGCAACTCTTGACAGATGCATGGCTTCCTCTGCGTATAGTAGCAGCAATAGGTGTATTCCAACCTGTGAACCTACTCATTTATGAACCTTCCCATATCACTTGGTTTTCCCCTTCTACGTTATGTAGGCCTATCTAAGTAATCGCTAAAAAGTAGACTAGCTGTAACTCGCTTTAAGTTTAGCGATGTTTCGTTCTTTCAAAATCACCCTGTCCCATTCGCGTGGCAAATTGACTGCAAGAATATATACGACGTAGCCATTGTCAATATCGACAAAGGAAAAAATTATAGCCAGCAGCGCGGGGCCCCTGGAAGGGCGGGGCCCAAGGCGGTTGCCTCGCTCGCCTTGCCCTAAGGCCGGGCCTGCAATTTCGTCTGCGTTATTCTGCGCTGCTTCTGTTCTCTTTCATAAGATGCTACACTCCTCAGAATCTACTTCGTTTGTCAGTTGTGTCAGTTCTTCTGTTTCTGCTCTTTGATCTTAGTTCTTACATGTACGTCGGAATCTGTCGTTTTATTAACTTAATTTCATTTTACTTCAGATGGATTCAGCCAAGGTCATCCTCTTCGTCTGCTCCGCCATCTTGGCTCTGACGTTTTTCAGCGGCTGCGTGACGTCATTCGCTTACGACGAAGACTTTCCGTCGGATGACTACGACATACTTCCGGTTCCGATTGGCAAGCGATCCCATAATCCCTTCTGTCGCCGATGTCTTCTCCACCGCGACGAACAGACGAGCTGCAACCTGTGCTACGGACGACCTCGAGGAATCGTGCCTTACTTCGGAAAACGATCCTCCTCTTCTCTGCAGGACGATTTCTACGAGGACGATGGAGGCGACGATGGAGAAGAAGGACGGAGAACATTGGACGATGATGACTTGGAACAGCTGAGAATGGTGGAGGATAAGAGGGCAAGGCCTGGATCAGCCAGGGGTTCCTTTCTTGACACGAGATGCTGCAACGTGCTTGGAATACGCGAATGCTGTCGGAGGAGCCTCGGAAAGCGCAACTACCACACCATCTACTTTCCAGATGAGGACGACAACGGTTCCCTGCTGCAGCAGCCGTGGAAGAGGGAATACGATGCGGGTTTCGCTCCGCTTGATGATGAAAACGTTTTGTGTTCGTGTTGTGAAGGACCGTTGTTTGATCTGTCCTGCTGCTCTCTGGCCTGCAGCGCCAAACGCAAGTGAGAATAAGAGGACGAGAATGTCACGATATATTATAATATTCTAATCAGCCTATAATTAATTATTGTAATGTTTGTCCAGGTTGTCAATGCATGCGTGTGATTTCGTCTTTGAATCTTTGAACCTTCAAGTGTTGTAATGTCAACTTGTCGTTTATTTAATTAAGAAATGAGTTGCATGTATGATGTAGCCTAAGTAGGCTAGTTAATATTTTTGTGATTGATGCTTTCTATGTGGACGTTGCCGAAATGTAATGCTTCTCTTCAAGGCAATTAGGCTATTCAATGCAACTTGATGTGCGTCTTGTGCTTTTACGTTGGTTATTACAACAATAATAGGCTTTTAAATACTGTAATAATTATACAATTAGCTGTGAAACTTCCTTAAAACTCTATAAATAACGTTTATTGATTTCATCATCCGTTTGTCCATTGATTATCCAGAAAGCCTTTATTACGCGATCAACTAATATGAATATGAATATGAATATGAATATGATTATGAAGACCTATCTGAATGACTATCGTGCTATTCTGCCACAGGCAGATGGAGTATTACGATCAACAGCAGTCAAGCTTGTTAGCAATGTCATACCTTATTGCGATAATGTCATTTCACTAACAGCTATTAACGACCGTTAATTCATTAACAGCTAATGACATTCGTTTGTCAATTGTCATTATAGCTAAAAGGCTAATGACCGTTTGCCAACAGCTATAGTATACATCGTGTACACAGGGGCGTACACTTGTACGGTCGTGCGACTCATTATAACTCGTCGTTAAGAATAGATTCGCTAAACAAATCATAATTATTATCACATTATCATTCATTTAGCAACATTTCGCAGATCGCATTGTTTCGTAACTAGCCTATATGATATCAATCAGCAGTGGTTGTTTGATATATTTTTTTTATTTTTTAAAAGCATGGTTTGACCTACAGCGGTACAGCCCAATGAAGTCTTCAACGTGTGTGGTTAATGTGTTACTTGTTTGTTTCTATTTCGCTGAATAAAATTTGCAGAGCATAGACACGCTGGCGTAACTACGGCTACCCAACAGCGTCACGCCGCAATGACCCAGTGGGACAGTGCTCTAATGAACGCCGCATTGCATTGCATGCATTGCATTGCATTGCATGCATTGCATTGCATGCATTGCATTGCATTGCATGCATTGCATTGCATTGCATGCATTGCATTGCATTGCATTGCATTGCATTGCATTGCATTGCATGCATTGCATTGCATTGCATTGCATTGCATGCATTGCATTGCATTGCATTGCATTGCATTGCATTGCATTGCATTGCATTGCATTGCATTGCATTGCATTGCATGCGCCTGTTGCAAATGGAACAAATGCAAGATTCATGGCAGCTAAATTATTTAGTCCGACGTTCACGTGCATTAACACCAGAGGAGGTGGTAGTGTTAATGCACGGATAGGCTAATGCAGAGACTGGCTTAATGGGCAATATCGCTGCGTGTCATAACGACTGCAGCAGCCTTACCGTGTTATGGCCTTATCCAACGCCTATACCGTTACATCCTACGCGAAGGTTGCTCACGAACCTACTCATGACTTGTGCGCAGTTTTCGGGAAGAGAATAACAGGACCGTTTCCCCACTTTTTGAATCCAGTACGGTACCTCACAACAATAGGGTACTGCACCTCACGTATACATAGGCCTATATATAGGCCTATAGCCTACATTATACAATATAGGCTAGGCCTAGTAGCTCCAGTGACAATTAATATTCGTTTCAAATCCGGATAAACATTGTAGGCTATAGGACCTACCTACATTCAACTAAGTTGAGGTTGTTGTTGAACATGTTGTCTGTCTGGCGAACGATCGTGACATTGACAATGAAGCAGAACAATGTTTGCAACGTTTCTATAATCACTTTCTACCGTTTCATGAGACTTCAGAGACTTTTAAAAGCCTCGCGAAAGTCGCAGATGTCAATGCTGAAGAAATCTAAGATAATTATTCTCATCAAGCGATGGAAATTACTTTAAAAAAACAATTTATTATTTTGCTAGGAAGTGGAGGCCGGAAGGGCAAACACAAAGTCTATAACTCTATATCATCAACTTCTTGCTGATATAACGATATTCATAATATATCAGCGCATATTGCACATATTAGCATAATATTTCTGGGAAATCCTTTTCATATCCATGAATGATATTACTTGCAACGATGTCGTTTGTTAGAACTGCAGTATTCAGTGCTTTCAGTCGAAGCGTAGGTCTGCGTGGAGGGACTGCGGTCTGCATGGCGAAGTCCCACAGCTGCTGCTATATGGTCAATGTGTCAAAGCCCGTTATGTGGAGTGGTCATCGCTTAAGAGTGCGAAGGATTGAGTAAGGTGTGTCGGGAAAGAGATCCTCCACCCATCTGTCAGTTGAAATCAGTGTTACTAAGAGGAGGAAGATATATTAGGTTATATGCCTACTACACAGAACAAGAAGACCGAGGAATAAGAGGATCCGAATTAAGGCAGCAACACCGAAATAGAGGGGAATTGAAAAAGAGGCGGCTATTGTTGGTCATTAATCGCAAGGTATCAGCATTATTTTGATAAATGTGTTGATACATAGGCCAGCGGTTCTCAACCGGGGGTCCGCGGACCCCTGGGGGTCCGCGGCGACGTGCTTGGGGGTCCGCGAGCAAGTCCTGAAAATTATGTATTTTCTAGTTAAAACCGTAGAAACAGTCAAAGAGAGAAATTTTTGGTCAATTTTTCGATATTTCCTCTTTTCAATGGCGACACGAAACTAATAATACGCTGATTAATGACAAATTCATCTGTTTTAGATGGGTCGGTTTGTTTCAGTCTTTAGATAATATATAGGATAATAGAGTTGCACAGTCGCGACAATGCGCCAAAGGCGCGAAAATTTTATTGGGGGTCCGTGACCGTGGCCCAAAATTTAAAAGGGGTCCGTGAGTCTGAAAAGGTTGAGAACCGCTGACATAGGCTACAATACAATACAATTTATTATTTATAACGCGCTTTCACAAGACAAGTCTTGCGCAAAAGCGTGCGGCCTATGATGTTAACAGTCGCTACAGCAAGCAAAGTCATCTGAAAGTAATAACGCAACCAAAAAATAACACGAATCACAAGCAAATGATCTCCGATGAAGACATGCAGCTGAATTGGTAATAATTATTAAAAGACACGATTGCAAAACAAGTAAATGATTGCTTCAACGATGCACACAGCTTCATTTCTTAAAATATATAGTCTAAAGATAGCAGTAAAGAATTGCAAAGCAAATGTGACCCATCTAATCTAAACCAGGCTTAATTCCCATTTTGTACAGTTTAAAGTGTCATAGATCTTTAGAAAAAATAAAGCCTGTTCTTCAAAATGACACAAATCTTATTGTTCTACAATGCATGCTCCTCTCCTAAGTTATGAGTATGTTGTTGCAAAAATGTTTGGCAGGAATCTCCACCTGGCGAAGCATACTGAAACTTTTTGGATGAGAGTCATGCGTTGAGAGAGTCCTATTCGGGTACTATAATTATTGAAATATAAACCATGTGATCGAAATATAAACGCAGTGATCGACATGTAAACCGATGAACAGATCTAGGACTCGAGTAATGATAGGATTTTCAAAGAGCAAAATCGTGACAGACAGGCCAATATAAAAATTATATTTCGACATATCTGTCACGACTTTGCTCTTAACAGGTTTCGAATTTATATGAATTATGCACACAGCTGCCATCACTGCAACTGTTGTCATACAAAGAATTCTCAACTGAGAATTAATTAAGGCAATAGTCTGTGGTCCCTGCAGTTGAAAGGAAAGAGTTCATTAGACGTCGGAGATTGAGCGCCGTTGCGTTGATGTCTTGTAATGGCTCTCTGCATGCTATAGGCCTACAGAATACAGATCCCATTCTGACCATCTTCTTGTTGCCCTGGTAACCGATGAAGAATGTCTAGATGGAGTCACGCTCTGTTTAACGAACGTGACAATTGCCACGCACCAGTGCATGCGTCGTCTCAGAACAACAGTCATTGGAGTATGAATGAAACCAGACACTTATGCGCTCCTTCGATGATCTTTGTTTCCTTAGGGATGACAACTGTTTTCTCTTGTTTAAATCTGACAACGTTGAGAGTCGGACCTTCGTTCCCGTTGCTGCCATTCCGACCGTTTGCTTCCTACGCTCATCGGTGCACAGCCCCCTACCGTCTGACCTTCAGGATGTAATGTGTCATCTAAGATACCATCTGTTTTGTCATCCGGAGAAGCGAAAAGGAAGCAGCAGAAAGGAAGGACAAGTAATCACTTAGCAATATTTCTGATGACCTTGATCAACCGTACGTGATCATCAAGGAAAATGACGGTGCTTAGTGCTTACTGACAGGCTTCATTAACTTTTATCTTTTGCTATTTTGAAACATCTTTCTAATAATTATTTGCAAAGATGCAGTATATTATGCACATTGGAACTTGTTTATCCCCGTTGCATAATTATATAGCTGAGTAATTGATTAAATTAATGTAGATAAATCTTTATCTTGCCGCAACCGATTCTTGTGCAAATGATGCCTGATCTACGTGGTCCAAAATGGGTCTATTGAATCAGTTGTGAATTTGCATTGAATAGAATTGGTCTAACTGTGATGGAATCATCGCCCATTGCAAAGCTGTATTATAGAGCTTATAAACCTTTGTCGTGTGCGCACCCACTGCATATATAAAATTACGCGCACGCTGAAGACCCGATTCTAATTAAAAGGAATAAATTGGCCGATCATGTCAAACGGTAGAGGCGCGTGATGTCTTCTTGCATAAAATATTACGCGGAAATCATTTCGTATTCATTGCAGTGACATCAACGAAGTAGGAGGGACAGCGCAGCAGATGTGACTTGACGAACGTGGTGGCTCTGCATTATATGGCACTGGTCCAGCGGCTGCGGCAGTAGCAGCAGCAGCAGCAGCCTTTGCCTCAGCATCCTCTGCAAGCGCCATTACCAGAGGCAGAGACGGCAGCTGTACAGGAGTGGTGGCCTGTCGCTGATGTGATGCTGCTGCTGCTGTTGCTGCTGTATCGATGGTCGGCTGCTGATGCAGGAACTGGACTAAACGACGGGTAGGAAGAATACACGATCAGTGGATGAATTATTACTCATTAATATAAATACAATATTTACATCCGACGCTAGTTATGTGTAGTAGCAGCGTAATGTCATCATTTTCATGAATGCGATCGTTTTTCGCTTTGAATCTCTTTTTGAAATGATTCAGAAGTGGACAGCAAAGATGACCGACTGACCAACCAATGGTCAGTGGTTGGACAGTCAATGACCAGCAGCAGCAGCAGAGATGCTGCTCATGCGTTTAAGACATACACACGTGTCGTATAGGCTGCTGCTGATGCTGCTGCTGCTGCTCCACAGTAGCCATCACGCCAGACCAGCTCTTCATTTAACATGCATGACATTCAGTGAATGTCATTCACCTTTCCGGTCCTAACTCTGCTTTTCACATCCTCATCATCTAGATTCTAGAACGAATTAGTGTCAGCAACATTAATATCAGCAATAAAGCAATCTCGTCTCTCATGCCATCATCATCATCGTCATCGTCGTCGTCGTCATCATCATCATCGTCGTCGTCGTCGTTGCCACCACCACCCACGGTCCCACACCATCATCATCATCTTAGAAATAATGTCATAGAATTGTCGTATTGTCGATTTTTTTTTACCTACGACATTCCTTTTAGCCTACAACGAAATTTGAAGAAATGATGTGTTTCTCAAACTCCAATCTTAGTTGAATGAAATGTCATTTAAACAAGGTAGTTTGCAACAAGTCGGCCTCAGGAAGTTGATTCCATACTTTAAACTGATTCTAATCTGACCTAAACATGATGCGGCGAAAGATCTGCGTTGTGAACTTCATGCATCGAAGCACAATTCTCTGACATTGCTACTGATGATGTCTGGTGATGTATGTCTGGTGCAACGCCACCTATTGGTTGGAATATAAGTTAATAGAATTTATCGAATGATTATTGATTTAGTGGAATGACAGTCATGGAGACAGAAGCCAAGGACGACATGGCCTTACTCGAGTAAATCATGGCCTCACTCGAGTAGGCCTTAGGTCCTGGCTACGATGGACTCTGAAGACAGCCAGCATGGTGATCATGGCCTCTGCCCTGCAGACGACCTACGAGGCCAGGCAATCCCATCTGCCATCGAGGACACATTGTGTAATTCCAATGCCACACTATGGTAATCCACAGACATTATTAGCATTTTTACTAGGTCCTTACAATCTTATAGGTCAATTGGATTGCAGCCTTGAAGGTCACAAAAACTTCTTATGATGATGATGATGATGATGACGACGACGACGACGGCGATGCACATCATTGCACAATATTCTATTATACTATTCCAATGAGAGTAATTATAAAATGTATAGATATCACATTCTGGATGAATGTAACACTTTATTGATCCACAAATAACTAAATTGATAGCTTAATGGTGCTATTAGACTTCAAATTTATTGATGTATAGCCTTTATCATTCATTCTTTCACTATTCCCAGTCTTTAGCACAACTGCTACGATCATACTACTACTACTACTACTACTACTACTACTACTACTACTACTACTACTACTACTACTACTACTACTACTACTACTACTACTACTACTCCTACTACTACTACTACTACTACCACTACTACTACTACTACTACTACTACTACTACTACTACTACTACTACTACTACTACTACTACTACTACTACTACTACTACTACCACCGCTATACAATATAGGCTATGCACGGTTATAATACCACTACTATAATTATGACTACTGCTACTGCTGCTGCTGCTACTACTACTGCTGCTGCTGCTGCTACTACTACTACTACTACTGCTGCTGCTGCTACTGCTGCTACAGCTTTAGCCTATAAATACGTATACTACCATAACAGCAACAATTACTAAAAAACTTATAGTACGATCTGAATTATTGCTATGCCTACTGTGATGACTGTTCCCATGGTTTTTATTGATTGTATTGCCATTGCTAAACAGATTTTTAACTTCCTGTCATTCATGCTTTAACGTTTAATAATTTTACGTTCGTTTTTAGTGTCGAGCCGTGCAAATCATCTCTGAAGGTAATACGGTGCTCATCTTACTCATGATGATGATGATGATGATGATGATGATGATTATGATGATGATGATGATGATGATTATGATGATGATGATGATGATGATGATGATGATGATGATGATGATGATGATGATGATGATGATGATGATGATGATGATGATGATGATGATGATGTCGTAGTGTATTTGGTTGTGTTACTGATAGTGGTGGTGGTGGTGGTGGTGGTGGTGGTGGTGGTGGTGGTGATAATGATGATGATAATAACAATGATGATGATGGTGATGATGACAACAACGATGATGATGATGATGATGATCATGATCATGATGATGATCAGGATGATGACGACGACGACGATGATGATGATGACGATGATAACAATGACGATGACGACAACGACGACGACGATGATGATGATCATGATGATGACGACGACGACATGATGATGATGACGACGATAACAATGACGATGATGACGACGACGACGACGATGATGCTGATGATGATGATGTAGTGGTGGATTTGGTTGTGCTTGTGATAATGGTGTTGTTGTTGGCGACGACTGTGATGAATACGACGAAGATGGAGACGCGATTGACACTGCATGAGATTCAGTTGCCACATAACCATCGCCATTTGTATGCACGTTAAATGTGTTGCAATGGTGCAAGAACTGACTGCAGCCTATATATACAGTATATATATACACTGTGTCCGGAAAAAAGGGACCCATTTTGTAAATATAAAAATAAATAGTAAATATTCATCGATTTTTACAATTCAAACACCGTTTTTATCCTAACATATTTGTCTAACAATTGTGAAAATATAAACGTTCTAGTCCCAATGATGACGTCATAGTGACGTCATTTGCATAAAAATTCAAATTTAAGCGATAAGTGCACAAAATTATCTCAAATTTCAATATTTTAAAGATGTTTTAAGATGTTATTTATCAATTATAAATGTTAGTTCAATTTTATTTTTATATCAGAATTATGTCAGACTGCAATTTGTGCTCAAAGTGTTCACCTTCGAACCCAACGCAAGCTTCAAAACGGTCGCGCTAATAGCCAACATCAGCATCGATAACCAGCTTATCAAAATCCTCCCAGGCATTAACAATTCGCTCACGTTCTTCAATGTCTCTTTTACTAGTCTTGTACACCATCTCCTGCAATAGTCTCCAAATTTTATAATCAACTGGATTTAAGCTCGGGCCGTTCCTCGGCCAAAGATCATAGGAGGAATGAAATTCGGAGTCTCCTTAGTCAACAGTTCAACGGTTTAACGAGCTCAGTTAGCTGGAGCGCCATCTTGTTGAAATGTTCATTAATCCTAGTATTCCCGTATATCAGGCACCAATTTTTTTTATAGAGCAGACACTTCCTGTTATGAGCTGCATTTATTTTCACTCCTGGTTCTATTAAATGGATTTCCGTCTTACTAAGAATCAATATACCAACCGAAACCATGCATGACTGGCCGGCTAAATG
Source organism: Lumbricus rubellus (assembly GCA_945859605.1). Classification (NCBI taxonomy): domain Eukaryota; kingdom Metazoa; phylum Annelida; class Clitellata; order Crassiclitellata; family Lumbricidae; genus Lumbricus; species Lumbricus rubellus. Next base: position 50,965,799 of record OX243811.1, on the reverse strand, counting down.
AACTTTTATGGAAATGACGTCATTGTGACGTCATCATTGTGACTGGAACTTTTATATTTTCACCAATATTAGACAAATATGTCAGGATTAAAATGCTGTTTGAATTGTAAAAATTGGTGAATGTTTAGTATTTATTTTCATATTTACAAAATGGGTCCCTTTTTTTCCGGACACAGTATATATATATATACACTGTGTCCGGAAAAAAAGGGACCCATTTTGTAAATATGAAAATAAATAGTAAATATTCACCGATTTTTGCAATTCAAACACCATTTTAATCCTGACATATTTGTCTAACATTGGTGAAAATATAAAAGTTCTAGTCACAATGATGACGTCATAATTACGTCATTTATACTAAAGTTCATTTAGCCGGCCATTCATGCATGATTTCGGTTGGTATATTGGCTTTTGGTAAAACGGAAATCCATTTAATAGAACCAGGAGTGAATATAAATGCAGCCTATTAGAGGGATTGTCTGCTCTGTAAAAAAGTGGTGCCTGATATCCGGGAATATTCGGAACAACAGCCTACACATTTAACAAAATAGCGCTTCAGCTCACTGAGTTCGTCAATCTGTTGAACTGTTGACTAAGGAGACTCAGATTTCATTCCTCTTAATATTTGGCCGCTAAACGGCTGCATGCCTGCTTAAATCCCGCTGACAATAAGAGTTGGAGACTGATGGAGGAGAAGGTGTACAACACAAGGATAAGAAACATTGAAGAACTCCATGAGCGAATTGTTAATGCCTGCTGGAGAGGATTTTGATACGCTGGTTATCGATGCTGCTGTTGGTATTAGCGCGACCGTTTTGAAGCTTACGTTGAGGCCAAAGGTGTACACTTTGACCACAAATTAATTCAGATATAAAACTAAAATTAAACTTACATTTATTATCGATAAATTACATCATGAAAATATTGAAATTTTTGATGATTTTGCGCATTTATCTCTTAAATTTGACTTTTTGTGCAAATGACGTCATCATGACGTCATTATTTGGACTGGAACTTTTATATTTTCACAATTGTTAGAGAAATATGTTAGGATAAAAACGGTCTTTGAATTGTGAAAATCGATGAATATTTACTATTTATTTTCATATTTACAAAATGGGTCCCTTTTTTTCCGGACACAGTGTATATATATGTGTGTGTCAGCTGCATATATATCAGCCTATATAACATATATATATATATATATATGCAGCTGATCTAAATGCAGATAGATGGGTCATTAGCATCTGCTTCCGCGGCTGCGTAGTCAGACAATCGCCCGGGAAACGACCGGAAAGGAACGTGTCTCGTGAGGGGAGGGTGATGGGGAGGGGTAGAGCGAGAAGAAGCGAGAAAGAGGAAATAAGATAGCTATAAAGAGATGGAGAAAGAGAGAAGTAGAGGGAGAAATAAAGACACAGTGAGTGAGAAAGAGAGAGAGAGAGAGAGAGAGAGAGAGAGAGAGAGAGAGAGAGAGACAGAGACAGAGACAGAGACAGAGACAGAGACAGAGACAGAGAGAGACAGAGAGAGACAGAGAGAGACAGAGAGAGACAGAGACAGAGACAGAGACAGAGACAGAGAGACAGAGAGAGAGAAAGAGAAAGAGAGAGAGAGAAACAGAAGGAGAAAGAGAGAAAAGCATAGACAAACAGAGTACAAGAAACAAAGAAACAGGAAGAGAGATAGAGACAGAGACACGGACAGAGAAAGAGAAAGAGACACAGAGAGAGAGAGAGAGAGAGAGAGAGACATGCTATCTCGACAAGTCGACATACAGAAGACTGGTCGTCAGTCACCGATGATCTGTCGTCGAATTCCTTTCAATGTCAATGGATTGAATTCGATTCTCGTCGTTCGATGAATCGATCTTTTTTTCTTTTTTTTTACTTCATTCGCAGACGAAAGCTGATTCTACTCGTGTTCAACGTTCATATGAGTTCTGTAGAAAGTCACGAATATGTATATTGTATGTATATACGGTATACTCAACTAATCAATCGCTGTTTAAGGGAAAGAGAAGTGAGAGAGAGAGGAATTCAAAATTATAGACAGCTCGTTTCTGCGCATTTCCTTCAATTATTCTACTATTATTTATATCGCCTCCTAATAAATCGACTTCTATAGCGCTGTTGGATTCTTTCTCTCTTATATCCGATAGGCCTACAGATTACAGACCGTAGTTTTTATATATAGCCTACATGTATGGGGCCTACAATACATGTTTTTCCTCTATCTAATTTTCACGTAAAGCCAATCTCTAAATTTCGCCGACTGCTATATCGCCGACGCTATATGAACTAACTACTCTTCAGATAAACTTTCATACAATCTCTCTCTCTTCCATCAGGCGTGGGCCAACGATGAGGCTTTAATTAGACTTCTTCAAACAGCTCTGTCACTTTTTTCCACGGCATCTCTCATTTCCATGCCCTGAGCTCCAGTGAGCTTTCAAATATAGCTATCTGTAAACGCCATCTTTCTGTTGTGTAATAAGATGACTACAAATTATTGCCTTTCGTTTGTTTGCAGCCGCCAAAGGTCGTTAGATCGCGCGACCGAAAATTCCACAAGCGCTTCAAGAATCTACCGGAGTCAGAGAAAGTCTTAAAAGGTATAATGCCTACAGATTCTTTAACTTATAGAAAATTTAATTGCATATTTTATGCTTGATACGCTAGCCTTTAATTATTAAAGGTATTGGTAAAATTTGTGTTACTTGATTTACTACTAAAGGTCTACAGGGTGGCTCAAAAGAAAATGTACCACCGGATAAAATGCGATATCTTCGCAACTGATTGACCTTTTTCTGCGACAATTTCCCAATTTGCAATTTGAAAAAACGGAATTGAAAGTTTAAACAGCTGTAACTTTTGCAAACATAAACAGTTTCAAGTGAAACTTTCAGGGATTGTTCGAAATTCATTCCCATACAAAATGGAAAAATTTCGGAGATAAATTTCAATTGGTTGCGTATTATCCGGTGGTACATTTTTTTAGCCACCCTGTACAACGTACAAAAAAGTGAAGACAAATCTGAGAAGTGGTGTTGGTAGTTGCAGTTTAACGTCACTGTGTGGTAACAAAGACCATTAGCGAGTCATAGCGACGCCTTCCTCCTTTTTCCAGGCTTGGGACTGGCACTGGCAGAGTGCAACCAGTGGCGGACTTACATGTATCTGAGAAGTTTTGATTGGCTTTTGTTTTTGTCAAATATTTTAGTGTATCACTGCGCCTACGTTGGAGATATTCTGCTGCAAGGTTATCTCTACATAACCAATGACACTTTCTGCTTCTATTCGAAAATACTCGGTCGCGAACGACAGGTTGGTCTAAACTTTCTTGTAGTTTTTATCCAACTAAGTCTACTTCACAAATAATAGGCTACAGTATTTTTCAGTGCACGTAGACTACATTGCAGCGTATATAATACTTTAGGCCCTATATGCTATACCGGCACTCTTGAGTTTATATCTATAACTACGGACCTAAGAGGAATTAAAAATAGCACAGAGCTTTATCAATCGCATGCATTTCACTAGCAACATGCATGGTCATAGTTTCAATTTCATTGTCACGTGTCGTTGACTCGTTGAGAAGCTTATTTGTTGTGGATCTATAAAAGATCTAAACGTTGACCTTCAGAAATATTAACATTTTTATATTGTTATAGGCAGATATTTTTTGTGCCTTTAGTGAAATGTGTTGGACAAACTTTCTAGAAGTGGACTGAATATTATTCATCAAGAGACTCGTCTTTACAATATCCGCCTGCATAGTAGGCCTATATTACGCGTTTCTTCATATAGGCCTGCAGACATCCATAGCCTACTTATAATATTAGACCTATTATATTGCTTATTATATAATGCTAACAGTAAGAATCAAAATTGTAATGATTGTAGACCCTACTGAATGTATATAGGCCTAAGTGTCGTCGAATCGTGTTTGATGTAGATTGAGATTCCGATCTGTGAAGTGGTCGATGTGACTCGAGAGAAGACGGCTTTCTTCATTCCGAATGCCATAGGAATACATACCGTTGATCACGCCAAGGTCCTCCTCTTCACTCACAGACACAGTCTCACTACTACTACACAGGCGATAATACAAACCTATTCCATAGGCGTACGCCGTACACATATACGTTTATTTTTTATACATGCATTGCTGCATGGGATAAAATGATTTAAAGGCCTATAGCAGATTAAAAAGAAGAAATATTTATGCACGAGGGCGATTATGCACATCATCATCATCATCATCATCATTGTCGTCGTCGTCATCATCGTCATCATAATCATATTATTATAATAGGCCTACTAATTACTAAAGAAGATGTGGCACTATTATGGTCATATGGTTGGTATATAGGAAAGACTCAGGATCTGGAGTAAAGTGACTGAACATAGATCTTAGCAGAACAGTACGTTATACATGAATTTCACTAATTGTATTTGCATTAGGCCTACAGTTCTTCACCCTGACTTCTTCTTTTGTGTATAAATCTAAGCAAATTAAATAAGGAACACGTTTTTTCACATGCTGTTATGTCCATAAGGCTGTAAAGACATACGGTAGCTTGCTTGTAAATCATTGCATCGTAAAAAATGTGTTGCCGTTGTAAGTTGTAACAATAGCAATAATACCCTGTCAATCAATGTTTTAGTATGTGTTTGGTTCACTGGTGTCAAGAAATCGAACGTATCGCCTGATGTCAAGCATATGGAAGAGAGTTGTGGTGCGTATGTAATATATAATCCTACTAAAACTTGTGCAATTTGGTTATTAAAGTTGTTTGAGAAATCCAGAAATGATAGTTCTCTTGTTTATGTGCTTTTCCTTCATCTAGTCAATTAGCCTCCTAATATATTGACTTCTAAAGCGCTGTTTACTCTATGGTCTGAAGTGTCCTTTTATTTGAGTAAGATTGTTATATCTCAGTCAGGACCGTAAATGTGTTGCTTAATAATGGCTATTATCTTAACAACCCACTGTTGATCTGATATATTAAGGCGAACGAGCACTACGGAGGATCGACTCCGATTGGCTGCGAATCTTCTTCGATGCTGACGTACAGAAGAGACGCCAGTCCCAGTTCAATGGAGAAGACATCTTCGGACGAAAGCTACTTCACTGATCCGGAATTCCTACCTCAAACACTCCTACCTCCTCTTCCTCCTCCTCCTGTCTCTTCTCCTCATCCTCCTCCTCCTCCGGCTGCTGCTGCTGCTATTGTTCCGCATCCTGTCCTGTCTGTTATCACCGGTCACTATCGCCAGGGATCAACGTCAACGGTGCAGGTCAGAGCATCGTTCTCGTCCGGTGCAGTGGGGGCCTCGGGCGGCTGTGGCCCCTCTCCTCTTCCGCCTCCTCCTCCTCCATCGGTGGTGGCAGCCATGACGACCCGAAGGACCTCCAGCCTGGCGTCCGTCTATCGAATAGCTCACGATTACCAGTATTCAAGCGTCGCCGTCGACGTGGATAAGTCATCCGCTGCAAGTATGTGCAGTATACTCTCGACATACTTTTCACATACTCTGCTGCAATAAACTGCATTATGATACTGACTTTACAGTATTTAGAATACGTCGCACTGCGTTGTATGGTTAGTGAGTCGATGTTTTGATGTCGTCCCCGTATATATCGACCCAAACAACTGCAGCAGTAGCAGAGCTGAGACTAAAACTGCGTCTTATTTTACCCGCTGAGGTGTCTACAAGACTACACTATATATACACCGTGACTCAAAAAAAGTAAGCCAAATTGTTTTTCATATATCTCTAAAGCCCGATAACATATCACGCTACAATTTTCCAAATATTTAGAGAAGTGGACCAAGAATATGATTCCAAAATTTCATGAGATAAAGTTGAGTGGATAAAAAGTTATGAATATTTAAACTTCATATACCGAAATTGCAGTTTACAAGCAATTTTCTGTCAGATTCAATAAAATGTTTCCTTATTATCTCTAATGCCTGATGATTAATCATTCTACAATTTTCCAGATATGTAGAGAATCAAACTAACAATATGACCCTGACAGTATGGTTTGATTATTTAATTAAATAACATGCTCAAACGTCCTCCTCCTGTTGGCACGCAAGCCTGGAGGCGCCGGCGCCATGCATTGGGCAGCAGCATCGTCGATTATCCTATATGGTCCAAGCCATACCACACTTCCAACAAGCGTTGCTTCCGATCGTTTATGCCATGGATTGTTGTCTGATAGACCCGGTCTTGCATCATGCACGCTCCACACTTTACAGTCGACAGAATTCAAATATTGGCTGTTCGGAGGCCATAATGTGGGAGAAATGAAGTCTGGCGTCAGCATTTCGATGGTTTTCTTGGCTCTGTGGGCTGGCGCTGTTCCGTTGAAAAAAGAAAACAGCCTTCCGGGGGCTACATATTTCTGATAACAGGTGGAAGATGTTGTTACAGTAGAACGTTGCGATAATATACTCCCTTAATTTTACTCTAGGATCACTGAAGACCAAAATTGGGAACTATCAAGCATCGAAACCGCAACGAACACCATAACAGACTTGCAGAAAACTTAAATTTCTGGAGATTAAGCTTAAAAATTCATATATTTCTATCCGTTCAAATTCATGACACGATATTTTGGAATCCTATTCTTGGTTCAATTCTCTAAATATCTGGAAACTTTTAGTATGATTAATTATCAGGCATTGGAGATATAGGAATAACAGTTTAGCTTACTTTTTATTGAATCTGACAGAAAATTGCTTGTAAACTGCAATTTCGGTATATGAAGTTTAAATATTCATAACTTTTTATCCGTTCAACTTTATCTCATAAAATTTTGGAATAATAATATTGGTCCAATTCTCTAAATATTTGGAAAATTTTAGCGTGATATGTTATCGGGCTTTAGAGATATATGAAAAACAATTTGGCTTACTTTTTTTGAGTCACGGTGTATATATAGTGTATATATAATATAGGCTACATATAGACACTTAATATAGCGCCTTTAAGGCCCATCTCGAAAGCAATATATTCATTCTGAATCATCGCATCCTACGTTTGAATGGAGGAGCCAAGGCTTATGCCGTTGCAATAGACCGGCGCTATATAAATCTTGCATTTCAGAAAAAGGATTTCTGAATTTGAAATGTTGATTGCAGATTTTTGTTTTTATAGCTCCATCACTGTTTGTTTGTAGTACTCTGCGCTGTGGGAAGACGCAGGACAAGTAAATTCAACCGCGCTGTTAAACTGATGAAGAGGTGAGAGTTGTGTTTCACACGAGTTTCAACCGTTTTGTAATTACAGTTTTGAAGGCCAAATTGCAAATAGAAAATAGTTTAGCTCAACATGGGCAACACTCCATTCAATGATTAAATGATTAGGTCATAGGCCTACGTGCTTTGTGGACTACTGGTAAACAACTTATTGCATATAATATTACATAGGCCTACTTGCATGCTACATACTTTATAAATATATAGGCTATCGTGCAACTACAGTTTTAAAGAAACGACGCCATAATAAATGTTTGAAATGACTGAATTACCAAGAGAGCACCTGATAATTTGCTGGTAGAGGATATCTCTTCATTATCTCTTCGTGTAACTGCATGCTAAAGTTGCCTATGCATTGCTTGTAGCATTACACCCATTGGCTGGTGGACGATCACTTGTACACTGATGTAAGCTCTATTAACAAACAATATTATCATCATCTCTTATCAATTATGATTGGTTGATTTGATTAATACCTAATTAATCCGATATCGCATATTATCTAAGCTTTGAATGTTTATTGAAAATTTGCTCATGCAAGAATCTATTATTAATTGCTATTTCTTCACATCAAGTTGTAGCTAGTTAGTAGAACATGGATAGGCTATATAGGAGAACGCCTGTGATAAGAGAGCATCGGAGACGTTTCTTGTAAGCATAGATAATATTATAATAACTTGTAGCGGCTGTAGCCTAATTAATTGCACGTTCATACTAGGCCTACTATCTGCAATCACACTCATGAGTTCATGTCTTCATCTGACAAGAGGAAAGTCTTTCCGAGTCCGACAACGTGCAAATGAAAATTTGCGGTTTGAATTTTAAGACCACTATATACACTTTTTGAAGCTAAAATGTTACCCATTGTTACCGGTAGGCCTACACAGTTTTATTGGCTCTATAGAAGTCTTTTTTATTGGCGTGCATGTCTTGCATTTGTCGTCGTCTGGACAGGACTGTACTTCTGACGCTGTACAGTTTCGTCATCTTCTGGAAGGTTCTTCATCTGCAGCACGACATCTTTTACCACATGTATCAACTGAGTCTGATGGAGAACAGACGACTCCAACTCAACCAGCGCAGACTGAACGCATCAATGGCGGACGAGGAAAGGTCAATGAACCAATATGTTACTCACTGCTAATATTATAAACTCAGTGGACAGTTGAGGACCAGACTCGACTAAAGGACTGATGGAAGAAGAGATTGATTGAATGAATGAATGAATGAATGAATGAATGTATGAATGAATGAATGAATGAATGAATGAATGAATGAATGAATGAATGAATGAATGAATGAAAAAGTGATCCAAAAAGAAGAAGACTTGCAATGACGCACGAATGGAAGGCGCAAAAGATAAATCTTGGAAAGACGAAGGAGGAGAGAACAGCTGAAATTCGGAAAGAAAGAACAGAGAGAAATAGGAAAGAAATGAAGAGAGCAGAAGAGAAAGTAAGAAGAAAGTAAGAATGAAGAAGAAACAGTTTAGAAAAATGGAACAAACAACGGTGCGAATGAGTAAAGGAAGGAAGGAGGGAAGGAGAGAAGGAAGGAAGAAAAGGGGATTAAATGAAGGCGGAGAGGTAGAAGAGAGGGAGAGTGGAAGGGAGAGATTGGGGAATGAAAGAATGAAAGAACAATTAACGCCACATTTTGATAAGAACACGAAAACGAAAACGAAACACAGGGAGGTGGTGGTAGCCTACTGGTAGTAGTGGTGGTGGTGGTGTGGTGGCACCAGTGTTTGTGGTGGCGATGATGATCATGGCGATGATCTGGGTGGAGTTTAATATTATGCATGATCTGTTTGTACGTGAAACGTTTAGAGGTGAGTATTGGAAAGATTTCGTTACCGAATACTCGTTGGCCACTGACCGTTTGCTGGGAACAGTCGCGAATCTTCAGTCAGTTCTACGGGCGAACATGGAACTCATCATTCAGGTAAACAATCATCATCAGAACCAACTAATACGAATGTAGACATTCGACCTTATAATGTAGGCTATACCACGGCCTTAACAACAACTGTTGCCATTTGTCATTTATCATTCCAAATGAAATTAGTTCCGTTTCCATAAAGACTAGAACAACCTGCCTAGACACGTCGTGAAAGCCATAAATCAGAATAAAGACTTAAAACATTTTCCTGTTTTCACTCACGCTGCCAGTAGCCTAATTCATTGCGTTGGCTCCTTTTGCCATTCGTCATTTCGTCACATTGTGCAACCGTATATGGAAGCTCATTGTTCTGAGTTTCTGATTAGATTCTATAGTATACGTTGCCTTTTTGATGCAGCATAATTTTATTATTATGTTCTTAACATTGTGCGGCGTTGTTAATGTCTTTAGTTTCTGATGACGTTACGCTTTGAATGTAGCTTGTAATAGCCTACATGTATGTTGTCTTCTGGTGCGTCTTGTCTTTTCGTAATCACAGAATGTACGACGCCAAGTAAATCATCAGTAGATAAATAATGAGAAATGTATATATACTCTATATTATTAATCCATGGTGAAAAATGCATTTTGGTAATGATTTTCTTCCACCGAACACAATAATATTCATTTCTTAGGAAGGAGACGAAAAGTGACTTCGATGTAATACTGTTAGGCCTATAGGCCTATGTTGCAATAATGGGAGAGAAATCAGATTAGTCACAATGACGTTTCGGATCTTTTCGACCAAGACAGACAGACAGACAGACAGACAGACAGGCAGGCAGGGAGGCAGGCAGGATCCCAATGGATTCATTGACAGAGAAGACAAAAGACATGTAATTATTTTATGCCAAACGTACTGAATACATAGGCCGCTGTAGCTGAAAGCCATTCGCTAAAATCGCTGTGGACATTATAGGCCTGCTATATATGGTTATGTATATCTAGCCTAGTCTATTGATTGACCGCCATTTTGCGGCTGTGACTGGATTTGTTTAGGTCTGTAGGCTTGTGACATCCCTTCATGCTGAGAACAACAACAGCTTTTGCGCCGGGTTCAACCAGGCCGACTGCCACTAACATATACCGACCCAGACATACACCTGCCAGGCAGACACCTGCACCAGCTCACCCTTCACCGACTCAACCATCGACGCCGCGGGCCAGACAGTCCCTCCACTCAACCGTAACGACCGCCAACCGCGACCTTCTTCAGCCAATCAACGGATGATGACTACCCCGCCCTCTGTCGGTCTGAACTTCCCGACTCTCTCACTTTCGATCGTCTAATCATGATCCAATTATACCATTTCCGGCAATTTGAAACGGAAACATCTGACTGATCTGAGCTCTTATGACTCGTCTGGGAGAGATCATTTCGCAAAATAATTTCGAATGTTTGGAAAACTATTCGAGATAGCAAAACGAAACTCCCGCCGCTCAGAATGACTTCGCTCAGTCAAGAAATGCCAGCAAATCACGGGTGTTATAATGCTTCATACGTTGGACAATGACAATCGATTAATTATTATAGACTATTGTTGTTGTCTACAACATGGAATCGTGATCGTAATATCAAAACTTCTAAAGTGCCACTCGAAAGCCAAGCGCAGGACACCAGCTAATTCAGCAGACAAGAATTGCGGTAACAATAATATGCCCTGAGATATCAGAATAAATAAAAGCATCACTATAGATGCAACTACAGCGTTCAAATAATTAAGTTCATTTTATATTTCGAAGGAACTATGCGTATAAACCGATGCGCAGACGGTGACTAACGTAAATTCAGTCAAATTAACATGTGGAACGCAGAGTCACAGTGTCATGTTGTAGAATGATCTTCTGATATACGTGTTGATACTGTCTAGGCCACCTTTCCAGTTTTTTCAGGTTCCTGTATAATTTAGAACATAATTTTATAGGCTACATGTAATTTTGATGAATTTCTTTAATTGGGATAAAAATTCGAATGAGGTCAAATTCATGCCTCTACGTACGGTCTTACTGCAATATTAATCTTCAATTCACCAAACATTGGGAGCAAAAACTTATGTAGGACATAATTATGTAGGACCGCTACACCTTTGATATATATAAATGCCTTTTCAAGTAGGTGAGCTATTCGAGAGTATGTATAATTAAGGCTATAAGTTATGCTATCGCATGACCAGGACAATCCGATTCACTTGCAGCCCGGGACCCGGGTCGCTGTTTAGCGACACTGTGTCATATTATTATCATGGATGATTAGCGCTACCCTCCTCCTCTCTCAAGGCTTGAGACTGGCACTGTTAATTAAAGTACCAGCAGTAGCGCATGCAGCGTTGACCACTTATTAATAATAAATAATAATGTGTAGGCCTATAATTGTATATTCATGAAACCCAGAAACTGAAACTCGTTTCATTGATGCAGCATAGTCTATAGCTATATTAATACATGCGTTTTGACTGAGTCTATCATTAAATTGATTGAGTTGTCTAAACCTTCGGCCGGGTTTCATATTTTCAGAAAAGATTGCATTGGGAATATTACAGAGCAGGCTTTTCAAAACCTATTAAGTGAACGACCAGCAGCCTAAACAATAGAGATAGGCCCTATATGACACGCATAAACTCCAGCCAATCGGCCTATATTCAAATAAATATAATTATGTCCTATGCCACGCATTTGCAAAAATCGCTCTTGTATGGAACAGGAAAGACTGCAGTCACACGCTCAGGGCTTTTGAGAGGTAGGCTTACTAAACAGGAGCCAAAGTGGAGTGCGTTTACGTATGCTTGCATATGCACACATACATGGTTGTAGGACATTATCTCCCTAAGCCTAGGCATTATCCCCAGACATTATCCCCTCCCTCGACAAAACTCCGTGCTTTAGAAATGAATAACTAACTTAAATGACACTAACAAGTCTTTAGTATGCAGCGCTCGTGAATAAGCTGGTGCCCCGCGCTTGGCTTTCGAGTGGCGCTTTAGAAATTTTTAGTTTACGATTACGATTACGATGCATCTGCTGAACGGCAGAAGCAATTAAGTCTTACCGCCGTTAACGGGTAGGCCCTACAAACATTAACAAGTTCACCTAGCGAACACATTCAACCAGATTAAGTTCTTCATCAGTTGAGTGAAGAAACAATCTGATGGCACAGAAAGGGGGATAATGTCGCACGCAAAAATGAAGGGGGTTTTTGTCCACGGAATGTTCTGTCCCTCCGTATATATAAGTAGGCTCTAATAATAATTATTACGAACGAAGTCCGAGTGATCACAGCCCATCCGTGTCGATTGGACACATAGGCGTAGAGGACATTTCAGCAGTGGGGGAGAAGGACTTTGGGCCGAAATTTTTTTGTCATCCGGCCGAAATTTAAGAAAAATTCCCTTTACGTTTGCCCGAAAATTCTGACGACCTTTATTTTAGTCGTCCGGTTCTTTTTCCAAAAATTTTTTAAAGTTTTTTAAAAAAATTTCGGGTCTGCTTGCCCGAAAAATCAGATTTTCCCGAAATTTGGGGAACATTTGCCCCCTCTGGACCCCCGTCTCCTACGCCTAGGATTGGACGCCTCCACGTGCTTCACTTTTTATTTGCTAGGTACATTGCATAGTCATCGTCATCGTAGACAACATCATCACCCATCATCATCGTCATTGTCGTCATCATCACCCACCATCAACATTGTCGTTTATCCACAATATATCTTCTTAAGATCATCAATCGTCATTTTTTAATTTACGACCAGAGTTAAATAGCAATCTGAAATGTTCTTTATCTGAACTTATAGCCCTCAGCTTAGTTAGTTCCATGTATATGAACAGTCGCGTACACCTGCATAAGCTACGTAACTAACTTATCTCTTATTATTGTGGAAGAGCAAATTCAGTAGCCTATAGGCCCACATTAACTACAGATTTTCAGTTGGCATTCAAGTTAAGGCAAAGAGGAGAGCATGTTACACGGACTGTTAGTCAATAATATTATTACTCAAGCAACCTTAGGCTTAATGAACCAACGACAACCAACCACAGGCAGCAAGATCTTGATTTATACTACATTGCATTGCACAGGCAGTATGATCAGGCAGTTAGTAGTTGCGGTTTAGCGCCACTGCGTAATAACAAAGATTGCTAGCGACGCCCTCCTCCTTTATCCAGGCTTGGGACTGGCACTGGCAGAGTGTGGGAGAGTTAGAAGTGGCGGAGAGTTAGAAGTGTCTACCGTTGAATAGGTAGATTTGAATATAAAGCCGTTGAAGACATGATCTATGTTTGAAATCCCATAGGATAGGCTTTATTGACACTGCTATTGGCTACACCCTTATTACATCGACTCGTGTGAATCTGGGGCTAAGCCACCGTTCTGTCAAAGGAAGGAGAGGCTTGAGAGAGTGCGTTCTATAAGGAAGCGTTGGGCTGAACCCTATACATTCAGTGAAGAGGAGTGCGTGTTGCAGATCGTTTCAGCATCAAGGCAAAAGTATTCAACAGTGTTACGTGTACGGACAGCAGAACTGTTGCTTTGAATCAGAAGAAATGATGAAGGTTCCAGTTCTCTTCTCAGTTTTCGTCATTTTGTTTGGTGAGTAGAATTTTATGTAATTTCACTTTTCAAAGCTATGCTTAGGGAATTGGGTAGGAGGCCTACACGCGAGTGCATGTTGTTAGGCTATATAATATATATATATATAATTATATATAGCAATCTGAAACATTATATATAGACCCTATATGACCTTTTAGGTCCTATTATAGGATTAATATTTATAAAGCAGCCTCCAATGAGCTATAGGCCTACGTGCGCTACTGAGCTTGTGATTTTAGTTTGCTATAGTCTGCTTTTTTCGATATTTTTATGCAAATATTTCTCGATCGCAATTAGGATGTACATGTATCTTAAGACTCTCTACAGACTTGTGGATAAAGTCAGCAACTGCAACCCTGGCAAGTTCATTCATTCATTCATTCATTCATTCATTCATTCATTCATTCATTCATTCATTCATTCATTCATTTGAAGAATTTATATAGCGCCCCTTCAAGAGGTCCACTTGGAGGCGCTCCCAGTCCAACCACGGTGATACTAAAAGTTTTAGAGAGCCTGTAAAACAATGACGAATCAACTCTAGGTAACAGATGCATCTCCTACTGGCGACTACTCCAGACAGATGGATCTACATGTGAAGTTCATGTCTATCAATCTGCCCTCCTCTTTTATACAGGCTTGGGACTGGCACTGTCAGAATTTGAACAGTGGCGGAGTTGCAGCATCATATGCGCCGACATACATATCAATAATTGATTGATTTATACAAAAATGTTTTGGGGCAAATGACCCCTTTGCCCCACCCCCAAATGGCATTATGTCATTGTGTGCACCTCTGAGTCGAAAGCACATGCGAAGCAACGACTTTGTGCCAATGAGGAGGAAGGCTTGTCGTCCTGGGCTGTGCCGGAGGCAATATTGTAAATCATGTGCAATGACATGCAAATACAGAAATAATGGTTCAAAGCATGACGAACCGTTTAACCCTCACCACAATTCATTAGTGGTAGCTACAGGTTCACTAAAGCAAGGTTCAAGAAGCCGACGCAGAAGTCTGTAACTAATTTATCGCCACGGTACAGATGCGAATCCTTGTTAAGATTAGGCCGACTCTGCTTGGGCCGGACTTGCAAATTGTGGTTTCCAATAGGCATGGCATAGGGCCGGCATACAACGATAAAAAGTATGCATAGGGTCTAATAATAGTAGAGTGGAGGTGACCAGGAATTGATTAGCATTCTATGCGTGCATGCTTTGCTCAGTTGAATCGAATGCTAATAAATGCGCGTAAAAATGACGTCGCATGTCAAGGGTTAAACCTGCTCTCAAGCGTTCTATCAACTATAGGCCAATATTGACTTTTCTTGAGTCTTTTTCTTGGAGGAAACAAATGAATGTTTGCAGCATGATGGCAGGAAACGTAAATTAGAAGATGCACTGTATTGAAGTGATAGCTATCATAGCTCTGTCTATTTTAGCGCCAATTAAAGACCATGTTGATCGCAATATAGTTTATATTATAGAATAGGGTGGGTATAAGCGTGCAGAAGCTAATCAAATTAATACTGAGCCGAGAAATGTAAATTTCGTTATTTTTTTTGAATAGTTTTCCTGAGAACAGACGATGTTGCTGAAGCGATGAAGTGCTACTCCTGCACATCCAGTCTGCCAAACTGCCAGAAATCCTTCTTCTTGGACTTGGGAATATCTCAAAAAAGCGGTTGCACCTGCTGCATGGTAAGCAATAAAACGCTAAGCCCACGGTACTTAATTGTATTCCAGTTGTCTAACTTTTGAATATAAGCATAGCTCTGTTAAAGAACCTCTCAGGGGCCGGGCCGTCAGGGCCCCAACGGCGGATATCGACAGGTAAAATCAGAGACGGTCCTTCGATTAGCATCCTGGAAGTTCACCGAAATGCTCGATTATCTATAATTATAGTCAATGGTCATTTTTGTCTGTGAACTGTAACCAGGGCCGGATTAAGGCATGTTCAACATGTTCGGCGGAACAGGGGCCCCCACACTTTAGGGGGCCTCCACAAATGTGTAAAAAAAATTGAGAAAATTTCGGCCACACGACTATTTTCACAAAAATTTTGAATGACTAAAAAAAGGTCATCAACTTTTTGGGCGGATGAAATGGTATGATTTTCCCAAACATTTCGGCGGATAACTGAAAAAAAAGGTCGTCGACTTTTTTGGCGGATGAAACGGTATGATTTTTCCGAACGAATAAAAAAATTTGCGCAAAAAATTCCCGAAAAGGGCCCCCACAAAAATTCCCGAACAGGGCCCCGACATTGCTTAATCCGGCCCTGACTGTAACATAATTAGATCTGTGTCTTTTGAAGAGCAAAGATGTCCGACAGGTGCGGCAGACTAAGTACAAGACGATAACGATTATAAGACCAATTAAGCTTAGGCCTATAATATTTAACGTGGTCGGGAAAAAAGATGCCAATAATAGTTCAACTATATAAATAAGTTAATAATATAGGGAATTATAGGCTATTTAACCTAGCTCGTTGTAAGCCGTCTCTTTCTTTGCGGGTCTTTCTGTGACGTGCATGGAATCGAATTTGACAACAATTTGCTTTTCGAAGTTTCGATGACCGCAGGCTACTATTTTTTGTGGGGCGCGGTGGTGTAGCGCCGTAGCGGGTAGGCTATGTTCGTTGCCTTGCAGCCGGAGGGTTGCAGGTTCGAATCCACTTCAATTCGCTTAATTGCCGCGTAGGGGCCTTGGGCAAGTCCTTTGCTCGCAATTGCTCGGCGCTGTGGCGTGATACTCTAATGCAGTGTCTCCGCTGTAGTCGGGAGCGCCTGTGAGTAGTGAGCTTGAAGTGGTGCTATAAGAAATGCACATGCGAAAAAACTATTTGTCTTATAGAAATCGACATCGAGCAGCGGAGAAACGAAACGAGAATGCGTGTCGTCGGACATCTTCAGTTCCCTTATCGGTATCGGTTGTCCCGTGACGACTGGCGATAGTCAAGCGTGCTACAGCGATCTATGCAACAGCTCCAACCGTCTCCAGCAGTACAACGGAAACGCAGCCACCGCCGCCATCTTGGCTCTTCTGTCTGCAGCGGCTGTTGTCCTGATCAGATACTGAGTCGGTCTTTGCGACTGTTGAGTGCTCAGGAGTCAAGGCTGAGTAGGTCATCACAGGGACTCAACGTGCACCACAGCACGTTGATCAGATGTCAATTATAGTCGTAAAAGCAGAAGATAATGAAATCTTAAAGGAGGGTTTTTATACTTGACCGCATAATTTTATAGGCGTACATGTAGGCTATCTCATTAGTGTTTTCTTGAAAGTAGGCTATAGGCTAAGCCTACATTTTCGTTCATTTGTGTCTTTAATCCAAACGTTTTTATTCTAAACTGGGAAATAAAATTATTGTGTGACCGCTAACTATAGTGTTATTAACGATAGGTCTAATAAGCGACGGTCCGCTGTTCACATTGTTCTACAAGCAGCAGTTTGACGTAGGCCCTAAAACAATTAGGCTACAATGTCATGTAGACCTAGAACGACTTTTTGACGTTGATCAGATGACAAGTCAACATAAAATTTAAATATCTAGATAGTTCTTTTACACTTTTAGATTAGCCTAAGTAAAATTATGAATTGTTGAAATGAAATGTTGCTTTAAAATTTTTAATTGCAAATATAAGGAATCACTGCAATTTTTAGTTTCATATAAAATCTTAGCCACTGTAGCCTAAACGCGACTTTCTTTTGTTGTCGTTTTAACTAATTAGACCGGTTTTGCTAATAATCTCTTGACTATTAAAATGTGATGCGGGTTTTGGCCTTCATGTTAGGCCTAATTCTTGAAATAATTTTGATAGGCCGCCGCCTACCATTCGTTGCTGGCAATGAGTAGGCTTAATTGGCATGTATCCATGCAGAGGAACGTCGTTGGAATTCAATGCAATCATTTATGTATCGCCTCTTTGAGAGGAACTCGTCCGAGGTGCTTTCGACCTACAGTAGGCCTAACGATGGAAACCAGGATTGAACAAAATGGGTTTCAAGCGCCTACGGAACAAGTCTTCAACAAGAGATAAAGTAAGACCAAGAAGAAAATAATTATCGTATGATAGGCCTATTCGGTCGGTGACCTATTACGCTCTTTAGGACTGTACTTTAAAGTCCTAGGTTTTCTTTTTCCTGTAGGCCTATCCAATTAAGGGCGCAACTAGAGCTTTTTCCTTGAGGGTTTTCATATTGCAATTTCCTAAGGCCCGAGGCTGCGAGTGCCGAAGGCATGAAGCCTTGGGGTTCGGAGGAGCGTCGTAACTTCAGCTCCCAGATGCGGGGTCGGGGCGAAGCCCCAGAAACCAACGCTTTTTAGCTGTTGACATCGACTAGAGTCACTAGAGTACGTTTCAGGCTCTTAGGCCTACTTGCTAGCTGTTTATGAACAATAAAGTCATGAAAATGTAAATAAGTAATTTTGCAGAATCGTAGACTATGCGGATTGTTCTGTCACCGACCCTCCCTCTCCTCTTCACCAGCATCTTCATATATCCAGTAACTGATTGTTGCTGCTTAACGACACTGTAACATATAACTGATTAGTGTCGCCCTCCTCCTTTCTTCAGGCTTGGAACTGGCACTGCCAAAGTGTGAACAATGTCAATGGCGGAGTCAATTCGACTAATTACCCAGTTAAGCTAACTGTAGACTTGTGTAGTGATACTGTATGTTTAAACGACGAGTTCCCTAGATGGCGACACTTAAAATAAATCTTCTATCTTGAATTTCCGTTGAGTGGACACTGACACTATATTAAGAGTAAGTAAAATATCGTGCTATCTCTATTTAAAACCTCGGTCATTTGGATAGTGAACGATATAAACGAATATGCAGAAATCGTGTACCTGGCGGATCAACGTAGACCTATATTAATTAACAGATGTCAGTTACATCTGAGTCTCTTTTAGGCCAATATTATTATTATTATTATACAAATCTGCCAAACAAAGGACCTTTCTCTGGATTTCTTCTGCTTCAGGTCGACGTATCAGCTCCACTGGTCTACGTAGGCCTACTGTCGTAATTAAGCTCATGAGTTGGCGACATCTCCATTGACCAAATCAATCAATCAATCAATCAATCAATCAATCAATCAATCAATCAATCAATCAATCAACCAGTCAGTGAGTGAGTGAATCAATCAGTCAGTCAATCAGTGAATCAATCAATCAGTGAATCAATTAATCAAACAAATATTTGCCTGTGCGGTTTCATCCTAGCTTAAGGAACGGACTTAATCCATCAGTTCGCTCCGGCATGATTGGCATCCTCTCTAGTAGTATTTCTTCATCTTTCTCTAGCCTTAAATCCTGCCTTTTTTCGAGGTCGCTCGCACTGGGAGCGTTTCTGAAAGGCTATTGACGAGAGAAGCATTTTATAAATGGTCAAATACAGTACAATTAGCATAATACAGTACAATTTGCGATCAATTCGTAGTATGAGACTGTCTAAATAACTGGGGTCAAACCATAATGTGATCCATGGAGTTGGGGTGTGAAAACAAGACTTAACCATGGGCCCTAGGACATAATGCGACTTTATGCATTGGTGAAACTGCAGTGAACTATTGAGAATTTGTGCATATTTTTCTGTCCAAAATATGAACAACTACAGTAACTGACAAATAACCATTTCCTTTTAAGCGAGTCATGCAAATATAGTTAAAGCACTGCAGTTGAAAACAAAGAATATTGCTCATCATTAAAATAAAAATATAGCTGGGAGAGAGAACATAAATGAAATTAAGGTCAGTTGCCAATAACTGAAGGACTTTTACTGATGGAGCTTTGCTCCAAAAAGGTCTGATAGGAAGCAATGAACCATGTAAAATTAGTAATATTGTACTGCAACAAATAGCAGCAATAAAACAATAATTTTTATCTATAGAATAATTAATCTCCTCCATACAGATTCGTTGCTTGTAAAATATCTAATTCTCATAACTGGTTCCATGTTATGTTAACCCTTCAGCGACGAACTACATTGGTCTTATAGAACTGCTTTTAGTACACTTTCAACATTAGAGCGTTAAGCTAAACGGTGCCAGAAGCTTTGGATCAACCAGCGAGTCCTCGAGTGGTGTATCAATGTTGTACTCATACGGATGATGTACCCTCTGCTTCTTGCTCATTCGAAGCGGTATCGGCAATTCGGAATGATGCGCAGGCAGCGGCTCAACGAAAAAGTAGATGTGCAGAAGCGCGTCCTTCGCAGGGATTCGCTTGTCAGACGGATAGACGAGAAATTTCTTGAGCAGATCGAGAGCGTTCTGCGACGCGTCTGGAAGAATCTCCTCAAACGGAATCGGTGGATAATCTGGAAATGAGATTTTGTTGTAGTCCGGCAGTTGCGACATCCCGGGCCACTTCTCCTCATTCGGGGTGCCGAGCACTCTCTGCACACAGCACAACTGTTCAATGTCCGTCTCCCCCGGAAACAACGGAGAGTTGTTCAACAGTTCTCCGAAGATGCACCCAACGGCCCACAGGTCAACGCCCTCGTCGTACTTCCGTGCGCCATACAACAGTTCTGGCGAGCGGTACCAGCGTGTCGCCACCTGGTGGCTGTACAGGCGAGTCCCGTCATTCTGAAAGACGCGGGCAAGGCCAAAGTCGGCGATCTTTAGCAGGCCAGTGGAGCTGATGAGAAGATTGGCTGGCTTGAGATCACGATGCATTATGTGGTTAGCGTGGCAGAACGCAACACCCTTCAACAGCATGACCATGTAACTCTTGACTTGCGCTTCCGTCAGTGGCTTATCCATGTTACGAATCACCTCAGACAGATCGGACAACATGTGTTCGAAGACGAGAACAAAACCCATGCCGTGAGGAAGAACTTCACGCAGCTTCACAACGTGCTCGTTTTCCTCGATCTCTTGCAGTGCTTTGATCTCCCGCAACGCAGCGTTGGGTATTCCTTCGTCCAGTTTACGTAACGGTACCTTCTTCAGAGCCACAATATCACCACTCTCTATGTGTTTGGCTTTGAACACAATGCCATGAGCGCCCTCTCCAATTCGTCCCAGAAATTTATATTGATCCATAGCGATAGCAGTCAAAAGACTGGTATCTGGCTAGATGACCTTCCTACAAATAACAACACATACCTGTTGTTTAAGCCAGACAAGAAAACCTGGAAACTCAAAATAATTAATTAATGCTCGATGTGGCAAATATGCTTTGTAAACATTTGAGATTTGAAAGCATATTTTCTTTACATGTAAAATCTTCTTGTGACAAACAAAAGACAAAGGGCTGTGCAGCAATGCACAACAAATATAAATTTACGATAGCTATCATGGAGGTGTGAGACTTAGAAGACACATCTAAGAACACTTTAATTTGTCTTTGCAATACTAAATTACTACTTCCGTAAGAAAACGGCCTCCTCATGCAAATTCAACTTCCGCCAATGTTCCTGCATGCAATTTCTTCCACACTGCAGATGACAGATTGACAACAAGACCCAAATAAAACTAGATCTAACCTAAACTGAATTTCACAGTTTAAAATGGAAACTGAAAAATAACACCCTTTACAAAAACGGAATGGTAAACGTGTATTTTAGTATGTTAAATTATTTTCACGCTTTTAATTGCACAAAAACAGTCTTAAAATATTTCTGCCAACGTGCTATTGCCTAACTGATGTATTATTATACTTAGAATTTGTTAAAAAGAAGTAAATCGATTGAAAAAAATTAATATTTTGTCATAACAAACCGCCGATCGAAGTTGTTATTCAAGTGTGACCCTCTCCGGAAGTTGCGTGCGGCAAGTATGCAATAAGGCAGCACGCAAAAATAAATAAATAAGTAAGTAAAAGTCCAGCTTTTTCAGTTTTATTAATCCAACTTCTGTTTCAATAATCATTATTTTTCATCAATCCAGCTCCAATTTCAGCTAAAATATTTTTATTAACCCAGCTTCCATTTCTCGCCCGTGATTTTCGTCAATCCAGCTTCTATTTCAGATATTAAAAAACCCTCATCCAGCTTCCATTACTTAAGCGTTTTTTCATTAATCCGGCTTCTATTTCAGATCTATAAATACCGTCATCCAGCTTCCATTTATCATTTTGAACTTAGGACCGAAGTTTTGACGTACACGTGACACGTCGATGGTTTAGGCGCGTACCCCAACTTCCGGTCATATGTTGTGTTTCTATGGCGATTCGAGCAGCGATTTCGCATGGGAGATGTTACATTTTAAAAGCTCATTTTATGTCAATATTCTTGTTCTTAACAAATTTTAAGCATGCGGTTCGATGAGTTGGTCCAATTTTAGCTGTTTGGAATAATTTACGGCACTTTTTGAGTCTTTATAAGCGTGAAAATAATTTAACATACTAAAATACACGTTTACCAACGGAATTTATGTCAATGGTGCTAAACATTCTGAATGAGGGATCTTTCGATGAGGAGGCAAACATCAGATGCTGTAGCTAAGCAACAACGTTGGGCGAAGGCAGGATGTAACCCAGATGGAAATATCAGGCATCTATTATAAATAGACATTCCTCCGGCTAAGCTTACACGGCAGTATATACACGTAAAGGTTGTCTATTATATTAAAGTTAAACTAACCGGGTAGAGACAATGCAATAATTAATTACGAAATAACAATAATTTGTTTATAATTAAATCGGTTGCTAGCAAATCCACGAGCCTAAACCACTGAAATGTACTATATACTACTGGAACGCTGATAGCCTATGAAAGTTCGGATTATCGCTCACTAAGGGAAAGACAATGTTTCATTAGAGCAAATCCCAGAATTCTCTGAGGCAAATTCCAGAATTCTCTGGGGAAACTCCCAGAATTCCTAGCGGCAAACCATAGTAAAAGATAGGCGTCACAACACTTTGCTTTAAAACACAAATTTCTCAGCAATGATACACAATTGTTCAAAACCAGCTTAGGGTTTTTCAGTTGAATGACATACAAAACAATCAACTTAACTGTATTTAGCGGCCACTGACCAGATTTCTTGAAAATTACCTTCAAAGTTGATGAATTTAACATGGGTTTAGATAGGAACAAGCACACGCTGCCCTTAGCGTAAGTCGCGACTGATTCGCCGTCGGCCATGGACCACTATACGAAGCGTTACTCATCCGTCGTCGTCGTCGTCGTCGTCGTCGTGCCCATCCTCATTGCTGCGGATCGGGGATCAGAGTCGACGACGTCATCCTCCTCCATTGTTCTCTGTTCCTCGCGGTCCTCACGCAGTCCACCATCGCCATCCCCGTCCACTCCTCCACGTCATCCATCCATCTTCTTCTCGGCCTTCCTCGGGCCCTTTTTGTTACTCATCCAGCTAATATAATACATATCAATGGCCTAAACAACTCTCGAAATAGGCAAAATATTGCGCCTTCACAATTTCAATCAAGAAACCAGTTATACCGCACGTGTCAAAAGCTACAGAACACCACCACAATAATTTTTCAAAGTCATTATCGTAACCAGGGCTTAATATAAAGCAAAGATATTAATTAGACTCTAATATGTTTGCTTAAAGTGTGGCAGGACGGTCATGGGCGGCATCCATGCACTTATTTTAAAATCTGAACGCCGTCTTGCCACGTATAGGGGGAAGTGGGGCAAAGAGACTCAACGAGGCAAAGAAACTCAGCGCTATAGAAATTTATACAACCAGAAAACAGGTAACCAGCCAATCTATAAACCTTTTAGACTCACTTCCGGCTTAGATGATAGTATTGATATGCTTGGCCAACAAATGTTTTGTTTCTTATTTTAAGAAAATAGATATTTTGTCATTTGCAATATTGATATAGTTTTGCTTGCAAATCGATCATCACGTCCATATTGGATACATTTCGGGTAAGTAAACAAATTATTAGTAAGACACGTATCACACTTCAATTAGTGTTTCGTAATCTAGCGTGCACGGACCTCTTCTATTATCACCCCACCGAGAACAGCCTACCTATGGTTTGGGGCAAAGTGATTCGCAACTGAGTTACTTTGCCCCATGCCGTATTGTTTTGCCCCAGCAGAGTATTACTTTGCCCCAGGCTGTTTTGTTGCCCTAATGTAGTAGTATTAGGTTGCTCCCGAAATTTATATAAGGTTTTTGCACCTAAAATTTTTAGCATTGCATGATTGCACCAACTTACCTTTTCCCTTCTTAATTTCCTTTGTAGACATCCTAGGCTACTTCAACCAAAGAGATTATCTTTGGTTATTATTTTGCCTGTTAAACAATATTATTTATGTTAACTCTAAACAATATATATATATACATATATCAATATATATACAATATCTAAACATACTTTCAGATTGAAAATGGTAAGAAATTACAAACGCAAAACTGATATGGCATTGTGGACTCTTGAAACTATGCAGGCAGCCATAGCAGATATTAGGACAAATAAAATCAGCCTCAGAAAAGCCGAACAGATGTATGGGATACCACACGCCACAATACGGCGCCATCTCATGAAAACAGTTAAAACACCAGGCAAGTTAGGAAGATTTCGATGTACATTGAATGAGGCTGTCGAGGAACAACAACTGGAAGCTGTCGAGGAACAACAACTGGAAGCTGTCGAGGAACAACAACTGGAACCTGTCGAGGAACAACAACTGGAAGCTGTCGAGGGACAACAACTGGAAGCTGTCGAGGAACAACAACTGGAACCTGTCGAGGAACAACAACTGGAAGCTGTTGAGAAACAACAACTGGAACCTGTCAAGGAACAACAACTGGAACCTGTCGAGGAACAACAACTGGAACCTGTCGAGGAACAACAACTGGAAGCTGTCGAGGGACAACAACTGGAAGCTGTCGAGGAACAACAACTGGAAGCTGTCGAGGAACAACAACTGGAAGCTGTCGAGGAACAACAACTGGAAGCTGTCGAGGAACAACAACTGGAACCTGCCGAGGGACAACAACTGGAAGCTGTCGAGGAACAACAACTGGAAGCTGTCGAGGAACAACAACTGGAACCTGTCGAGGAACAACAACTGGAAGCTGTTGAGAAACAACAACTGGAACCTGTCAAGGAACAACAACTGGAACCTGTCGAGGAACAACAACTGGAACCTATCGAGGAACAACAACTGGAAGCTGTCGAGGGACAACAACTGGAAGCTGTCGAGGAACAACAACTGGAAGCTGTCGAGGAACAACAACTGGAACCTGTCGAGGAACAACAACTGGAAGCTGTTGAGAAACAACAACTGGAACCTGTCAAGGAACAACAACTGGAACCTGTCGAGGAACAACTGGAAGCTGTCGAGGGACAACAACTGGAAGCTGTCGAGGAACAAAACAACAACTGGAAGCTGTCGAGGAACAACAACTGGAACCTGCCGAGGGACAACAACTGGAAGCTGTCGAGGAACAACAACTGGAAGCTGTCGAGGAACAACAACTGGAACCTGTCGAGGAACAACAACTGGAAGCTGTTGAGAAACAACAACTGGAACCTGTCAAGGAACAACAACTGGAACCTGTCGAGGAACAACTGGAAGCTGTCGAGGGACAACAACTGGAAGCTGTCGAGGAACAACAACTGGAAGCTGTCGAGGAACAACAACTTGAATTTGAACAATCTCAATTGCAAACAGTTCAAAGAGTATCAATTTCTGATATTTCGCCATTGCCTAAAGCATTATCTGGTCAGGGAAATGGTAGAAAAAGGATAGCACAGAAATCGGAGATCATAACAAGTTCACCCTTCAAAAACATCCTTGTTGACAAATTTCAGAGTGATAACATTAAGAAACAAAAAAAGGAAGCTGCAATGCAAAAAAGGTCAGCCTCGAAGTGTGAATCAAAGTCTACTTCTGAGTCTTCCTCAAAATTTTCATCAAAGTCTGCTTCGATGTCTGCTTCAAAATCTGCTTCACAGTCAGCTTCAAAGTCGGCTCCACAGTCAGCTTCCAGATCTGCTTCAAAGTCTGCTAAACGGTCAGCTTCCAGGTCTGCTTCAAAGTATGCTGCCAAGTTTTGTTTGAAAACAGCTTCTAAGAAGACATCTGATATTGAATGCATTTTTTGTACCGAACCTTACTTCGAACCACCAGTGGAAGAGTGGATTCAGTGCCACCACTGCAAGAACTGGTGCCATGAAGATTGCGCGGACACAGATAAACATGACGCCAATGGTAACTTTGTTTGCGGCGAGTGTTAGTTTTCTTGGCTAGAGAACAGTTTCAGATTCATTTAGTTTGCCATGTTTACTTTGCTCTTTGTTGTTTATTTTACATGCAGACTGTCATAGATGAACAGTTTCAGATTCAGTTAGTTTGCCATGTTTACTTTGCTCTTTGTTGTTTATTTTACATGCAGACTGTCATAGAAGAACAGTTTCAGATTCAGTTAGTTTGCCATGTTTACATTTGCTCTTTGTTGTTTATTTTACATGCAGACTGTCATAGATGAACAGTTTCAGATTCAGTTAGTTTGCCATGTTTACATTTGCTCTTTGTTGTTTATTTTACATGCAGACTGTCATAGATGAACAGTTTCAGATTCAGTTAGTTTGCCATGTTTACATTTGCTCTTTGTTGTTTATTTTACATGCAGACTGTCATAGATGAACAGTTTCAGATTCAGTTAGGGCCTACTTTGCTATGTTTACTTCACTGTATAGCTCTATTTAGAAGTAATGTCATTACAATAATTGATAAGTTTGGTATAATTGGTATGTTTGGTTTTGATGGGCCTACCTGTAGCCTACATTATAACAATAGCATATCATTTTACCCCGGTGAATGGGGCAAACAGATACGCCTGTTTCACTTTGCCCCACATGGTGGGGTAAAGTGATACATGCATAGCTTCCAATAAATCACAATTTCCAAAAAAACATCTGTACAATTTCAATTTTTTTCTTTACTAAGGTGTCTATGGATGGTAGAAGCATGAAATTGTACTTGGACCGGAATTGTTTTCCATTGATTAGATATATAAATTTTGACTCTACGAAATGTGTATTGCTTTGCCCCACTTCCCCCTACCTATATTGGCCAGCACAGCCTGGAAGGGTTCAGAGGCGTCCTGGCACTTCTTTTCGAAAGGTAGGCCTAAGGAGCGTTCAGGCACTTCTTTTCCCGCACTTTAAGCACTGATCGTAACCCATTCTCGAATTAGGCCTACTTAGGCTAATTTATTCGTAATATAGCCTATATCCCGCAGTGTGTTTGCAGGCGGTTCAATCAGGGCCGGATTAAGCTCTCGGGGGGCCCGCCGCCATATTCTCCGGGGGCCCTTAATCTACCTTGACCTTCCGTCACCATGGTCCTCAGAACTTCCTCTCACATGTTAAATTGTTATTGCATGCCTATAATTGATTAATCACGAATATGAGCCCTGAAATGAATCATATGATGAGAAATGTCTTTGAAGTTACAGCCTAAAAATTATTGCTATAGGCCTATACTGTTGTTGTGTGGAAATTTAAAAAAAATGGGGAGGTGCTTGGCGCTTCGCTCCTCGGCGATTGTCCTCTGGTTGCTCGCTCACAGCCCCCCCCCCCAAAGCCAAAGCCAAGTCTTCGCCTACGCGAGCAGTGCCGAGCACCCATGCTATGGTTCAAATTTTCTGCTAATGGCGGTGGCAAACTGGTGAAGAATGTCATTGAAAGAAACAGTATATTAGCAGAAATATTAAGCGTTGTAACCTTTAAGACACTTGCTGACCCACAAAAATTTTTAGGTTCTTTAGATGTGTAGGCCTATTATATACCTTCACTGTCCTTCAGTCCTTGGCGCTTAGGGCCTAACTATAAGCCATTAAACAAACCGATCCAACCCCTTCCTTTGACCCATCTGGAGTTTATGAAAAAAATTCAGTTTTGGAACAGAGGAATTAATGCTGTTTTACTACCAGAGGGTTCTTTGGCTATTCGCCTATTTTGAGCACTGGAAAGTTGAAATATTTTGTTTTTTGGCATCGTTTACTTTCGTCAATAGGCCTACATGTACAATTATAATCATGGAATTCATGCCAGGGATCTTATACCGGTTGGCCTACTCAGTGCCGGCGCTAGGGTACCGGAGGCCCCCCCAAAATAAAACTTGAGGCCCCCCATACCTTGAGCTGTCATCTCAGCAAAATTTCTCATAATATAAGTGCTGAAAGACAGGTGTAAGACTTCAATAAATGTCCATCCCAATTTTTAGTTTTTCTGGAATTTCCACGCTGTAATTGTAGAATTTTAAGCTGTCATCTTTACAAAATTGCTCCCCTCTCCATTGTTTAAATTTGTCTGATTTGCCATCTTTAATGGTAGCATTTATAGGCTGTAATCTTAAAACAATTGATTATTATTATGCTAATGGACAGTGGATGATACTTTTTCGGTGCGTGGTTTCAGGAATGAGCCGTCAGGCCCGTCATGAAAGGTATAATTACCAGCTACATTTGAGGCCCCTTGCAAACTTGAGATCAGACACGTACCATGGACATCTGGAACCCTACACAGGGTTTAATGTTTGGGCCTCACGCAGGTTTTATTTTGGAGCCTCATCCAATTAGCAATTACAATAAGTTACAATTTATAAATGTTGTGTTTGAGAAAGTGGACGAAACTGCTTGAGTTAGTTTAAATGGCTTTACTTACGCCCAAAATCAGTATGGCCGGTATGATGTTTGCATTAGGTCTGCTATGGAAGTGCCATATGGTTAGTTGAGGCATGCACCAGACCGGATCTGGTGCCTCAAATAAATGCGCCGGTTTAAGAAATTTACAGTCACAAATAGCCATAATGACCAGCTAATTTTGGGGGCCCCCTGGGGGCCCCTTTAAACTCGGGGCCCCCCAAATGGGGGGTATGGGGGGTGCTCTATGGTCGTTCGGCCATGTTGGTCGACGATCCGGTCTCTGAGCTTCTACGGCAGATTATTGTGTCTTTAGCGATAGTCGCTCGAAAGCATCTGGATTTATAGATGTCTTCTTAAGTCGTGACTGCACGCCTCACATTTTAGACTCCGATTCGTGGATGTTTTGGATGGAAATTCATTTCGTAAGTTCTTGGCCTGGACCACGCTACCGATGATCGCCACTGGACGGATCCATTGCGAACAACCCACAAGGGATGCCAGGTTGCCACACCAACACCTCCGCCACCTTACGAGTGATTGCCGTTCCCGCATACATGGATGGGATAAGAAAGAGAGCTGCTGTCAACATCTAGCGACTAGCGAGGGACTATAAATTCGGTCCACCACTCAACATCGGACGAGAAACTATCGGCTGGACTCATAATAATTATGTGGAGTTCGTCGGTGGTGACTCGATTTTGCTTTCGGGCGTCGTCTTTGCTTGCCCATGGATGACTCTGTCTGTCGTAGAGACTCTGTAACATCGTAGACTAGAGTTTCTGATGGGCGCCGTTCCTGGCTGCCAGCTTTGTAATTGTTTTTGTTTTTTATGTTGTGTCTCAGTTGGCGCCGTTGATGGCTGCCATATTTGTCTTGTATTTGTTTTTATGTATCGTGTTTTTATATGCTTGTAAATCAGAGTGCGTTTGCAGCTGATACATTAAAGAATATACTTACTTACTTACTTACTTACTTACTTACTTGCTAGCGCCGGCACGTGGGCCTACTCTAAGAGTTATAGGCTATTAGGCACACAGCGCATTGTTTGCTCATAAAAACAAATCAGCAATTGATTTAAATTTACACACTGTCCTTTAAGTGAAGTTGAATAAATTTATGGGAAAATGCACATAAAAAATTCTTTTTGTTCTCGCACGGGGGGCCCCTGACGACGGGGGGCCCGCCGCCATGGCAGACATGGCGTACTGGTTAATCCGGCCCTGGGTTCAATAAAGTAGTACTTGCTTACGTAGCCTACTTAGGCCTACTTACTTTTCACTCTACACAGGGTGAACACCTCGGTTCCCCATGAGAGAACTGATAATTAGGTTTAAACAACGTCGTGATTCGATTGTCGGTCGTGTGTTATGAAACTTGTTCACACTAGCTATGGAATTCTGCCTAGCTGATGCCTAATCTTAAGGCGGGGCGGCCGCGTACTAGGACTGGGGCGGAGTGTTCCTGGTGACACCCTGTGTAGCTGGAAGATTTGAGTAACCAAGAAATTGCGGGAATTAGCTTATTCACAGGCGCTTAGTGAGCCTTAGTCAACCGTAATCAATAGGCGTGGGGTGAAATCGGTTCTAGGGCCTATAGCTAGGTTAAGATCGATTCAAAGAGCCAGGCAATTTCTGTTTCCCTCCTCCTTCGACTCCTCCTCCTCCTCTTCCTTCTGGTCCTCCTCCTTCTACTCCTTCTCTTCCTTTCCACCTCCTCCTCGTCCTCCTCCTTCTTTGTCGGCCTCTTTTTTAAAATCTTTTTTCGTCCTTGCTCCCTCGTTCGTCCTGCTCCTCCTTCTTTGTCCTCGGTGCATATAATTAATTCTCAGCGGTTCAGAATAATTCTATCGAGTGCATCCTTGCTTAATAATGAGGTCTATGTACGTCATTAACCTTTGAACTTTACTCATCTTGCCTACCTTCTGCAAACCATATCGGTTAACTGTCACGAATTCCATTTGGTCCCGTCTATCTGCGGGTGGTATCTAGTACGGGGTTGTACTTCGAAAGTATGCATACTTTCGAAGTCTATTAAATGTGACCAGCTGTGGAATCATGCAGGATGTAACAGATGAGTTGGCTATACCGGAAAACTTACATATTTATACCGGAAACACATAGGCCTACACGTTGTGACGTAGCCTGTATAGGCCTATGTGGTTGTATATAAGTAAGCAAGTTAATAAGTAAGTAAGTTAATGAGTAAGTAAGTAAGTATGTACGTATGTATGTATATATATATATATATGACATTGTATGTATCTAGTATGTATGTATGTATGTATGTATATATATGACATTGTATGTTTCTAGTATGTATGTATGTATGTATGTATGTATGTATGTATGTATGTATGTATGTATGTATGTATGTATGTATGTATGTATGTATGTATGTATGTATGTATGTATGTATGTATGTATGTATGTATGTATGTATGTATGTATGTATGTATGTATGTATGTATGTATGTATGTATGTATGTATGTATGTATGTATGTATGTATGTATGTATGTATGTATGTATGTATGTATGTATGTATGTATGTATGTATGTATGTATGTATGTATGTATGTATGTATGTATGTATGTATGTATGTATGTATGCATGTATGTATGCATGTGTGTATGTATGTATGTATGTATGTATGTGCGTGTTAACAGTGGCGGCGGCAGGCGGCGCCAGGCTTTCAGTTTTGAGAGCCTGAACTCGCGGAGTAAATTTTTCATTTTTATTCGCCAAAATTTCTGATGACCTTTTTTTAGTCATTTGGTTCATTTGGGGGGGGGCTAATTGTGGAAATATTAGATTTTCACATTAAAAAACCGATGGCCTTGGGGGGGGGGGCTTAGCCCATTAGCCCCCCCCCCCCATGGCGCTGCTACTGGTGTTGACATTGTGATGCATAATGATACGATGTTATAATAAGCATTAAATTTTTGATCGGTCAATAGGCCTATAGACTGCCCGTCGCCCGTTTATAGGCCTAGGCCTGTCTGCCGCTATAGGATGAATGACAACTGTGTGTGCATAGGCCTATTGCCTATTAATTGCGCCCATTAGAACAATCAGGATGCACATTATAAGTGGCTACACTCTAACTTCAGCCATGCAGTACAGCAGTTCTCTGTAGTAGGCCAAGTAGGCCCATAGGCTCCGTAGATAGGCGTGCTGTTCTTGTTTCTCAGCGTTTTATACTCATTCGATTTAGGCGAAGTCTGTAGACTATCTTTCCGGTGGATGTAGGCCAAAACATTGTATTCAAATGGATTATTAGGCGAATGACATAGATAGGTAGGTGCATGCGTGATGGCCATAATTATACTGTTCTACGCTTCCTATAATATTATTATATCATTCTGCCAAGATCCGATGTTTTTGTCGTAAGAATCAGCGCTTTTCTCTACGCTGGCTCGATGGATTGCGCACCATAGTAGGCCTAGTCTTATGATAGTCCACAGTAACTGTAACAGTTGTTAGCGTTGCGGGTAAAAACTGCCGTCGGCACAGAAAAACATCAATTCATATTAGCTTAATAAACTCGGTTGAAAAAACTCAGCATAACCCTAATCAGCTCAGCCTAATAACATGGACTGGGCGTAGCCAGAAAAATAAGTAGGCCTAACTATATTTGACCGTTTTACTAAGTTTTTACGGTTTTACCAGAGCTGAAAGTGGTTTGAAAAAATTTCCGGGTCTGTTTGGGGGGTCAGAAGGCGTTAGATATTGGCATTTACTCTATAATGCCCAAAATGAGTGCCGGTGTAAAGGTTTCAAATTACCCCCTCCTAAACATTACCCCCGGTAACTTGAAACCGGTTTCAGATTACCCCCCGGAAACTAGATTTGCGTCAATCGTCGCATTTATTGCACTAGAAAAACCAGAAAAATCATCCCGCTTCTTGTTTTGGTCTGAAGATTTTCATCCGTCATCCCACTTCGTGGTTTGTTATCAATATTTTAATCGGAAAAAAATAATAGCCTCGAAGCCATTTCTTCATGCAATTTCAGCGGCGATTTAGTATTTTAGTTACATATGAAAATATTGATAACAAACCACGAAGTGAGATGACAGATGAAAATCTTCAGACCGAAACAAGAAGCGGGATGATTTTTCTGATATTTTTAGTGCAACACATGCGATGTATGATGCAAATTACAGTTTTCAGGGGGGTAATGTATAGGAGGGGGTAATCTGAAACCTTTACACCGGGTCTCAGATTCGGACAGACCCGGGCCATTTTCAGCCCCAGTTTTTACTAATAATGTTATGTTATTTTCTTGCTGGTTAAAATTAGATCGCGTTGACAAGATTTTTAATTCTAAACAGTAGCCTAGTGCAAATGTAACAAGGTCCTACAGTGATTTCTCATTTTCGTTTTCGGTTTTCCTCTGTTTTTATTTTTTTATTTTTGAGAAAAACCGTTGGTTTAATTCCGTTTTATGCGGTTATTGTCGTTTTAAACATTTAGGCCTATATGCATGAAATATATTCCAACTAGCCTTTACGATCATGCACAAAGTGAAACTGAGAAATTTGCATTAGGAAACTTTCATGAAAATTAGGCCTACCCATGCTCTTATAATTATAATTAGGCCTACCGCTTTTTCAAGCTCATGGCAAAACAATTCAGTTTGCCCCTCCTGAAAAATATCCGCAGGCGGCAGGCGCCCATTCTTAATAAACTCCGCTTTGACTGAGTTAGGCCTATTCGAATGTAAGATGTCCGTGGATCTGGAAAGACCTGCAGATGACTAGATAGTGAGGAAAATGCACGATCTATAGGCCTAGTATAGGCCTATACTATAGGCTTATGGCATTTTAATCTATTAGCATAAGTCAAAATTCGGTTTTACAGTCATGGCCTATAAATTAAGAGAAATGCTATAGGCCTATTCTATTCTATTCTATTCTATTCCATTCTAATGGCCACTTGCATGGGCGTCAGCGGAAGTTTTGTAACCTTTGTATGGAGCAAAGTTTTTAATTGTTGGAACGGGGGACTAGCAGGGTTCCACGCTTAAAGGAAGTGGTGAGCTAAGCCTATTTTATTACCCTTTTAGAATCAGGACACCTGGGTAAATTGTTGAATAGGCATGTAGTTAAGAAAACCGATTATAACTATTGTAGAATAGGCTTAATAAGCGTATACAGTCTGTTGCTGTCAAATTCATGATATATAGGCCTAGGCATAATATTGTTGTTTGACCACATTGTAGATTATTATGGTTAGCCTACGCAAGTGCTATACATGTACTAACGAGTCTAACGCAGACCTAGGACTATAATAATAATACGGGCGTCCTGGTGAGGGCACCTTGACTTATAGCCTATAAGCCTATACACATCGCGTTTGCAATTCAAATCACCGCCATACATGCATGATATTATGTTATCATTTGAATATAGGGCCAACTCCAAACTGTCGTCCATCCATCATTGCATTCATTGGCAGTGCATGGATATCTTAATTCTAAATGCTATACAAACCACTGGAATGCGGTCTTTACCTGCGGGAGCCAACACGATGACTAAATGCATGCAGCCAAAAATACTTCAGGCCTATTTAATGGCTGGATTAGATTTTGTAGCCAACCCGTGGAGAAGCGCTGGACAAATCGATCACTATAGGCCTATATATATAGGCATTAGGCAGCAGTAGGCCTACCTGGTAGACAGCAGTAGGCTTAAGCTTAGACTCACGAATATCGCATATAATAAGTATAGGTTATTTTACCATGAAAGCAAGTACGTATAGCCTGAAGCACATCTCGCATCATCGCATGTATCCTACAGTGCCTGTACTGTGAAATATGGCCAATTTTTTACACGAACAATAGGTATAATTTATAATAACGTCGTATCACCATGTGTGACCCCGACCAGACAGCCAATCTAGTAAGCTTGGAATACGTCGTTGATGGCGCTTTGGTGGTAAAAGCTGGAAGCAGCGGAAGAATGAACGAGGGTGCAGGTACCACCAAGGGCGGAAGAAAGCAATACCACCCTGATCTATCCGCAATAATTAATAGTTACAGTCGTGTCATTGCACAATGCACATTTATGTACCGACTACCGAGTAAAAGTGGGTTGATTCTTGATCTGAAGTAATAGGCTTACCAAGGTCCCAAGTTAAAGCTTCCAAGTCTATTTTAGCCAAATTACTGTTGATGCATCCAAAACTAAATATAGGCCTATATGGGTCTTGGTCGGGAATAGACACGTGAGCTACCTACGGTTAGACGGCATCCAGACCTCTAGGGTCTCATGACCCATCGACCATATCAATTTATCGATCAGGACAGATATTACTCCCAAGTAGTAGGCTAAGTGATATGAATTTGTATTCCATTCGTTCGGGTATTTTAAGCCAGTCGAGTGATTTTGAAGACAGGAGTGATATGGCGACGTTTGGGTTTTAGGTGACAGAACTGGCGAGGGCATTCTGAAGATCTTACAGGCGGTTTATTTGGGTGATATCTATATTCAGGCAGAGACTGGCAGAGAGCATTTGGTTTGAACTGTATTATGGGTATCGGATGCAGAATTGCAGATGCAGTTTTGAGGTCGAGCACAGGGCGGATGCTGAGAAGCTCACGTATATGCTGCATATGCATAAAGAGATGCATGATGTGATCAGAGAAGCTCAGGTTTTGATCAAAGATAACACCAAGCTTCGAACAGGAGGATTTGCAGTCAATGTGTGGGCGGTTGCAGAGTCAAGGTTGATGTAAACAGAAATCATAGTTCTATAATCTCGAGGGATTCAAGCGCTGCGCAGGCAAATTGACCATATGGAGAAGATGATCTATGGGTTCTGAGAAGCTGCTCGAAGAGAATGAGATGAATAATAATTGGGTGTCGTCAACATAATTATTATAGGTGATGGTCTACTCAGCTCTACTGAGTATGCTTTGATGAGTGAGCTGAGTGGAGTTTGCATATAGAGCGCCTCCGATAATTTTTTTACTTGAAGGAGCGCTATATAGATGTCCGAATGAATGAATAGTATGAACAGCAGAGGCGCAAGAACAGAACCTTGAGAAACACCACAGGTGAGAAGACTCAGAAGACATGAGTGGGATGAGGTTTCGAATGTTTTAACAGAGAATGAGCGAGATGAGATATCTATATGACTGAGTCCAGAGGAGAGGAGTTATAAGCCGAACCGTGCAGAAAGGCAGTCTTTAGAGTAGCCTAGGCCTAATTATCTGCTGGTGGTCAGTGCATTGTGTCAAAGGCTGCAGAAATATCAGGGACGCATGCAGATATGAAATGGCATAGGCCTATACAAGTTTATTGTAAAAGGAAGTGAATAGGGTAGGCGTAGGCCGACTATGCCCATCCCCCAAACTATGCCCACATGAATAGGTTTGCTAAATTATAGAAATAGATGCGGCAGCAGTTGGTTTTTAATAAAAAAAACACTATAATCAGATGCATTATTGGCAACAATTATATCAGACACCAACAAGCGAATAAACCTCATTTCAAAGCAGGATACGCCTTTATAGCCTAGGCCTATATTCAGTATTTGAATTGGGCATAAATTATAATTTATGCTATGAGCAACAAAAACTTGTTTAGGTTCATCGTAGTTCTATAGTACAAACGTTTTAGGAATAATATGTTGGATCGTGAATTCGTGATTTGAAACTTCAATTTACATAATTACTATAATTTTTATATGGATTATAGACCCGAAATAACTGAGTTGCAACGGAATGTAATAGAATGAATACGAATGAGAACCAGATCGAGGTTCTTTGAAAGTTGTTTAGGCGTAGAATGTACGAGTAGGCCTACATATACATGTAGGCCCACGTGTGTCCATTTATGTTAATTGGACAAGAAAGCCGTGCGAGTCGCTTAAATTTGATTGAAAATCAGCCAGACTGTTGACTTTCTGTATAGACCTATTGAAAACCGTGAAGTGTTTAGGCGCACAGTGGTTTGCATCAGAGGAGTTACTCTGAGCGTGTCAAGTTATTGGTAAGCATTACCTGACATGTAGGCCTATTTAGCTTACATTTGTAGGTATATTGTATAGTCGGTTTACCATGTTTTCTGGGGCAGTGCAGGCTAATCGTATGCAGAAAATCGGCGTTTGATGATAGCGAGGTGCAAAGGGCCAAGAAGATCAGATGAGAGTTGGCCGGGTGAGAGTTACACCCGAGACCAATTAAAACCACTCAAAACTTTAGATAAACTTTTCGCTAACCTCGGGCAATCAAGGCGATTCAACCACTGGTCTACCTGGCCTATGGTGCATGGCCAAGAGGAGCAGACCATGATCTACAATAAGCAGATGATATCCGGTAGGCCTAGGCCTACGAAATTAAAGAAGCCACTGTTTGAAGTAGACTATAGGCTTCTTACAGGCTTGTACAAAGGTAGCCTATGAGCCCACCTCTATGGTAGGCCTATGGGTTATCGGGTTACGGGTTTCTACAGAAAATCATGATACCGGAATCAAACCTGCGATACGTCTGTCTAAAAATAAGCCTCAGCCTGTAATAGCCTGCATAGGCCTACAGAGCTTTATCAACATGTCATTATAACATTCTGCCATATCCTAGAGCCGTCCAGGATGAACATACAATTTTTACATAATTAATTACATCCTATCTGAATGATAGTCTCTGATCTATTTTGCCTAACCAATGTATAGGTCCAAGCCTACATGTACATGTATCTGTTGTCTTTGCAATAACCGACGTTAGACATAGAATAGACCCAGCAGCTTCTGTAGCATGCAAGCAAATTAATAGAGACCAATACACGCATATAGGCTGATCAATGATCATGGAGAAGGTCATGAGCTGCTTGTCATCACAGTCACAGCTGGTACTAATCGTTTGTAGTCGTGTATTTCAGCTGCAGTCTGTTTATTAGCCATACTTGAATCTGCTGCTGTACGTCGTTCTATACCGGTCGGTCAATGCGTCATATGGACGATGCCTAGTCTCGTTGTGTCCGTCTTCGTAGCTCTCGCTGTGGCGGTCATCCTTTGGCTCATCGTCCGATGGATGACCAAACAAAGCAGTGCCACAACAAAAGGTAAGCAAACCTTTATAATGTTCTAATATCCAATTAGGCTATAGCTCGGCTCCTAACAGTTAGGCCTATTCCAGTGTGTCATTTGTAGCTAGTTAATTGCGCCTTTGTTGTTTAAGCAAAATATTTATTGATTGTTGCCCAGTTGCTGGCTGTTTTTAACACAGCGATTCCCTGAGGGCTGAGCTAGTAGGCCTTTGTGTACTTCAGGATCTCTGATCGAGGAGTGGAACTAGGTTAAGCACTGCATGCGCATGGCTGCTAGAAGTCCGGTACTAAACCAGATTCACTACCGGTATAGTTATTTTGGTCGTTTGTCCTGTTTAAAGTAACAGGTACAACCAGATATGCAAATCCGGTACTTAGTCTGATGCACGCAGCTTTATTATTTATAATTATTGACATAGGGCCCAAACGGCATTATTATTATAGCGTGCATAGACCTACCTGCATGCTTTTAAAGACCTCTTCTTTCTCTTTAGCTGGGAAGCGTCGTAATGTTGCATAGGCCTATGAGCCTAGGGTTACCAACGATTGCAATTACAGATGGTATAGTCTAAAATATTGTGTAGGCCTAATTATGTAGGCATGCATTATGCCATTATGTAATAATCATGCTACCGGAAGGATTCAAACCTGAGATAAGTCTACTATATAATTAATATTGTGTAGGCCTAATTATGTAGGCATGCATTATGTAATCCCCCCAAGTCCGACCTGCACTTCAACGCGGTGGGGGGAAAAGCCAAGAAGGGGAGCCCTTGGTGAGGCTATGCCATCAGGGGAGAAGGCCTCGGCCGAAGGACCTCGACCTAGGGCGTCACGCGTGGTGGACAGGCTCACCAAGAACCCTGTCATAGCGCTACAGAAGCCTCACTAAAGTAGATCTAGTGAAACAAATTTGAACATCTTTAAATGTTCTAATTTCCTTTAAAAGTTAAAGAAACGATAAATAAAAACTAAATTAAATTAAATTGCATGAAAGCATTAAAATTGAAAACTAGCTAGCCTACATTCAAAATTGCAGAATCTAGTGGGGGCGCTATAGCCCAGACATGACCGAGTCTCGATCGCTAGCAAATATGGCCCTTATTTTTTTTTATTAAAACGAACTGAAATTGTTATTAATCTAAGGTAATCAAATATAGGCAAGCCACTTTAAGATGTTTAGCTTAGGCATACATTCTAACTCGATTGCAAATTTCGACTTACAAAATTGTCGTTTTTTAATATTTGTTAGGCCTATTATTTTGGTTTATCTGACACCAGTTGACGAAGATTCGACCGAAACGGGAGCTGGCACTGTAGGCCTAGCGGAATTTGGCAGAATTTCGATGATATTATTTGAGAGCATTTCTGATAATTTAGAACGCGACTGTTTTCTCCGATCTGGCACAAAATGGAAGGATTGACAATAGGATGATGACGAGTTTATGACGCAATCATTTGTTCTACGTCATTTTGCTTTTGGCAAACGATTGTCCTTATATGATTAAATTGTTATTTTCTCACGCAATCAAACGTTTCGAACGGTTTAGCAACGCTCATATAAGAGCCTGCAAATACTTCCTGACGTCGCTGAATATAAAATCATTAAAACACGATTCAGCAGTCTTTCTTGTCTTCCAATCATATTATATGTATTACGTCATTAAAGCAAATGATAAGTGGTACGTAGGACATGCATGATTCCGACGCAAAAACAACCTCTTTTTGCAAGCAGTTCATCATTCTGTAAGGTTAAGATCCAAGTTGTCTGTACAAACGAGCGGCGCTATTGCTGCGAGCGATCGTGTCCAGGTATGGAAGTTGTCCCTTCTGCAATGTAGAAGCGCTTTATCATTATAGTTTACAATAACATTATCGGCCCCCATAGGCGTAAGAGACGGGGGTCCAGGGGGGGCAAATGCCCCCCCAAATTTCGGGCAAGTCTGATTTTTCGGGCAACCAGACCCGGAAAAATAAAAAAGTTTTTAAACAAAATTACTTTTTTTAATTTTTCCGGGTCTTTTTGCCCGAAAAATCAGTCTTGCCCGAATAAAAAAAGGTCGTTAGACCTTTCGGGCAAAAAGTAACGGAAAATTTCAGAAGATTTCGGCCGGATGACTAAAAAAAGGTCGTCAGAATTTTCGGGCAAACGTCACGCAAATTTTTCTTAAGATTTTGGCCAGATGAAAAAACATTTTTCGGGCAAAAGTCTCATTTTTGCCCCCCCAACGTTGAAAACTCCCCTACGCCTATGTCGGCCCCCCTATGGTCTGAACAAAAGTTTTGAAATGTCAGGCATATATCTTTCTGCACTGTATAATTATCCAAGGCCGTAGCTGTGGGTGTTTGAATAGGTCTACCCCCACCACAATGAAAAATGTAAAAAAATTATAGAATGCATTCACTATAGCACACAATGGGAAAACATGATATTAGGCGAAAAATAGTTTTTTTTAAAGCAGTTTCCGATGACTAAAAAAGGTCGTCAGAAATTCTCCGCTGAAGAAACACCGCCCCGAAATCAAATCCTGGCTACGGCCTTGTAGCCTAATTATCTCCCAAACTGTTAGGGGCCTATTGTTAGACCTAATAACAATAACTTAGCCTACTGTCAATGTTCTTTGTATTCCTGTCTACCTGATGAATAGCGTTGTACATAAGAATAAAATGTGAATATAAATTAAAATGTCGAATGATTAGATAATCACGGTTGCCTTCAGCCCAAATTTAAAGCTCTACGCCGACTTGATAGGCCTACTTTCGGCGGCGGCGCGCCGGTCATTTTTAGCCGGCGTCACGGGTGTGGGCGCCCGCACATAGGGGCAAGAGGGGGCACTTGCCCCCTCCTGAAAAATTGACACCTACTTTTTAACTACTACTTTTGTGCTTGAACAAATTTCTTTGAATTAAATGAACCTACTTTTTAGCATCAATTTTTTTTATTTTTAACGTGTTTCTTCTCAGTAAAGAAACTATCCTTATTAAAAAATTATGCACAAGATGAAATTAAGAAATTTGCATTGAGAAACCTCTTTGAAAATACCCGTGTTCTAAATTTCCAGCTTTGGATTTTCAAGCTATTGTTGCTAAAAAGGTAAACTGTGACAATCGTAAAATGTTTGCCCCTCCTGCAAAATATTCTGCGGGCGCCCATGGTTACGGGATATTCTATCCTCCTTAAAGCTATCGGGGAGTGGGATGAATTAATCTATGCGGATGGAATATACCGGTAGGCCTATAGACTATCCGAGAAGTAGGGCCGATTTGGGAACAACAGACCAGTCCATTGTTCTGAGCAATGGTCCATTGTTGGCCGAGGCTGACCATTCCATTGACTCGACGCCGTCCTATGGTGCTTGTACCGCGACACAATGCCTATTGTTGGCCGAAGCTCGGTCGTTCCATTGTTCCAGAATCCGTCCTGTTATATTCATAGCATTGTTACTGGGGTACCCGACGTTGCCCGGAAATTACGGTGTTTCGCTCCCCGCCAGCCGGGCGAAGGGCAAGGCGGGTGGGCCTGGTGACACTGTCTAGCTTGAAGGTTTGAGTAACCGGTGTTGCCCGGGGAATTTTTGGGTTTTCGCCGCCCCCACTCAGTCACTCACCCAGCCCTCATCTCACCTTGCGGGGCGGGTTTTTCGCCCCCTCTCAAAGTCTCAATGGTGATGGGGATTCGCAATCTCTCTGGTGGCCCTCTATAGCTGTCTAGGTGCAGGGTCTAAGGTCAATAGCTGCGAAACTATGAGTAGGCTATGCATTCTGGACAAACATGCACAAACTTCCCCTTTATAGATATACAATTCTATAGTCCCTTGTGCCAAATGCCAATTTTCCTTTAATGTGGTTGAGTTAAACCTATGGTTGCTAAGATCAACCTGATAGGCTACGCATCGGAGAAAATCTTGTTTTCTTGTTTTGCACAAGAAAGTAAACTATAATTATACTCCACCAACTATACGTAGGCTAGCCTGGCTAGGTCTTGGTCGATTTTGGTAACAGCTCATTTTGAAGATAACATACGTAGAATAATGTAACATAAATAACTCTAAATATTTAAGCAATGCCTGGAGACTCATTCTGCAATGACTGGTCAGCTATAGCCTATAATAGGTCGATGCCTACGTAGGACAAAAGCCCTTAACACTATAATAGAGGCGCTTAA
The DNA here is from genome assembly GCA_945859605.1 of Lumbricus rubellus. NCBI lineage: Eukaryota > Metazoa > Annelida > Clitellata > Crassiclitellata > Lumbricidae > Lumbricus > Lumbricus rubellus. Next base: position 50,924,189 of record OX243811.1, on the reverse strand, counting down.
ACCAAGGTGGTCACCACATAGTTATTAATACAGCGAACGCCATTTAAGTGCATGACGGATAAGGGCAGGATTCCCTGCAATTAAGTGTAAGTGTTCTAAACGACTATACTGGCTTGTTTTGGGCTACAATAGCCTACTTTGCGTAGGCCTACGACGCTATAATCAATGCCACTCAATTGCACAGGCTGCTTAGAACAGTCTGGTCGCCGTCTATAGGCTGTTCGCTGGGCAGCAGCGACTGTGGAGTAGTCTGTCACAGCTGCACTGCGGTCTGCATCAGCATGTGACTACAGTGACTGAATGGTCAGTGAAAACATTGTAGCATGCATTGTAGCATGCATGTGTCATCTGTGTTGTTAAACACGCGTATGAAATATGAATACATTGAGACAATTTTGCACAGAACACGTAAACTTCTCTGCTGTGCATAAATCAGTTCAGCATGTAGATTCAAAACTGTCCCAGGGCTACATAGGCCTACATTAAATCAGTGTCGACTGTAACTTCAATCTACAACATTTTTTCTTATATACATTTTTTCTTATCAGGTTTCTCTTTAAAATAATCTAATTCATTTTTTATTTATCGGCTTGTTAAATAAATTATTGCACTTAAATGAGGACTTTGAGATGGTCCATACATTAATACAGAAACCAAAATGCATTTACATAAAAGCAGTGTCTTTTTTGCATACAGAGGTTCGCTTGCCAGCAGATAAACACATGGTCAAAGACACAATAAAGTTGGCTTCCGATAATAAGACAAAAGAAGTGATTGTGTCATCGCATCGGTCTTCAACTACAGAAAGATGTATTTTGGAAGAGTCTCATCCACACCACACTCCATCTGGTCTGACCAGCGGCGAACAGAGTCGTACAAAAGACGCATTCGAACCATTCAAAGACATTCTGCAGCTGGAACTTGCTCAAGAGCGGAAACTTCGTGAAAGGGCCGAGGACTGGGCCGAGTTCTTGGCCCGCGAGTTGGAAGCCCACATCACGGCACGAATTGACGCTGAACGACGAAGCCGTAGGCTGGAGAAAAAGATGAATTCTTTCAGCCCAAAAGTCTCGACAGGTAATCGGATTGTAATTGCACTTTGCATTTCTTCAGTTGATGAGCAGTGTAAAGCAATCAAACAAAATAACAGCTTAGGCATAATCATGAGCAAAAAGTGTGCACATTGCAGTGACATTGGACCTTGCAGATGCATCACTTCTCAATCATGGTCCATGTGTAGAGTACTGCTTTATATGTAAGTTATCACCTTTCATCTTCGATTATCCAACTGGCCTTCAAGCAAACATGTCCAGTTGAAAACAAGCCCATACAATCACCGAGTGCAACTTTAGATCCATTTTGATGTATCTGTATGTTGTAAGTCTAGAGCACAGTCAGGGCCTCCACAAAGTACTGCAGAGGCCATACATATCACACAAAAAGAAGTCTTCATTATTTCAGAAATCATTTTTATCACAGTTATGTATCGTAAGTCTACTTCAGACAAAGGGACAAAGCATCAAGTTATTGAGGGAGATATTCACACAAGCATCACAAAGAATTAGGAAACATGTTCACTGAATAACAAACAAATCTGTAAACTTATCCTCTGATAGGCCTATAATGCACTGTAGCGAATAAACGCTCCTTAACAAACGAATCAATTAACTAATAACCTGTGTAATTATTAATACTAAGTAACAGTTAAGCTAGACAATTAATTGGCGTATTTAATAGATAATTAATAAATTGAATTGTGGCATTAGCGAATATGACAGTAGAAATCACAAACTCAAATGCGCTACAAAATCAGTCAACGCTTGAGGAGGCACGAAAACAGCGTTTCGCGCAGCAGACGATCGTCAACACTGTGAGCAGCCGAAGAGTCACGTGGTCTGATTCGGGCATGAGATTCTGAAAAGAATGGCAGACTTTTTGCGATTTGTCAACCAAAAACGTTAATTCAGAATGCGCCGATGACATTTATTTGAGTGTGAAAAACGGGACTTATTGTACGTTTATTCCACTGCTGATCTGTAAATCCTAGGGAACGTAGTACCTGGGTTAGATAGAAATGTTCGAAGTTTAAGTCGGACTGTAATAGCGAACAAAGTCAATTTTCGCTCGGCATCGATCTTGGGATCGAGAAGACATTGCGAGAACCAGTTGCGATTGGAGTTTCGAAGTAACGAGAAGAAGTGGTGATTCGACGACGAAGCAGAAGTGAAGAAGACGTGTGAGTAGCCAGTGCTCACAGAAGAACGAAGACGACGCGGTGGTGAAACGGCGACCGAGGGCAGCCAGGGAGAAGCGACCTTTCTTCCCATCTTTCCTTCCAATCCAGTTTCCCTGTGTCAAGAACAAGGACCTCATCATCTACTCAAGAAGGGAACTCTTGAGGAAGCTAAGCACCTTATAATATTTTAGTAGATAAATACGCCACAATAGGTAGTTAGGGTATTGAATATTATTTACTGTTGAATGTTGATATTTATAATATACATCAAAAATGAAATACAGCTTGTTCTTGTTGTAGGTCAATTCTAGTAATCATTCTTGATCACCCATTACGAATCCCTGAGTTTATAAAGCGTCTAGGGTAAGACCTGGTATGCGACAGTATGGGAACTCAGATTCCGGGATTTTAGTCAGCTTAAAAACTGATCTAATTGAACATTAATGACACTAGAAACAGCATAGAACAATATTGCTAGTATATTGATTTTTTGGATGTAAAGCTGAACTGATAGAGACTTGCATTTTAGAACTGTAGAGTGTATTTTAAAGAGTCCACAGCGACTGATAAATTGAATTGATTTCTGTGTTCAGAAATTATATAGCGCATTTTTTGCCTATATTTTGCTACTTGCTAATTTGAAGTAAGCCAGTAAGTGATGTCCTCCAATGATTTTGAAACCTGGGCGAAGGTAGACGAAGATTTGGATTCGGCCGGAGATGAACTTCGAGATTTATTTGAAGAAAGACAAGACATAGCATTGGAGAGAAAATCTGAAGAAGAAATGAAACTAGCAGATAGGAGGATGAGGAAAATTAAGTTACTTGCTAAGACAGCTGAGTTAAGACAAGCGGAAGCTGTTGACAGAAGGCTTCAGGCGGAAGCAGATGCAAGAAAAGCAGTGGCCGATACCAAGAAAGCTGAGCTAGCAGCTGATGCAAAGAAAGCGGAAGCCGAAACAAAGAAAGCGGAGGCGGAAATAAGAAGAGCCGAATTAGATGCTCAGGCAGCTGCAGATACAAGAAGGCTTGAAGCTGAAGCCGAGGAAAGGAGAGCCCAAGCAGCAATGCTTGCTAGAAAGGCCGAAGTTGAGTTAGATGCAATTAGGAGTGCACAATTGGAAGCAAGAGAAAATCGCTTAGCAGCAGAAGCAAAGCATACTCGTGAGGTTGCAGACTTACAGAAACAGATCTATAAGTTGCAGTTTCAACTTAAGAAAATTGAGACACAATTGGAAATGTATGAGGTTGAATCCAGAAGCAGAAGTGACGTCAGGATAAACCATGAGATAAACGACAGGGAAGTTGTTGAACACACTACAGCAGAAGTGCAAATATTCGAGAATCAGACAAATAAGGCCAGACAGCAGATTGAAGTGCAGAAAGTAAGTGATGTTGGAAAGGAGCAATACAGAGTAGAAGACAAAACTAGTAAGACACTACCAATGCACATAGCTGCAAGTGTCAGGGTAATTAGCAACAATGATGGAAACATAAATATAAAAGACTGTAGTGAGCACAAAGCAAAAGTGAATGGAAAAAGTGTTGAATGCTCATATGACTCTGGGTCAACATGTTGTATCATTAAACGTTCATTGATAGACGACACAGATTTGACGGGTGAGGAGACACATTGTGTGTTGGTCGATGGAACTATAAAGTATTTTCCACTGGCCAAAATAAACATAGAGAGTGAGTTCTTTAGTGGAGAAGTACAAGCAATGGTTATGGAAAATCCGTCGATGCCAGTTATAATTGGGATGATCGAAGGTATACAATACCAGATCACACATGGAAAACAGGAGGATATAATCAGTGGAGAATCAGAGAATGCAATTGTTGAAGTGAAATGCAAGAGCATATTGAGAGACAGATCTAAATCTAGAGATAGATCAGTACATGACAAAAAGTCAGTGAAATTCACTGACGATGTAACAGTAAATGAGACAGAGGAAACAAATACAGCAGCAGCAGTTGAGACCAGAGCTGAGGTCAAAAGAACAACAAAGTATAAACCATTGAAGATAACAAAGATGCCTGATCTAAACGTGACAACAAAAGAGATACAGGAAATGCGAAGTCAAGATGAGACGTTAAAGAAACATTTGGATGGAGCAACAGATTGGGATGGTCAAGATAGCAGAATAGATGTAATGCCATATGTCAAGAGAAATGGACTACTGTATAGAAGATACAAGGAGGATAGAAGGGACAATAAATACAGACCATTCAAAGTTGCGGAAAGGCCGAATTTAAATGAAACTGCTAAAGGAATGCAGAGACGGCCTGAAACAATAAAGAAACAGTGGGATAAAACCAGAGACTGGAGTTACACAGATAACAGGAAGCCAGCTTTTAATAAAACGACGAAAAAGAATTACGGAAGTGAACCATTGAGATTGGTGGAGACGAATAATAAATATTTAATCACAGGTGGAAGAAGTGAGTTAAATAAAAGTCGTGTAGATCAGAATAAATGGCAGAACAGAAGAGTAGACTGGAGAAATCGAGAGAATAGAAATAAGTCTAATGAGACACAGTCAGGAAGATCCAATGAGTGGATGAATAGGGGATACAAAGAGAAATCAAATGTGGATAGGAGAAATATAAAGTGGAACAGGAGTCAGAAGAGTGACACAAGTAAGTGTGATTGGAGAAACTACAGACATGACAGGAGAGAGTCTAGTAGTAATTTTGGAGTTAGGTGTGACAGACCTAGTGATCTCAATTGGAGATATAGAAGTAATAGAGACGAGGTTGGAAGTAGTGGAAACCATTGGAACAGTAGAACATGGTACAGAGGAGAACAAGGTGTTAATTCTGGTAGAAGTCAGAATGAGAATTGTAGAGGATACAATGATGTGAATTGGAAGAAAAATCGGTTACGGAATGACAGAGAATGGTCATATCCTAACAATAATGTGGATAAATGGAGAAGTAGCAGGGACTACAGTGGAGAAGTTGAAACACAAGAAGATGTTGAGTTGAAAACTTTTGGAGAGAAGCACACAGGTGAACTGGAAACACAAAATGGCATTACGTTGAATTTATACGAGAAGGTGAACAGAGATAGTAAGTCAGATATGGACAGGCTGGACTATCATTACATGAGAAGAGGTACTGCAGACAGAAGCTGACAGTAGCTAGTGGAGAGTATTTAATTAAGGAAGAAATGTAAATAAGCATTAATGTGAAATTAAGTTGAGTTGCAGTTAAAGCAGTTTTATGAGTTGTAGTGATTAGTAAGGTGAATCACAGGATCAAGTGAGATAGTGGTATAATTGTTGAAGTTGTGTAGTAGTTAAGTAATAAGTTGAGATTAATTAGAATAAAGTGTCTGAGTGTGATGTTGAGTCACTTAGATAAATAAAGAAAAAGTTGAGTAACTGAAAATAGTTAAGATAAGAAGAAGTACTTTGTCCAGTGGGTAAAGTACGAGGAATAATAAGATGTTAATGAAATGACAAAGATCATTCAATGTGAAACATAAGATGGATGAACGCCATATGTTGAGATGGTGGCATACATAATAAGTAGAATAGTGAGTTGATAATAAGAATGAGTTAAAAGTGTTGAGGCAATGTGAAGCTTATCCTTCGGATTAGTGAATAGTGCTTCGAGTTACAACAGACTAATCAGGAAAATTCTGCATGGAACAGAAAACCTTGAAAGTTATGTGGATGACATATTAGCCCACAATGAAGGATGGCAGGATCACTTGGAAACACTGGAGATATTTTTTGAAAGGGTTAGGGAAGCCAACCTAACATTGAAACCAAAGAAATGCTCATTAGGGTACGTAAAAATAGATTTCTTGGGTCACACGTTGAATAATGATGACATCAGTCCAAAAGAAGAGTCTGTGGACAAGATCATTGATATGCCTAGACCAAAGACGAAAAAACAAGTGAGGAGTTTCATCGGAGCAGTGAATTACTATAGAAAATTCATTCCACACTGTGCAGAAATAATGGCACCGCTAAGTGATTTGACAAAGAAGTTGTCACCCGGAAATGTTGAATGGAACGAGAAATTGGAGAACAGTTTTATGCAGTTGAAAGAAGAACTGGCAAAGGCACCAATTCTGAGATTACCGAACTTAGAGAAGGAGTTCATATTGCAGACGGATGCAAGTGGAAAAGGGATCGGATGCGTAATAATGCAGGAATATGAGGGGGTGAATCATCCCATAGCATATGCGAGCAGGAAGTTACTTGAGCGAGAGATGAGATATTCGGTGGAAGAAAGAGAATGCTTAGCCATAATGTGGGGCGTAAGTAGGTTCGACAGATATTTATGCGGCAAGCAGTTTGTGATTGAGACAGACCATTGCGGATTGCAGACTTTTGCAGTATATGAAAGAGGGAAGAATGAAAAATGCAAGGGTTATGAGATGGAGTCTAGCCTTGCAAAATTATTCGTTTACTATTAGATACATCAAGGGGTCCAACAATGTAATTTCAGATTACTTGAGCAGGGGACTAGAGTGATATATAGTGAACCTTTGATGAATGATAAGTTGTATATAAATAGGTGTAGAACAGTAATTTTGTTGTGTTATGTAAGGTAAAGGAAGATAGTTTATAGATTAGTTTGTTAAGTATGTGAGTAAGTTAAAGCCTGTGAACAGACTTTTGAAGGGGGGCATTTGTAGCGAATAAACGCTCCTTAACAAACGAATCAATTAACTAATAACCTGTGTAATTATTAATACTAAGTAACAGTTAAGCTAGACAATTAATTGGCGTATTTAATAGATAATTAATAAATTGAATTGTGGCATTAGCGAATATGACAGTAGAAATCACAAACACAAATGCGCTACAAAATCAGTCAACGCTTGAGGAGGCACGAAAACAGCGTTTCGCGCAGCAGACGATCGTCAACACTGTGAGCAGCCGAAGAGTCACGTGGTCTGATTCGGGCATGAGATTCTGAAAAGAATGGCAGACTTTTTGCGATTTGTCAACCAAAAACGTTAATTCAGAATGCGCCGATGACATTTATTTGAGTGTGAAAAACGGGACTTATTGTACGTTTATTCCACTGCTGATCTGTAAATCCTAGGGAACGTAGTACCTGGGTTAGATAGAAATGTTCGAAGTTTAAGTCGGACTGTAATAGCGAACAAAGTCAATTTTCGCTCGGCATCGATCTTGGGATCGAGAAGACATTGCGAGAACCAGTTGCGATTGGAGTTTCGAAGTAACGAGAAGAAGTGGTGATTCGACGACGAAGCAGAAGTGAAGAAGACGTGTGAGTAGCCAGTGCTCACAGAAGAACGAAGACGACGCGGTGGTGAAACGGCGACCGAGGGCAGCCAGGGAGAAGCGACCTTTCTTCCCATCTTTCCTTCCAATCCAGTTTCCCTGTGTCAAGAACAAGGACCTCATCATCTACTCAAGAAGGGAACTCTTGAGGAAGCTAAGCACCTTATAATATTTTAGTAGATAAATACGCCACAATAGGTAGTTAGGGTATTGAATATTATTTACTGTTGAATGTTGATATTTATAATATACATCAAAAATGAAATACAGCTTGTTCTTGTTGTAGGTCAATTCTAGTAATCATTCTTGATCACCCATTACGAATCCCTGAGTTTATAAAGCGTCTAGGGTAAGACCTGGTATGCGACATGCACAATCTCAATTTTGTGCATGATTGGCAGTACTGTTGTATTAGCTATTCTGTCATGTAGGCTCTACACTCTACAGTCTGTATAATATGTACTGTGAAGTTTCAGACTTAAGATTAAACTGCTAGAACATCAGGCAGCCAGACTATACATCAAATTAGACAATCTTGCCAGAATGCAGTCATGAATAATTATGAGAAACTGAACATATTGGTCTTCACATATATCAGTATCAGCATAATTTAAATATGAAACAATTAACATGCTCTATGTATTTTTATTTCAGCAAATGATAACAGACCTGTTTCAAGAAATTTCAAAGACATCCGTGAAGCTCATGAGACTTGGCGGAAAATGTGTGACATCCAGAATAAGCAATGGCAAGCAGACAGCCTGACACGTGGACCAGATCATGACGAAAACGAATGGCAGCAGATAGTGGATGCCAACAAAAGATTTCTCCAAACAATAGAGGCAGATAACAAAGGAAAAGACAATAGCAGAACTACATCATGTAAAACCGAAGAACAGCGTCTTCACAGAAATAGACAGGGATCTTCAAGAGATGGCAGTAAGGAGGATGTAAACACTGAAAAGATCAACATAACAGTCGAAGCGTGTAGTCCAGGTGAGGAACAGAAGACGATTGGAGGAACAGCAGATTTCACAAAATTGAGACTGCCATCAACTCCCGACCAGCAAAACTTCGAAGATGATAGAGTGAAAGTTCGTAAAGGAACGTCTTCTAACTCAGATCATGAAACTAATCAATACGACAAAACAGAAATAGACAAAAACCCTCTAGTCTGTACCGATTCGTTAAGCAATATCAAGAAAACGACAGAAATATGGGAGAATCTACGAACGTCAAGAGAAACGCTCAGCTCAGCAGACGACTTGTCTCCCACATCGGCAGATTTTGCGGACAGAAAGGGACTTCAAGTTACATGCAACGATATTACCCCAGGTCTCGTACAGAAGAATTTGAAAATGTACGAGACAAGTGAAATAGTTGAAAATTTGGAAGACCAGTAAACATGTTAAAAGTGTAACAATGTTAATAGAACCGCTTTTAAAATGGCAAAACAAACTATGGTGGCTAAAATTGGGAAAGAATTAAATTTTGGAAACACGCAACTAATATATGAGCAACCGAAGAAATCGATTCATTAATCAGTTGATAACTACGCATAATTTTTTATATTCCGCTTTAAATAATCATTTCAGCATAACATAAGAACATTGTACTCCAGATTAATGGAAAGCTTTGGGTTAAAAAGGCAAAGGGTCAAACCTATAGACTGGTTTATAGGCTACCATAATAAAAACTGGACGTTATTCTCTGCTGTACTGAAGATGCTAGCGAAGTGTGGCTTATTTCTAACAAGAAGGTGAACCATCATTCACCTCTTGTATAGTCAGATGCAAGACCATCCTTGTCATGGTTGGCTGAGGACAGGGACATGGGTATCAGCACATAGAGGCAAATTGGAGTGATTAAAAAACTGAACAGTAAGTGGATAAATTCTCAACTTTCAGTGACAAGTAACATCTGCTAATTATCATTACGGTATGAAATAGTGTACTAATATTTAATCTTGAATTTTGATCAAATTACTAATGTGTTCTTTTTACATTACATAAATTTATGGTGCTTATAAACAGACTGTAAATATGCCACATAACAGAATGTTCATTACTTTTAGGTCTTGGATTAGCTAATCATGTGAATATTTTTATAGCACCTTCAGGGTCTCGTAAGGGCAGTGACACATGGCTATTCAAAATATTATTCAGATGCAACTAACAATATTAGCTGAAAATATTTTCATGGTTTTTTTCTTCTAGTAGCGTAAACATATTTGGTGGAAAATTATTCAAGGAAGGCCAATATTGACCATCCAATGCACAAGAAAGAGTTATACACATGAAAAACCATTTCCCTGACAAAAGAGTGCAGTAATCGTTAACTGGAACAGCACATGACCGAACTCCAACTTACCTAACGAGGAGCCTACATTGAACCCCCCAAAGGAGAATGTAATTACTTTATATGGCTGGAAGCCAGTAAACATGCCTCAAAGTATAGCCCAGTAAATGCAAAAGTTGGGCGAATTAGCCAAAATTTAAGCAGCACAGATAACATAACATAGTTGTGGACAAACTTGTCACACCTCAAAGGCATGAAATTACAAATTTGCAGCAGTTCATGCATGTGAAGGTCACCATGTGTTGAGATAGAAATACAACTTCACCTTCAGGATACAATTTGATGACAGACAGACCCATGATTGCAAATTCAAAATAATTCATTTATAGATGCCAGTAAAATTATACACCATAAACTACAACTTCTGATTTACTAAGCTACATCAATTTAGTATTAACTAAGTTACAAATTCTGAAAAAATTAGATTTTTCGCATAAGTGGGGATCTGTTGGTTCCTCATATTGGACCCTCAAGCTGTCAGCATCAGGCTTTTTCAGCTGTAGGTCGTTCTGTCTGGAATAGTCTCCCATTAAAGATACGCCCATTACCTAGGTTGACTCATCAGTGTTTTACTGGCTCCTTAAAACTGTTTTTGTATCGCCGTGGTTGGACTGGGAGCGCCTGTTCCGAAGAGGCGCTATATAAATTCTTGAAACAAATGAATGAAACGATACAGTTGTAATGAGTCATAAACGTTTCACAACAGTCACAAATAATAATCAACTAATGAGCCATTCTTTAACTGACAGCTGACGATTCATTGCTCAGCTTAGTTTGTATTTTAACGATCATTTGTCGAGCATAGAAATCACGATAGTCATCTGGCAGAGTATCCAACAGCTTAAGCGCCCGATCCAGAACTTGTCCAGCTCGTCCGGCTGCAACCAGGTCTTTGTTTCCATACGTGTCATTGTTGTCGTACTGTTCTGTGCCCAGGTGGCGCCAGAATACGTTAACTGCAACTCCACGCTCTACGTTGATCACATTGTGAAACCAGAGGGCTAGAAAGTCAAACAAATAATCTCTTTCAGTTTTTCAACCATTTGTTTTCTATACATCTTATGATGAGAATATAAATTCAGCGAAAAACCTTGAATTCAACCACACACAGTGAAAATGGTTCGCAGCAAGAAATGGTTGACAAAGTTGCAATACTTTTCTCACAAAATCATATGTTGTACCTCAGCAAAGCCCTTTATTAAGGGATTTTTATCGTAGTTTTAACTAGCAATCAATCCTGCATCTCAAATGCACAATTTTCATCTACTATTTAACTGACTTAATATAATACACTAATATAGTTTTACTAGCCAATTGCATGTTTTGGACAATAATCGACAGCTCTGTCCACTTGTGGACTTTTTTGATAGATGCTAGTAAAAATAAAATTGAAGACAAAACTTAACCAGGAATAAAGAGAACATCTCCCGGATGTAAGATGACTTCGTATGGAATGGCCTTCTGGAAATCAGGAAAGCGCTCCAGATCCGGGTTGTCTATGTCGAGGACTTCGGATTTGTCACCTAAGAAATTTTTTTAAAGAACACCAGCTGCAGGTTTATTCTAAAGTTTGACAGTTTCTAACCTGAGCTTTGAAGTCTAGTGATTATTCAGCAAGCTGTTAACTTTTATGCACAATTACAAGTTGATCATGGTTTATAGTTTGACATGGCAACTCTTTATGCAGCAGATATGACAAGTCTTAATTTAAACCCTTCAAAGAATTAGTACATGTATGCAATCATTCAGTCAAGTAAAAATGTATGCATATAAATAGGTAATACTATGCATGATTCTATGTATCTATTTACGTGTGTATAAAGTGCAAGTTTATTAAATATTTATTGAATGTCTGAGATTATCAACAACTCTGTCATCAGTAAGATATTATTATCAGCCAATTAAGATCCATTTATCAATCTAAACGATATAAATGTACAAACGCTATGGAGAAGAGAACCCAGGTGAGTGGTCACTGGTCAATGGTCAATGTTACCTTTGAGGTATAGATGTAGTGCATCTTTTGGACTGTAGAGAACAACACGTTTCATACCAGTGACCACCATCAGCAAGTTATCCATCACCTGAAGCATCAATGACTGCTCAGTTCACATGATGTCAACCAAGTTATTATCAGCAAATGTATCTGGAAAAAGGAAGAAATTTCCTGCTTAGACATTCTTTACAAAGACTTCTAAGGGCATTGCCCAACTCAGTGTAACAAGGAAGAAACATGTCTCTGTTGCTCAGCTGGTTTTTTTAGAGTTAAAGCACAATCACATCATGTCATTGTTGCACAAAGAAGTTCAAGGATCAAAACTCATTCCTAGAGCTCTCTCCCTATGCCCTCAGTAATCTTCATTATGGTTGCAATCTCACATTACATGTATTGCTATTAGAGAATGTTGTATGAGTAAAGCATGTGCAATTTAGTGCATTCATGACACAAATCATATCAAAATAGTTATTTAATATTACTGTACACTGTAAGTAAAGCACAAGGTAATGTAACAAGCATTTTATGCAGCACTTTAATAAGTACCTACAACTGCTTAAAAAGAACTGCCAAAGCAACTGCAATTGGGCAGTCACATCTCAGTAACTGTACTTGGCCAAATATAATTTTTTAAATTAGCATTACGTTTGAATAAACCAATAATATATTAGAGTAGTAGAACTGAACATTTTTTGAGTGGAAAATCAGAAATCACTAACATCGTAATGTGTCCAGAGCTGAGCATTCTGGGAAGATATTCGAAAAACACTTGAGAAGAACTTGTCCTCGTCAAACAGTTTTGGGAACCTAACATCAGCAGACAATTCCGGAAATTCTTTACGAACGTCGGCAACATCTTTTCTCGGATTGTCTCCAATTGATCGCAAGTAATATTTCTCATCCTTTAAATTAAAATAAGGTACACATTGCGCAAATATAAAATCCATAAGAACCTCTGATCTATCTTTCTTTCTGTCTCATATACTCTATGTTTACTTTTGAACAAAGCTTCTAATCTTAGGGTCAACAAAACCTTTCAAACATAAATTTATGTAGCTACAACGATAAAATCTTATTCTTCATTTGCTGGGATGCTGCAACATTTAAGATGCATTACATGGCATCAATTGCAAGTTTGTAATGGCAGAATCATGTGAAATGTATTATGTTCGTTTAAGCGCTCTTGCACTATTATCGTCATAAATGGCCATAAGAAAATTTACAGCCAAAGTGCAAAATGTTTCTATGGTATAAAATCAAGTCTTCCACTCCTCTAAGACTGCAAAACTTTGAACTGACCTTTGTGAAAAACGGTGAAACTTGCTCCACTGAATCAACGCGCTGAATGAACTCCTCAAAGGTCATAGTTCTGTTGGGATTGAATAATAGCACTTCACATTAGCAAGTGCTAGTAACCACAAGGGCTGTAAATACTCATCATCATTGGGTGTAACCACTACCTAGTAACATATCATGTACTGTATCTTTTACAATTGTTGGCAATGGACATAAACTTTGGTTTGGTTTCTCTAGCATTATTTTTAGTTTATTTTGACATGCATTAATAATTATCAGCAGCTGTGTTTAGATTAGCCTGAAGCAGAAGTGTTTGCAGAATAAAGATGAGATGCGCATAGAAACTAATCAACATGCATTGTAGAAAGGGTGTTTGGTATATTGCCATGGCACACGGCCATTGTTGGCGCAAAGGAGGGTTTCCTTTCAATATTCCGAAATAGGGGGAACACAACACCGTGTAATTCACATAGACATCATATCCTAAATGCAATGGGCATGTGAAGCTCCTATAATAATACTGCACAAGTTCTCCCATTATCAATCATGAACAAAAGAAGCTGCTGTGACACAGAATAAACAAGCTGCCTGTAACATTTATACTTTGACAGTCTGGTCATCAAACTGGCCACACAAGCAAGAGTCTTTTACATAAATGAAATTAGTTAATTGAATATATCCAGATCATTTTGTTCTAATACTCACCTATATGCAAAGTTTTTGCCTAAAAAGTCCATTTGAGGTGAAGAACAGACATGAACTTTCACCAGTTTCTTTCCACAAGTTTTCTTCAAATAATCCCAGGTCCATTTCTCAACACAAGAGCCAATATCTAGTGACTTTATCACCAATGGTAATCTCTAAAAAAATATCAACCATCACCATACCATAATGCAAAGCCATGTACTACTGACTAAACGTTATTGCATCGTTGGAGTGATATCATGCCAGTTCTATTCAACCAGAAAGCAGACTAAGCTTTGATTGTATATTTTCATTATATTTCTTTTACAAGTTCGGATTGTGTTGCAATACAACCTTACCTTAGACCTTAGTCCTTCCCGTGCAGCTCTGCACATCGGGCAATGCAGCTTCTCCACTCCACTCTGTCCATCGCCACCTCGACGATGGACAGAGTGGATAATACAAGGCGGCAAATTAATTTTTCTCATCTGACTTTCTTTTAAAATGGCCAATGGTTCAATCAGAATTTTTCAATAAACCAAAATATAATCCAGGAGTTGCAGCTAGTTTGAGTACTATACATCGCTGTACTCGGGTTACATATCGCTTGATCAAAAATAATTGTTCCTGAAATATAAGCTAAAATAAGATGAGTGGTCAGATTGATAAACTCGCAGCATATCGGCGACCAAGCCGTCATAAACCTCTACCATAGATTTTCTATTAGGCAATCAGAAAGCAATAATCTGTATAAAATTAATTCTACAAATGACAATCAATTTACAAAGAACGATATTAACAACCTTAGTGCCAACTCCATCATTTAATTTCGTAGATCCCTTTTGGAAATGCGAGTTAACACATTTCCTGATGTAGTTTTTGATACATCTTGTAGGCCGATAGAAATGCATAACCACACTAAATTCAAGTGCTTTATCTTGCAAAAGGTCATTCCATCTCAATTCAATAAGTTTTTCAGAGAGTTCCAGCTCAACTATATTGGATTTTCAAGAAAATTTCACAGAATGTTTACTATGGTATTAGAGGAAAATATACCAAATTTCAGATAAATTTCTTAAGTAGCTTTGAAGGTATTGAATTAAAAAAACTTATGGGGTGACTTCATTTTGACGTGCTGGAACCATACCACAGTAATGGAACTCGAGTCTAAATTTATAGCGACGCTTAGGTCGGTAACGGCCCGCTATTCCGAGGGTCCACTATTCCGAAGGTCCACTATTCCGAATATCCGCTATATTTTGTTCGTTATCCTTGGTGGTTAGGGTGAGTTAGGGTTAGGGTTAGGATGCGTTAGGGTTAGGGTAGGGTGGGTTAGAGTTAGGGTTGGGGTTATGGTGAGTTAGGGCTAGGGTTGGGGTAAGTTAGGGTTAGGATTAGGTTTAGGGTTAGGTTTAGAGTTGGGGTAGGGTGGGTTAGGGTTTGGGCTAGGGTTAGAGTTGGGGTGGGTTAAGGTTAGAGTTGGGGTGGGTTAGGGTTAAGGTTAGAGGTGGGTTAGGGTTAGGCTCAGGGTTAAGTTTAGGGTTAGGGTTATTTTTAGAGTTAGAGTTAGGTGTAAGGTTCGGAATAGCGGACCTTCGGAATAGTGGACCCTCGGAATAGTGGACCCAAACCGCTTAGGTCATAAGTCATAACTTAATTAATGCCGCAGAAAATTTCATAAAATTTTCAGGAGCAATGATGCTGTGCATGTAAGTGTAAATTTACTCACAATGTCAGAAATTCGGCTCTTAATGCTTTCTTCTGTACCACTCTCAAAAGTCAATTCTTCCACATGTTTACGTACGGCGGCTGCCATTTTCTGGCCGCGTTCGCGACGTTCGCCTTAAAAATTCATAAAAGTAAGTGAGTAAGAGTAAAACTCGTTAAGACCATAATAATTTTTTTGCATTTATGTAGTTATCGTAATTAGCATCAATCTTTACTACTAACAGAACATACAACATATTATGTTATTTGGTACTGTGATGGTATGATAGTATCACAGTATAGATGACATTATTTAAACTGCATAGGCCTAATAATTGTACACTGTAACCGGTTGCAGTATCTCAGCCGAGATTGTTTCAATAAAGAGAATATTATACTATAGTAGTATCACAGTATAAATAATTATTTATACTGTGGTAGTATCTTCTTAATCAAGCTATGTAAAGCTAAAATAGAGCGATATATAATACAGATATAAAAATGATTAAGATCTAGTGGCGTAGCTAGGACAGCATTTTGGTGGCTTCAGCTTCTTAGCCCCAAGAACAGTTACGGACGTCCTTGATATGATCGAGTCTCACATAATCTTTATGTGTTTTTGGCATTTGATAAATAATAGTCTTAATTTCAATTTAATTCAAACCTAAATTAATGGCTTTATATTCGTAAATTTTTTGAAGATGAACAAATGTGATTTAAAGGAAAATGTGTATATTTTATGGAACTAGGTTTCGCCAATGCATGAAATTTGCCTGCTTTGAGAGTACACAGTTTTTGTGTTTTAGCGAAAATTGGAACATTATGTTCGTATAGCCACAGTATAAATAATTAACAGTACGTCGATTTCGGATCTCGCAGTCGTCAGAATAAGTGACGAGATCTAAAGCCCTGCCCACTGTCATCCGCCATTTTCGCAGCAAAGAACTCTATAGACAAATTACATTTGCTTTCAATTCTATGGTACAAACTACAAATTTCGGTTTCCGGCAGCCGCCATATTAGTCGGGATTCATTAAAAGAACTGCAATGTACTGCCCGGACAAAATTTGCAACATGCTGGAAATAACAAATAATGAAAGATAAGATAATAATATATCCAAAAAGTGAGCCCCAGCCTTTCAGATCTCCTGCTAACTCATTTTATCAGAGAAATTTGAGGGCATTAAATCAATGGCATTTTTACTATACGGCTTAATCTCGAAGCTGGGTTGCATTAAAAGAACTGCAATGTACTACGCGGAAAAAGTCGCAACAGGCTGGAAATAACAAATAATTAAAGCTATAATAATAATATATTTTAAAAATGGTCCCCAGCAACTCAACTCTCACTCTGGGTTATTTTATAAAGAGAAATGTTATGGTGTACTATTAATAGCAATATACGATTCGGTGCTTATGGGTTATCTGCTGGTCATTTGATGCCAAAATGGCGGCTAACCACATGACCAAAGAAAGGGCAACAGGCAACCATCTGGGTAGACCTACTGGTAATTATTTATACTGTGGTATAGCCACAGTATATTTATAACAAATTAATTATTTATGCTGTGGTATAACTGCGAAGTCATGCTAATAATATATAACTTCACAGTATACTGTGTTAACAGTATACTATGTGTTAACTTTTTGTTTCGGTGCTATTAAATTTTGATCTTGCGCTACAACTCTACCATCGCAGCCAATGTCACTCCGTAGCTCTGTTCTGTAATGAATATTAAGTGAAATACGGCCCCAGATTAAAGACATTTGCTTTGCGTCTTCAAAAATTTGTGTATTTGCAATTACAACCGAAAAGTCCAGAAACTTTTGGTGTAACTTTTCACAAAAGAGGAAAATCTTCTGAGAAACAAAAATTGACAACCTTTTTGTGAAATCAGAAGCTGACTCAACAGTTGTTGACATTGGTAAGTTATTTACCTCCAGAAGCTCAGGTTTTCGGCGATTGCGGGTGCGAGCAACGCCCCTTGAAATTACTATATTCGGGTATTTTCAGTGCCTGGGCGTAGTACTCGATACCGAATTCTGGCTATTTTGCGAAGTGAGGTAGCAGCTGACCGATTTATCCATTAAAGTATTGGTGATTGGGCGTGGCAGCGTTGCCTTAAGAATGACTTGGACCACATTCAGTTCACGGTTATTGTGAAGTGCTTTATTATAGCCGACTGATGCCTGGTACTACGAAATACTCGAATAAAATGATTATTAGACATCGTGATAATATTATCTTGTTTAGTTATGCACTATGTGTTAGTCTAACGTAGTAGTTGTTGATTTTTTTTATCCCAAGTACTATTGCATGTTTAATTGTTTATCCATCAAAGAATGCTTACTATGAGGTTCCAAACTGCTATGAGAATGTGATACTTAGACATTCAGATAAGCTAATATCCCAGCCACTGCCATCTTTTGGCTCTAAAAGATTATGGTGTGAATGCTGGTGACCCATTTGATGAATTGGTGGTGCAACTGTCATGTTTGTCACAACATGTATACATGCTTTATCTTCTCAGTTAAAAGTCACGCATTCAGTGTTTGAGTTGTTTGACATGTAGGTTCGGTTCTTTTATATATGCGTGCAATTTGTTGACTCATTGAAAGCATAAAGAATTGAGTCAGTGTGTCTAGATTATCAGAAAAGGATGAACTTTTAAGTTCCTAAATCAATTTATTTATGATATCCAATGTCTGTAAATCTGTAGCAAATGCTTTGAAGTCGTATGTGGTGCTCATGAAAAGCCGGTGCAATGTACTTAGCAATAGATTAGCACTTATAGGAATTTGGAGTTTACGTTTACGATTACTACATAGCAGGTCATATCTGTAACAAGAAGTGCGAAGCAATTTGTCACCAAATTGTATCAGGGAGAGACATCTTTAAAAAAATTTGGCATGTTAAAGTAATTTTTGAGCTGCAAGAAGAACAACTCATTTCATCATTTGTTGTTTGCAAGTGGTCAGATTCTTGTAACTTAATTTGACTCGTTCTTGGGTCTGTAGCATCTGGAAGTCACATACATCTGGTTCAGTCCAGCTGGACTTGATTTCAAGTTCTTAAATGGTGAATAGCTTATTTAGCATTTGTTGTTATTGTGTAGCAAAATAAAGCACCTTGAGTAGCTTGTTTTAGGTGAGCAAGAATTTTAGCAAGGCTTCAAAGGCTTTAAATATGCGCAATCTGTGTGGGCTCTGACCTGTTGCACATAAGCACTTGGTGTTTAAACTGGACTAGTTATTGACTCGTAATGTATGTAATGTAATGTAAGAAAGACAGCTACAAGGCATCCGTGAACTGTCTCTCAGTACTCTCAGTGCTAAACATCTGACCAAAAACAGGCAATAATGTACAGTTTTAAGTGTCTAGAGAAAGCCATGCCAATTAGTGTCCTGACAACAACAAAAGCAGAAGAGCATTCCAGAGCTGTGGTTCCGTTGGAACACAAGGCAGATCAAAGTACCTGCCAACTAGTGTGAGCGCGAGCTGAAAGGCAATTCAGATGGCAATGTCGTCAGAAGTGATGCCAGTCATGGTCTTCAAAACCAGTGTGGCGATCTTGAATTGCACCGGTTCTGAGCATGAGGGTGTGACTTCTCTCTCTGTGATGTTTTTTGTTGGTCTTTACATAATGGTTTTCAAACAAGGAAGTGTATTATGCAGGTTCATTAGCATTTAGCCAGTGTTCAATTTTTCTATCATGCTCTGCTTAGCATCACGTTTCATCCGTGCATGTCCATTGTCCATGCAATAAAAGTGTTTGAATAGCTGTTTGTGCAGAACTGATGTTCATTCTCTTGCAGCGCATTTGAAAAACAGTGATTCTTTGTTGGTGCACGCAACTATTGATTCACAATGTTATTGTTGATCTTGTTGGAATATGTGGCAGGTTTAAAAAAAGCAAAATGGATGGATGAGGCATTCTTGCATCTATTGTGCTTACACTAACCTGTTTCAATCATAACAGGACTTTTATTAATCAGAGAATAAGAATGAAATTGTTTACAGTGAGATTACTTTTGCTGTGCATTGTAGACGTTTCAAATTTCTGTACTAGTCAATTTCTGTAAACCCATAGTGTGCCTTTGATCAATAGTTTTATCTATATCCATTGTTTTTGTATTGGTAGCACATTCTTTCGGCAGGCACTGTCATCATCATTATCATTAAAAAATTGTGCATGCGGCATATGTGGTATTGATCCATTTCTACGTTGAATTGGCCAATGTTAAGGTGGCAGAGTTGTTTTCACATTATTTCTTATCATTCTTAGCATTTCTCGCAGTGAGTTTTGTAAAACTTTATGTACAATGCTATGACACTGTAATGGTTATAGGAAAATCTCTGCTATAAAGAATCAACAAATGTGACTCCATTTTTGGACATTTTTAAGCACTCTGAAATCTCCTTTTTCTATAGGCACCACATTTATAATGCTTAAAAATTATGTATTAGAACTGTGCCTTTGACACTTTGACTGCGGTCACTTGGCTTGGCTAATATGAGCCCCCCAAAACCCAACTTTGGTTTGCTATTTAAGTTTTTTTAACCCTTTGTTACCAAAATAAAAAATAACCATTTCTTCTGCATGTGGGGCGCAGTGGTGTAGTGGGCATGTTCGTTGCCTTGCAGCCGGCGGGTTGCAGGTTCGAATCCACCTCAAGTTGCCTCATAGGGACCTTGAGCAAGTCTTGCACTGCAATTTTGCTCATGAACTTTGGCGTGAAACTTCGATTCAGTGTCCGCACTGTAGTCGGGAGCGCTTCTGAGTAGATATCTTGAAGGGGCTTTATAACAAGTGCACATGCATACCTACATGCATGTTTGCTTTACTGTCACATGTTAGGTTGCCTAGAATCGTGTTCTATGTGAAATTGTTGTTCTCCGTGCAGCACAGACAATTTCACGTGTTTGACAAAAATGACATGTTTCTTTGTGCTTCTATGCTTGCCACAAACGACACTCTTCTTGCAAAGCCCTGTTATCATCTACAACAAACATTGCTCCTATAAATTAAATCACTAGTTAGGACTCACTATTTTACTCTCGCCTGACACCATCTTGTCCACTTGAGAACAGAAATCCACACACCTCAGCTTAAGAGATTTACTGATCATCTTGTGCATGCTATAAGTATTGAAATATGTTTAATCAACGAATTGGGTAGCAAAGCTACACATAGTTTAGTTTATCTTTATTTGAAATACCATTAAGTGAAAGGAGCCCTGCAAACAAAAGAGGAAGAGTAGGAAGCTTATCACAACTGATAATATAATTGTCTGCAGTGAGTACATGTATCTTTGATATTTATTATCATAGTATGCGCTTAAAACAGTGGTTCCCAACCTTTTTGGACTTGAGGGCCACTTTTTCTAAGTTGGAGAGCACGAGGGCCACTTTTTCTTGGTTGAAGAACATTAGGGGTCCACAAAGCTAAAATTTAATTAACTAGAAGCATATAAAATTGTTCTAATTGAATCAAAATAGAATGTTTGACGTTGTTTGTGGAAGTCAAAATAAAATAATTTGTAATAGAAAGTAATTATGTGTTCTATCCTGTCCAAATTGTCAATTTTTCGTATATTTTTGTTAATTCTTTGAGAGATGGAGGGCCACTTTCTGAGGTCTGGCGGGCCACTTTTGGCCCGCGGGCCACGGGTTGGGAACTGCTGGCTTAAAGAGATTGCTGCATTGTCAATAAATTAGATCTTTTGCAATAACATGCACATTGCACAATGACGCAAGTAATTTTGCAATCAATTTATGGATTGTTATAAATACAAAATGCTACTTGTGAAGCTTTTGATAATAAACAATGATATGTTAGAAATTATACACTGGCTTCATGATGAACAATCAATGCCATTTATATTCTTTTGCTGTGGTGTTCTTCACTTGTTGGTGCCACTCATATCTCTTGCTTTCTAAGTTCCTATAATTTCATTTGAAATTACTGCGCTGTATTGGATTTGTCTAATTCTTTTCAAACAGTCTTTCTCTTCCTTGGCTCAAGTTCTATTTTTCTTTTAAAATGGTGCAACGTACCTATTTTAAATTGAAGACATCAGTATCCTCAATTCCTCATACTTCTGAAGGATCCTAACAGTGTGTTAAGCAAAGTTCAGGTGCATACATACATAACTATTATTTAAAAATTATATATGTTTGTAGCGAGATTTACCAGTAGTTACTTACTTACTTATAAATGTGTAGACCTTCAACTCTTCGTTTTATTCGTTAAATAATAAATATGTCTAAGTTATTGGTTATGTCACTCAATAACTGCTACTACATGTATGTGCAGGTTGTTTCTTCATTTGCTAAAGTAACTGGATATTATTCTTTTGAAGTAAAGTTTTGATTTTTGAGTAATTTTGTTGCAATGGTGTTTTTTGAATAGTACTGTAAGATCAGTGCCTCGTGAACAGTTCCACGAAAAGTTTGCCAAACGTTGCACTTGTTTTTCACTTGTGACCACCTCAAAGCTAAATCTGAAAAATCACCTGGTCACCTGGTGCCGTCAGCTTCTGCAGCTCTGGCGATATCCCTGATGTATCCTCTCCAGTTGATCCTCTCCCTAGTCGCCTCTCTTAGCTCCTCCAGTCTCATGCCAGACTTTTCCTGTACCTCATCCAACCATTTCTTCCTTGGCCTTCCACATCTTCTCCTTCCCTCACCGCATGCCGTCATCAGCTCCTTTTCCAAACCATTAGATCTCATCACATGGCCGAAGTAGCTCAGTTTCCTCCAAGTTGCTGTTTGCTGCAGTGTCTCCTCCCTCTCTATTCCGAGCTCCACGCGCACCGATTCGTTAGTTCTCTTCTCCGTCCATGAAATCCTTAGCATCTTTCTCCAAATCCACATCTCACATGCATTGATTTTCTTTTCCATATCCCGTGTCTTTGTCCATGTCTCGCATCCATATAGGACCACTGGGAAGATCAGTGCTTTTGAAAAATAAGCCAACTATTCTCTTACTCCCAAGTAGAGTGGACAGACACTTAAATTTTTTATTGTGTCGTAAGAATATTTGGGTAATGGTCCTTTGGCCTCAGGTCTGTGTAAGTAGAAGGTCTGCGTCTGATGAATGTGCATTTGTTGCTTTTATTAACCTTTATGCGGTCTGTCATATGCAGCTGTGGCACATAGTTCGATGCAGTTGTTGGTTCATGGTATTTTGCATGACCAAAGTGTTCAATAAGTTGTTTATGCATTTCTAATGTCCTCCTTGAACACAGTCATTTGCTTTATTACGTTGAGGAAACAAGCTCTGAGCAAGAAGACCGTCCTGAGCACTGGTGTTTCTGTGGTCTACTGAAATGTCAGAGACTATAGTGGTTTAGAGATGTTCAGTTGTAATACCTGTCTGAATTTTGCTTTTAAGAGTCCAGTATTGTCTAGAGAAGTTGCAAAATGGTGCTATATAAAGTTTTAGGTATACATACAGATCTATACATGCACACATACATACATACTACTAATGAATAGTGTCGATACATTTCTTAAGATACTTTTCTTAATTTTTGCAGAATTTGGAAAACCTGACGAGTTGTATTCATCCCGTAGTACTTCAGAACTCTGTAGGACGTACATCGCCGCAGAACTTTGTCAGGTGAAGTGCATATTAATTCAATTGCATTTGTTGTTCGTGTAATGTTTCTGCATTTTTTTTATTGATACACTCGCTGCTCGTGAGTTGATGCGGCCACTTCTGCATTTTTAATGTGCGTTCTAACACTGTTGTCTGTATTTTGTTTATGTACAAGCCAGAATCATGTGTCCTACCCTTCAGCTTGATGTGCTTACTCATGACAAGACCTTTATTTGTCTGCTTCAGTTCATATCAATATACAATACAATACAACATTGTTTTTTGATGATGACCTCCTTTCAAAGGTCAGAAGTGCACATGGGTAGAGTACTTATATATAGCGATGTTAAACGGTAATTGAAAATCTGATTATCAGTTTCAAAAATGATTATCGGCTTTTACTATTTGCAAAACAATGATCGTATTCATGTTTTCAAATTCTTTTTGTATTGAAAATAATAGGTAATGGTTATTGCATTTGTACTGACAAATTTGTACTGTAGCTTAAAGTTTACCATCAGATCAAACAGCAATAAATAAATGGTAGCTTTGTTACCGACGATACAGCATTTCGATGCAGCACCTTGAATGAAACATCTTCAGGCATTTGTTCATATTGTAACCTATTGTGACTGCAAAAATGAAAACCAATATAAAATTTGTTTTCAGTGAACAAGATGAGTTAATTACAGAACCTCTTAAACACTTTTTGACATCTTAGACATATCATGAGATCAATCCTAATCCTATCTTTGTTTATCACCTTGCTAAGCCGTTGATGGCGGACTTGCTATGAAGGTCAACAAAAAACCAATTATATTCGGATCTCTGCAATCGATAATTGGTTTGCCAAAAACAACACTATGAGTAACCCTAGAGCAGAGCATTGGACCTGTGCACCTAGAATGTGCTCAAGGTGCCTACATACCCAGTGCTGCCTTATTCAAGCTTCAGCTCATGCTCTTAGTATCGCAGGCCAAGTGCTCTAACCTGTTGGTCATTAGGCGAATTCATTTTTAAACGACCATTTTACAAATATACCTAACTTGGTGCAGTAGGAGAATTGTAGAAAAATAATTTGGGGATGGGGTGCCAGGCATTGATTTATGTGAAGTTGTGGTGTGCAATGAAGACTTTATTGTGGGGTCCTTAGAAAAACTAGTGGGTTGAACCCCAATATCCCCTCCAGCAATTTACACCCTGGTGTGATGTTACAAATATATATAATAATTTATAAATATATAATAATTTATATAGTGCAAGAAATTTATTGTTATTTATAATTCTCTGAGGAGTTTTGCAATCACTGTCCTACATTACTGCTGATTAATTATAATAACAGAGTATGTGTGACCAATGTTTTGGTTGTGGACCCTTTTCCTTAAGACACAACTTATAAGTACATGGAAATAATGGCTTCCGATCTATGGTGGAAATTCCAATGTCTTGTTTAGGCCCTTAGTAACATGATTGAAGCTGATATAATATTTAGTCAGTACCACTTGGTCTACTTGTGGAAGCCTTCAGCTTGCTAAGAACACTGCAGCTTGCCTCGTGTGTTGTCTGATTTATGGCAGTAGGAACTGAGTTGAAACCGTTCTGATGGCTGATGCTAGTCCTTAGGAACTCAATTTCAATGCAGATGTGTATTGTGTAGCATGTATCTCAAGCTGCCATCCTCTGATGCTTCTCTACTATATGATTTTGTTGCAGATTTTTTAGATCAACTGTATATTTGAGTTACTTCTAAAATCTTGTGCTGCCAGAATTCAGTTGGAGCTTCTGTCTAATGGATTGGCTTTGGATTAGCTCTGTGCTGTATGGTGTGTACCCTTGACCTCTTAGGTCAGAGAACTTTGTCTTCAGTGGTCATACATTATGAGTCTTGTTTGGTTTGAAAGGACTTGGGATTTTGGTACTTATGGGTTATCTACCCCGATTTATTTTGACACAGTGTCTTTTCCATGAATCGACCAGTTTCTAATGGCTAAACTAACCCTAACACTAACCCTAACCGACCTTCACGATGCCTAACCTGAGCCCTAACCGACCCTCACGGAAAAGACGTGGAATGACAACGCTGAAAAAATAAAAAATAAATCGGGGTAGATAACCCATTAGTACCGGGATTTCTACTGACATAGGTGATAGTTGGGCAGGAAGAGATCCTCATTTTCCCAGATGTTGTGTATTAAAATGCAGTTGCTACAACTGGACCACAGACATTATACATTATACATTGCTCAATGCATTTACAGCACTCAAGTGTGTAAGATTGCATGTGCAACACTCAGTACATATACAGTACTATATAGGCTGTAAATAGTGTGCTGTTAGGGATCATTCAGGATCACAAGCCATGTGATGTTATGTCTCCCAAGTACAGTGTTGGTGAATTGGCTGTACATACACTAATTGCACAGTCTTGTACCATAAGAGTTCATGTCAACCAGTGTACACTGAACTTGCTTAATATAAGGAAATTAGCTGCATTTTTCAGCACCTAGTTTAGTCAGAAGACTGACTTAAGTTACGAAATTCATTACTTAGTACATGACACATGTGCTAAATATTCTGTTCATTTACGCCTTGCAAGCATGTTTGACAAACTGTTTTGCACAGGAACAGCCTAAACATTTGTCACAACACGAAATTTACAGAAAATAAGAAGTAAATCACATAAACATGCAGGACACAACTGGACATTACCGACATATGTGGGTATGGTAAATTTGCCCTGGTACGGGTCATAGGCGGTAGGCATTATTTAAGGCTGTTAGAGATCATATGGTGTCGTAGGACGTCTAATTTTGGCTGATCAATTTCTCCAGCCTTTGCTCTCCTCACTCTTGTTCCTCTGCTTTATAAATTCAGCGGTCGCTGTCGCGTCATGTGGCTTGACATCTGTGAATTGTTTGCCCAGTTGTTTGCATTGCATTAAATCACCGCTTGGCTTTGCTTTGCGTGTTCCTTTCGCAAAGCTGTTGACATGACGTACTGTGTGATCACTGCAGTTCGATGAGCACACATGATCACATACACACACACGCACGATCCGATGTGATGTGTGATGGCATGGATCCCATACTATTTTGAACTTAGTCGATTAAGGTTTCCATAATTATAGGCCTAGGAAAGCCATCTGCTGTTATATTAAAGACCAGGGTAGTATACATGAAGCATCTTGTTCCCTAACAGCTTCACTTGCATAAATTGTCTGGAACTGTTTATCATAGATAGACCAACTTCAAGCTCTTGCACGAATAAACAGGCACATGCACACAGACATGCACACAGGCACACAAGCACAGATAGACATACATACGTGAACATGCATATAACATCAATTTACGAGAATTTTTAAAGCGCAGCTTCAAGGAAGAACTCGGCAATGCTCTGACCTAACAAGGTGAACCTCGTTCAAACAGACATGGCTTCAAATGCTTTCAGTCTAATAGAGAGGGAGATAGGCTCACATGCACACACACACATGCGCGTGCACGCACATGCACGCACACATGCATGCAATCCATGCTTGCATACCAATTGTGTATGTGTGTTTCCCTTTATTTGTTCATGTTTGTGTTTGTACCTAGATACTCACTATAGTTTCCTTGAGGTACCTACCGTACCTGCATGCATTTATATATTAAAATTTATATATTTCACCAGATGTTCGAATTATAATGTCAGTTTTCTCGTTGGATAAATCTTTTATATTTATTGTCTGCAATCACCAGCCATGAACTCGTTGCCACTAAATATTTATCAGACGAAATTCATTCTGTTTCGTCACTCTCCGTCTGCTTGCAAATTATAAAATTGCAGTAAATGGCAGACTGATTTTTGAGCAAGTCCTATTATCTAAGTTTCGGGTGTTTTTTGAGTTAACGCCTTTCTTGAACAGAACATATGCAGACAGTGCCAGATTTATGCGTATGCCAACCAAGCCTCCGCTTAGGGCCTTGCATCGCCAGGGGCCTCATTTCTGAAAAACAAATAACTATATGCAGATGGCAACCTATAGCGTGTAAGACTGCAATCACGACGAATACTTTTACAGGGCTGTATTTTTAATACTTCCCCAAAAACTGCCAACTCCGATTTAGTCTCTAGACGCGGCCCACGTTAAACCAGATAATCTGCAATTTTTTGTCCATTCACGGCTTTGCAAATTGCGTTAGATGCAGATTGTCACCTGTGAGGCAGTTGTTTTACTTACCGGTACCTATATTCCACAAATACAAGAAGTCAACTTTTTCCAAGAAATAAAAAGCAAAAAAACGGCAAACAAAAGAAAACAATTTGACTTTATTACATCTTATACTGCATTTTAAAATTAGCAAACTTGTGTACACAATTCGATTTTAATCAGCAAATGCACCAGTTTATTTGCCAGTTAGTTAACACTAAACACTAAGTTATTACACTAATCTGCAACAATTATTTTATTTTTTATAAATTTGGTTTAATAAGAAATGTGAATACTTTTCCTTGCATAAATTTGGGATAACTTAGAAATTCTAAAATACAATGATCTGTATTACACTTGCTGTTAATACATGATTCCAACTGTCAAATGAGCAAAAAGAAATAACATAAACTTATAAAATACTGAGAATAGTGTAAACTTCTTGTAAACTTTGCTGCCATTTAATCCTGGTGTTTTAATGTTAAAGGTAATTTTGCTTGTAACCTACATTATCAGTAGTTTTTCTAATGCTAGCAGACAATTATTATGCTAAGGCCTAATTTTTTTTAAAATATATAAATATAAAAAAAAAATTTCATCATTTGTATTGACATAACAGAAAAGACGTCAACAAAATGAAATTAATAGGACTGTTTTCTAGAGCAGTTTTAGGTGCAGACAGTCGGGGAAATAGGCAGTTTATACTTGCTTAGAACACGTACTTTGTTGCAGCGTGTACCTTTGTGCAAAAAAGACTAGTGGGGTATACTTTTTTGGATAGTCACTGCATAAAAATATTTTACCAAAATAAAAATATTTTCCGACCTACCTACCCAATTTTTTTAGCTCTGTTACCGGAAACACAACAATTTTTTAGGCCTAATTATATATTTAACCACCAACAGTACCGTATTTTTCAAGGATTTTGCCAATTTTTTGCCAAGTGTATTTTTTTAAAGTGAAGGCTCGCAATTGTTACTTAGAGTCTTAGAGGACATGGACCTTGCAAAGTCTAGGAACAGCACTGCCTGCAGGTAGCAAAGCTGGCTAAGAGTATTACTGCACATTTTAGCATAGATTCATCACTGTTTTCTCAGAATCACCTTCTAAGCTTATATTATGCCCGAATTTGTCATTATTTGCCATGGTGTAATATTCTGTGGGCTTCATATTGCATGACCTGCTTGACAGAATTTGAACTGCTGCCAAAGGATACCAGAACAATTTCATGCTTCACTGCCTTATTAGTGAAAAGCCCACTTTTCAAACCTAGAATCGTGTGCTTAGGAGTTATGAATGGGTTTCAGATTTTAGGTTTTGCTTGCAACTTAATTCTTGGAATACTCTATGGCTATTACATCATCAAGGTATGCCAGCAAACAGTTATAACACTAGACCAGTCCTATGTTAAATTAACCTGACACCCCTTAGGATGTATGTTGACCACCCATAACAGTCAGAACCAATGGCAAACTCCAAGAAGACATACTATAGGTCACATTCAAAGTGCGAACCAACCAACGAGTGTTGAAAATAGTCCTGTAATTGTTTGAGATTTTTAGTTTGACTGCCCTTTCAAATTTAACAATGTTAAGCTTTATCTGGACATCAAACTTTAAATTATTTTGTTGTTGTATTTAACATGACAATATTTTTGTACTGCATTTTATGTGCCTTTCAAAATATTACTACATTTGATCAAATATGACACTACTTTAATAATTCTATGACCATCCATAAAAACACCCTATTACATCATTCATATATTTAGTTTTATACACATGAATCTACTTCTTAGCCTCAGATTCTTGACTTCAAACCTTCAAAGACTTTCATCTTCTGAACTCTCTCTTTCTTTGGAACATCCTCACTCTTTACTATTAACTGCTGACCTTCTAGTCACGCCTGCCTTACCTTCAGCCACGCCTGTCTAGCCAAATAGAATTTACTGTTGTAATGCTACATTCCTTTCTGCCATGTTGAAGTGGCATTATGTTCCTTAATTACATTCATGAGTGTGGTCCCAGAAGTTGAAATAAGCAGGTAGTTCACCATTGAAGCAGCTCTGTTGGTGTGTGCTCATAGGTGATATTTGAGTCAGTCATTCTGAAGGAAGGATTTAAGTGTCGTCCACTCTGTTTTATGTAGATTGCAGTTTATTTAGAGCATCTTGTTCTGATAAAGTTCTGTGTGTTCAATTCAACGTTTTTCGTTTCTTTGGCTGTTTGTTTAATATCTGCATGGATGAGTGACTTAGTTAAGGGCTTGAAGGATGACATTTATGCGAGATACATGTGAAGAGCCTTAACCCTTTGAACCTGGAGCTCCCGTAATGCTACATAACGGGCCAGGAAAACTGGCCTGCCGGGTTCAAAGGGTTTATAGCAAATTTGGTCTATTCTATAAGCAGAATATGAATTGCACCAGTAATACTGGTAAGTTATGTCTGGTAAATTATAGGCCTACAGGTTTCAGTTTTGATTTTCCAGAAATGTAAACCTGCGTGGCTGTTGCACTTGCAAATGAGTTTGATTGATTGGCAGTGTCAGCGCATTTGCTGCGTGTACGGTGGTGTACCTAGCAGACACCACGATGCACGTTCAGTGGACCTCTATGGTTGTTATCAGCACTGGTGTCTGGTGCTGTCGGGCTCATATAATAGACATATTTTACCTAACCGTTTGCTTATGTGGCTCCTCATATCTTTGCCGAAGGAGGTGAACGAGTTTTGACTGATGAGCAGCAGTGTCATGCATTTGCTGCGTGTTACTCGCATGAATGATGTATGCTCAATTGCTCATTGGACGACGTCGTCTGCGTCTGCGGTTGATAGGCTGCTGTAGGGCCGCTCCGAGGACCCCGGTATTAAAGGCGTAGCCTGGACGATTACCTGTCTATTGCCATATACAACAGTTGGTCTACTGCATGCAGCAAATATCTATCAAGTTGATACTCTCACAGCACTTAAAAAGCCAACAGAGTTTGATTATTAAGCATTTAAAGTGACTCTGCAATGTTTTTAGGCCATATTACATGTTCTTGTATTAGCACATGCACAAGCACAACACAGAGCGACACAGTCAAAGTAAAAAAAAAACAAGAAGCAACTGCAGTGCACACACCAAGAGTGAATAGTACAGTGTTATTATACACACAGCAACTAACATTCCGGTTATAATAATGATAATAAAAATGCATAAAATAGGCATAAAAATGAAAATTGTTATTAATAATAATAATATTCGTTCATTTTCAAACTGATACAACACATTGTGATTACAATTTGTAGTATGAATGAATGATCACAAGTTATTACATCCATGGACCATGGTCGACTTTACCTGTAGGCAGCCATGCAAGGTATCCATAATGTCCTGAAATCAATTTGCCAATGTCATCTGCCGAATGGAAGGATGAGCGGACCAAGCAGCAGTTTCCTCACTTCTGTGATGAGGTGCTGGTGAGCTTGGCCAGTTTGCGTTTTTTGGCCGACGAATGGCCAGATTGACCCGACAGTTCATTTGCTTTGTTCGTGAACTCTTTGGCTAAGTTCTTAGCCACGCAGTTAAAAAACCGCCGGGCAATCAAAGGCAGCAAATCGTGGCCACCAGTACACACGTCCTCGCCTTGAAACTGATCTACGAAGTTGCCGGTGTAAGAGGCGCGATCCATCATTTTGCAGAACAGTGATCTTTGAGAGGAACTGGAGAGGAATAGTTGCATCATTTCTGGTGTTGACCTCACTTCTTCCCAGACTCTCCAGCAGAGAACGGCCACCATGAACGCGAAATCAGTTGGCTTTGAGAGACCACCACGATTAATGCTATCCAGGAATATCGTGGAGGTACCGTCCAGTGCTTCACTCGATGTCAGTGGCTCCAATGGGTCAGAGTTGACCAAACACTCCTTGCAGTGCTCACATCGATTTGATCTGAACACTGACCTCGCAATGTAGCCACTGACATAGAAGATGATGTTGGCATCACTGGAAGAGGGCGAATGCTTGAACGTCAGTGCTTCCACTATCTTGTCCGCGTAACTGCTTTCCACTGACAGTGCATCCTGCTTGTCGGTCTGAATATTTTCATCTATTTCAGACAACGAAAATGAAGAAAACTTCAGCAGGGACAAGGCTCTTATTTTGCGGTCACTTTCGAGCACCTGCCTCATTGAAATGTAGTAGTTAGCGCCCGAAAGTTGTCGCAACCAATGCCAACCATCCAAACCTTGATTCAATGCCGTCAGACTGGAGACTGCCAAGCAAAACATAATTGAAAGCTAGTCTGTCAAGCAAAAATGCCGCACAATCAGCAAGAGCTAGGCATGTATGTCTCAGTGCCAAGAAAGTCTGATGGGTCAATCCTTGTGACTTGCTTGCTTCCCAGCGCCACAAGAAATCGGCAAACTCTCGCAAAAAAGTAAGCTTCCGGTCACACGAAGATCGAACTGGGTCCATCGTGTAGTCACGTTTGTGCTTGCCCTTGTCTCGGGACTTCACGTTCATGACGTTCCAGAGCTTTATAATGAGCTTGATGAAAGCTGCCGTGCTCGACCAGTGTGGCTTGTTCTCATTGGCAGCATAGAAATTCAAAGCATCACGTGTCGATTCATTGAAGACTGCGGTGGCCAGTTTCACAGAAACTTTCTCAATGCTTTTAGGCTGTAGAACAGCTGGATTCAACCGGTGCGCCTTTTTCAAAGACATAACGGCCTCCATGTTAAAAAGGTCTGCTATGTGCTGGAACTCTGCTGTACAGCCTTCTGGAGGCAAGTTGGGACCCATTGGTGGACACTTGAAGGTCTTTCTGGATTGAAAGTTATTATAAACATTCTTTAAGTCATGTACTGGGTCGAAGATGAGGAAGATTGGTTGTCCAGTTACAGAGTCAATGACGTTTGTCTGCAGCTGGCCGTTGCATAGGAAATCAACAAAGAACTTCCGGTTGGTTGCTGCATTATCCACCGAGATGGCGACAACATTCAGACCAACGCTGCGCAGAAGAACCATCACCTCCTTATAGCATTCAAACTGCTTTGCTGCTGTCAAATTTGCCATCGGATAGATTCCAACGAGATCCTTGAATTTTGAAACCAGAGATTTCACCATAAAGCATAACAGCGTCGATGCAACTGCTCCATCTGGTGTCAACCCCTTCACTGCTCCACCGCTATATTCCACTCTCTTGGCAATATAGATCTCGTCAATCATTAATACAACAACTCTTTCAAATGCATTCAACTTCGAAACCCTCATCTTCAAATATGCAGAGTTGTCTAATCCCTCATTGACATTCACTCGTCTAGTAACCTTTCTCAGCGTGCTGATTGAAGGCATTGCCAAGACGTTTTCCTCCCTTAAAGCAATGTAAGCTGCTTTGCTTGCAGAATAGACAATGAAACACAAAATAATCATCTGAGGCGAGTATCGGCGAGAAAATTTATGCTTCACGATTAGCTGCAGTTGTTCCAGAATGAAGCTCAACTTTCGGTGTCTTGTGTTTTGTGAGTCACCAATGTTTAGCAGCGCGGCTTTCAGACAATCTACAGCCATATGAACCAGCAGTTCAAGGGATCTTGTCTGTGGCTCAGAACACAGGGATTTCACGCGAGCCATCAAGTTCACGATTTGTGACAGCTTTGTGAGTGAGCCACTGACCAGGTCTTTGAACTGTGTCATATTGACCAATTTCTCCTCAATACTGACAGCTACAGACAGATTGGCCTTAACAGTAACTGATGCCTTAATCTTAGGCACATCATCTGTCACTTCAAGAATGTAGATGAAGAGGCTCTGATCGATGTGGGTCATTGTGAAGCCCTGAGGAAGAGTAGTTTCCTTCTGCAAGCGGTCGGCGATTTCAGCTGTTGTTAATTGTGAAATATCATCCGCAGCTAGAAAAGACTCTTCCATTTGCTCGAGGACACTCGCTTCATGCTCCAGTCTGCTGCTCGTTGTGGCTCTCACAGTTGTCCTTGGTGCCACACCTGTGTTTGTCAGGTACCGAGGAGCATTTGGAAGGATCGAAGGGACAGCGCCATCCTTCAGATATCGCCGGAAAAGTTGTTTGTCGTCTCCTTTTCTCCGTTGCTTGTTGGTGTCCCTACTTGCCTCAACGAAATCGACTTCTCGGAAATGTAGCGAACAGAGCTTTGAATGTTTGGTCGGCACAAAGTCTTCTCGCCGTATCGCACGAACCCATCTGTCGCATAAGTCCTTGTCCTGAATGGGAAAGGCATGGTACGACAGCTTTGAATCTCCTCTGGTGCCAGTATCATCAAGTGTGGATTTTTGGGATTTATACCCACTCCGACAACCATACGCTGCACAGTTCACCATGCTTACATGAAATGTATTCTACAGACAAATTGAACACAACACAAGAACCATGCTGAATGATCTAAATACAATATCGAAATTACTGTTGTGAAGGCGAAGCTTTTCGTGTCTGCTGTCTCCATTATATTTGTCATAATAATTATGAAAGCAAACTACCCGGTAGTCTAATGCACACAACATAAAATAACAGAGTACTATATCTATAAGCCCCAGTCTCTTCAATATCCAGAAGGTAAATCAACTGGAGGAGATAGGCTGCCTATAATTATTATACTGCACATAAGCCAACTGAAAGAGAACAGAATGAAAGCACAGACAAAGTCAAACAGAAACATGGAGTAAGACTAATTCAAATGTAGGACAAGCAGCCAAGGAAGTTAGTTCAACAAGAACACTTCTAGTTAAAACTAGTGATGAACTTATAGAATGCTGACAAGTTTGGGGAAATGAATACTGGTTTAAAGTACTGTATATATACATGTACACTCTGATATTTGACATTCAGCAGCCCTAATTGACAAACAGCAGCTTTTCAGCTCATCCACACTATTACCAAAAACTGGGTCACCCATTCCAATGGTTGGATGATAACAGTACAGTTAAGCAAATATGGTTAGAAGTACCCTGCAGATCAGAAGTTTATAAACACCATCGGCAGCTGTAACAATATGAATGCTGATTAAAATATTAGTCTCAGCATGTCATCATATTTTAAATTACTTACCAAACTAAAGAGTTTATGTGTCTAACAAAAGTTAATTCTTAAGAAAGTAACAATATTACTACATGTACAATTGTACATCCAGCGTACTACTGCCTGCTGCATTAAACTTTGAACTCAGTCTGTGTACAGCCTCCACTGCCTGCATGCACCCAAGTAGATCAACTGTTGTATATGACTCACATCTATAGAGCCTCTGGTAAGCGTCCACGCGCTACGCGCTTATACCGGGGTCCTCGGCCGCTCGTGTGTGTATACTTAAATCTCGGGCCTGAAATCTCGTTGCCCAAGTGTTTGACTCCTTGTAAATCGTGGCAGGGCCTGCAGTAGAGTGGTCCTTATTATTCAACTTTATAACTTTTCTCATGGGACACCCTCTAGTTTTGTATCTATGAACGAGGAAACAATTGTTGTTGTATAAATTATCGGTTAAATATGATGATATGTAGATTGTAGAGGTTGGTACTGTCTCTGAAAATTTGCCGTGGACATCTAACAGAAGACCATATAATTGACACGAGCTGATAGTCATTGAGATTACTGTTCGAAAATTATTATACCTTAAAATATGATTAATTGCATGGTTTGCATCTAGCTTTAGTAATGGAATAAGAAGTAATGCACAGGATCATTCTACTTTAATCATAATGTTAAACCAATTTTGCATTTGCTGTTTATTTACTTTGTTCATTAAATTCCAGATGGTTGCATAAGGTGATTGGTAGCAAGCTCCAAATATTCCAATTTAACAAACTGTCCAGCGTATTTATTTTTTATACTTAGGTTGTTGACCAATTAAGAGGTCTTCAGGAAAATGTTCAGACTGACCAATAAGAATATGCTGTAGTCTGCAGGCTAATGACCATGATCAGTGGGTCCTTCCTTGTCAGGCAATCTCATGCTAACATTTCTTGGGTACTGAGGAAAGATTATTATGGTTTATACTGAATGGGGTTTTTCTTAGATCATACATATTACATATACTGGGTTAGAACTCTCATTTTCTGTTTCAAATTGCTGTTGTACTTGATTTGTTGGTATCTTCTGATGCGTGCTTTTAAGCTGTGAGCTATCAGATGTATCTGTGTCATATTTGTGTAGTTGTGAGCATCTGTGTGTGTGTGTGTGCATGCGCGCGCGTGTGTGTGTGTGCATTATAGTTTATGGGTCTGTTACTGTCTAACATAAAATTAACATAAAAGCAAACTGACTTTGCAACAGATGGAGCCAACTACTTTATTTTGGCCACAATTGGGAAGATGTCATGCTGTGCTTGCAAAGAAACAGGCCGTAAAATCCACAAAGCTGTGCTTTGAAAATCAAGGTCGCTGTGATAAAAACTCACTTAAGGGTTTTGCTTGATTGAAAACTATTGCGTTTGTCGCATATACCTGTACATGATTGTAATGTGCACACATGTATAAGCTTAACCTGCAGCACGGATGTCTTAAAACATCAGAATTGGTCAAGATTGTTAACAATAGTAAACCCTAAAATCAAGTCGGATACAAATGCGACACATGGCAAAAAATTTGACTAATCTACACTTGAAAAGGGTAGAATATAATTGAATCATAGCATGTAAAATGGTTTAATCTTTAGCAGTCAATTTTCTGATTTGTACATTTGTTTCATCCAGTGGAGGTCCATTACATGTAGCATAACATTGCCATCATTGTATAGTAAGGTTGAGAAAATATCGTTTTCTGATGGGAGTGCAGAGTTTGTAACGTCTGCTATATCCTGACGTATATATGCATAATGCATGGAATATGGTGTTTAAATTGTGATGGGGACACTTTCAGTGAACACAATTTATGCACCTTTCTCGATATTTGTTGTGGGGAATTATCAGTTTTACTGAACACACTCTAAATATTTAAGTCGTTTAGCTTGTAAATTTAACCAGGTTTTCCAATAATCTAGATCTGTACTTTTGCCTTATATATATATTTATGTTAGTCCAATGACAAGGAACTTTAAAAGCTTTGGAGATATATTGTTTGTCACCAGTGACATTTGATTTAGGGATCTTCAAGGACATGTTCTTCAGTGAATGGTCACTAATGAAGGGTGTTGCTGTGTCTTGTTGTGAACTTCATCAATTCATGTTTATCATTCTGAAGCATGGTAACCAATCACTTGCCGACCAGCACAAGATGGCGGACCACTGTTTGAGTAGTAGTACAGTAGTACCATCGTAGAAGAGCCATGCCACACATTTATTTATTTCTCCATTTCTAGAGCGCCCCTTCAAGCTCTCTACTCAGAAGCGCTCCCAACTACAGCGCGGACACTGCATCAGAGTTTCATGCCAAGCGCCTGAGCAATTGCGAGTGAAGGACTTGCTCTCAGGGTCTCTACATGGGGGCTTGAAGTGGATTCGAACCTGCAACCATCTGGCTGCAAGGCAACGAACATACCCACTACACCAACGTGCCCCACATGATGCTTTAATTGTTCTCATTACAGGTGCCATTACAAGAGAGAGAGTGAGTAGGAACTTTTGGAAAGTTTGAGGTTAGGTAACTAGGAAGTGAAAGTTCAATTAGACAAAATATTCTAAACACTGACGTTTGCAGATATGTATTTCTAACTAATTATTTATGGATTTCTAACTGTTTGTTACTAATTCTTGTCGATATTCTGATGATGTGTCAATATTTGGTTGTACGAATTTTTCTTATAATATTTGGTCAGAACTGCACCAACTCAACTGCCCATCATATTTTTCAGCTTTGCATTACTTAGCAGACTATTGAATGGAAATGCTTTGACCATGCCACAACTGCCACATAGTGAACCCATAGCTTTTGTTTCCGTGCCATCCATGGAACCACGTCAATTGTTTCCAGTTGTTGGCCAACAAAATCTGCAGCAGGCTATATGAGCAGAGCGCTCGGCGATCCATTGAATGCTACGTGCAGCTGCATGCTTCATTGATCTCTGCGGCGAGGAGTTGGTGAAACAGACTAGAATCATGTAGACTGCTGCCCTGACGTCGTCGTGTCTCGTTGGGTGTTGTTCATTTTGTTGGCCATTCAGCTCTAGTTTAACGAACGGTAACAACGTCAGGCAACGTGATACCTAAGAAATATTGTGTTCAAAGGTGCAGTTTGTCATTGTTACCCTATAATATTATATGTATAAAGTGCTTTTATTATCTGCTGCAGTTTGACTGGTCAGTGTTGTAGAGCTCTGGTTGGTTGTTCAGTTTTATTGGATGTCTGTTATTTTCTCAGCGATTTGAAGAAGTGTAAGTTTTTCTAAGAAATAATGTTGTTATGGACTAAGCTGGAGCTCTACAGATTTCCTGTGTTGCCAATAATTGGGCTTATTAAAGTAATTTAGCTGGGCAACTGCAACTTGAGGTTTGTGTTGACAATTTGATAATTCATATTATTAAAATATGGTTTCAGCTATTAATGTGTATATATAATTATATATATATATTTATATATATAATTTATATCAGGGTGGATAAAAATCGTGATTTTTTTAATAAAAATCAAAAAATCGGATTTTTTTGATTTAAATCGGATTTTTTTGATTTAAATCGGATTTTTTAAATTTATATCGGATTTCTTTCTTATAGTTTGTATTTTGTATGTAGTGCATTTTTGGGTATCAAGTCACATGCTTCATTAGGTAACAGTTATTACCTTTAATTCTACAACTATACAATACAGGGTGAATAAAAATCATGGATTTTTTAACTAAAAATAAAAAATCCGAATTAAAAATTTTTAATCCGATTTCTTTCTACTAGTTCTAAGTTTGGATTTACTGCCTCCATGTGGGTATCAAGCCACTATGCATTATTGTAACTGATATTTGGTATTCGGTAACAATTATTACCCTCTTTAGTTTTGCAGTTATACAATACAAATTAACACCTTTGAAGTGGTATATATACTTAATACTAATAGTGCGATCGATGAACAATCAGTTTAAATCCAATGAAGACAGAAGAAGTCAATGTTCTGTTAAACTGTGAAATCAGATCGCTATGTAAGTGGTTAAGTTACTGAGTCAGTGAGTCAGTCACACCTTACAAACTAGAACACTACGGTACTAATACTAGTAGGTCACTGCTAGTACTAGTCACCAGTAACTGTTGTCATTCAGATGTAAAATATTTTAGTCACAATACAAGTGTTCATTTTCTCCTGCTAATGGCTTCTTGTTCATAAGTTTGAAAAGAAAACACCAGCTTTCCATCAGCAGGTGACACTGTTTTAGGCTTTAGCACTACACTGTGCAGCCAGATGAGTCAGCCTGCTGGGCATGCTGAATGCACTAACTGGCAGCTGCACTGCTGCAGCTAAGTGAAAGGAAACAAACCTGCAAGTTGTGTGGCACAAAAGCATTGATTGAAATTTATTTTCACTATTCGATTTAAATCGTGATTTTTATTATCGATTTAAATCGTGATTTAAATCAATGATTTAAATCAACCGATTTAAATCATCTCCACCCTGATTTATATACAGGGTGGGCCATAAAAAAGTAACCCCCCTATGGTGTTTTGCCCATATCTTGGCCTGAAGTAAGAATTTCTAAATGAAATTTTACAGGTTTAACCCTTAAACGACCAGCCAAAAATTTTTCACCTAGGGCCCGTCGACCAGCGATTTTGGCATATATCAACTGTACAGTAGACAATATTGTACATATTATATCTCAGTCAATTCTTGGCCTTTGTGCATAATGGAGATATCGTTGTTTAGCATTTTATCTCCTCTTCCCAACTACTCGTCAAGAATTGGGGACAAAATTTGCGGGGTACTCATAGCTGCCCCAAAATGTACCCCACCCCAATTTTTCATATATTTTTATGTTCAAGGCCATATATAAAAATATTTTTAGTGACAACCTGTGTAATGTGAACGTAAAAAATGTGCAGAAATTAATACCAGACAAAACACAAGAGAAATTGTAAAGATACTTTCATAAATGATGGAGATATAAATTTTTTAGTAATTAGACCACAGTCGGTATCGATGAAGAAAATAAGGAATATAGGCCCTACGCGAAATATCATTCTAGATTATGTTTATAATATCTTATTCAGTTTTCCTCATAAAGACGTGATTTTAATAGCAATCTTTAGCATTTCATCTCCTCTTCAATACGCTTTTCTAGAATTACAGGAAAAGCCAGAAAATCTAACAAGAATTTGCCAGAATTGCTTGCCCATCGCTAACGTTTCCATCCCACTTTGCGCTAGACAACACGTGCCGAAAGTCATTCGTGACTTCGTGTCAAATTTGCACAAATGCGCTTTATTTTCCATACCCGAAATAGCAGATGATTTATAATTGTCAGATTTATCAAAACTGTTGTCATTTTTATCTAATTCTTCAAGAAAACGGCGAATTTATGTTCGAATCTATTCGGCCGCACGGGCGGCCATTTTAGTCACTGCAATGGTTTGTTGATTCAAATGTCGACTTTCATTGGTCAAATGACGTGTTTAGGTTCCCTTTCTAAATATATCTTCCACATAAATCTATGCTTATTTATATTGCCTTAGCCCAAATGACGTAAAGTCTCCAAAATATGATGTATTTGATAGGCCTGTAGACGTCATTATAACAGCAAATGCTTAGTACACTTTACTGCACGCTGGTCGTCACCCGCCTACTACACTTTAGTGCACGGTGGTCGCTTAAGGGTTAAAGACAATTCATATTTACACATGATGGCCAGATTTCATCAAAATATTTTAAACAGAACAAAAGTTCTATAACTTTTAGTGAGGCCACCCACCGTTTTTTGACGATTCAAAAACGCGACGCAACAAAAAGTAACAAAAACCAGTTTAATTATTCTGGCCAATATCTTGGTCAGAAGTAAGAATATCGAAATGAAATTTTGCAGGCTTAAAGACAATTCATATCTACACATGATGCCCAGATTTAATCAAAATATTTCAAACAGAACAAAAGTTATACCACATTCACTGAGGCCCACACCGTTTTTTGACGATTCAGAAGGGTAACACAACAAAAAGTAGCAAAAACACAATTTATTAAGTCTCACCTCAAATAATTGTTATCAAATGGCTTTGATATTGTCAGATAATCATTATTGTTACTATCTAAAAAGAAACAGGGTACCAGCGTAGCTGCACGTCACTGAGAAGTCACTTAGCAAGATGACAATCAAATTGGTAAATAAGGAATCTGTCAGATTAATCAACATGTCCATCAAGAACTTTGCAAAGAGACTCAAAAGAAGTGTTGGCACTGGTGGTGGGCACATTGAACACAAGTAGTGAAGCACTACCAAGTACATTTGACAACAGTTA
The DNA here is from genome assembly GCA_945859605.1 of Lumbricus rubellus. Lineage (NCBI taxonomy): Eukaryota > Metazoa > Annelida > Clitellata > Crassiclitellata > Lumbricidae > Lumbricus > Lumbricus rubellus. Next base: position 50,883,476 of record OX243811.1, on the reverse strand, counting down.
TTTGAGAGGAGACTTAATAAAATCACGTTTTTGTTACTTTTTGTTGCGTTTCGTTTTTGAACCGTCAAAAACGGTGGGTGACCTCACTAAAAGTGGCCTAACTATTGTTCCCTTTCAAATACTTTGATGAAATTTGGCCATCGTGTGTAAATATGAATTGGCCTTAAGCCTGAAAATTTTCATTCCGAAATTCTTACTTCTGGCCAAGATATTGGCAAAAAACCTAGTTTTTGTTGCGTTTCGTTTTTGAATCATCAAAAAACGGTGGGTGGCGTCACTAAAAGTGATATAACTTTTGTTATATTTGAAATATTTTATTGAAATTTGACCATTGTACGTAAATATGAATTGCCTTTAAGACTGCAAAGTTTCATTTACAAATTCTTATGTTTGGCCAAGATATGGGCTAAAAACCGTAGGGGGTTACTTTTTTATGGCCCACCCTGTATATATTTAGTAGCTTAACAAAGCAATTGTGGCTTGACTAAGCCATGATTGCTGTTTATCATGATGATATTAATGAGCTTCAAGGAGCTGATAAGAAATTTATGCGATACTTTAGCCTACTTTATCCTAACGTTGCTGCAGCCTATGACACACACTATTGAGCCCAAAACTTCGCTTGGCAGATATGGACATGGTGTCCCAGGATTGCTTAAATTGTAATAGCTTGTGATAAATGGGTTTTAAAATAACTAGATAAAATATTTCAGTAGTACTGACCATTCTGTAACCAGGTTTGAATTTTTTTTCTGTACATCTATTTTTATGAAAATTAGTTGAGGTTTGAGGGATATAATATACATGCATATACGTGGTTCATAATTTTTTACATTTTGGTGTTCATAATCCAGTAGGAGAAACTTATAGGTCATTTAGTTCCTTGGCAAGACCTTCTTATGTTCCTTTATTTCTTCAGTAAACTTTTAGCACAGTCTACCAGGATGACAGTACATTCAGTCATCTTAATGGTCTGCCATATATTTCTACCTTGTAAGAAACTCAGGTGTACTTGAAGTCTATGATTAGGTCCCAGCACCTTTTTACTCTTACCTTCTTCATCATCATTGTGGCATGTCTCTGTCATGGAGCATTGCTCTTTCCACAATGTGCTACCGGCCATCTCTAGTCTTGATGTCTCTTCAGGTTATGTGTAGTCTGATATATTCAGTAGATGCAATTCAGTCTCCATGCACTTGTGCTCCAGCTGGTCTCTTGGGGGAGAAGTCATTCTGGCCCTTGGAGCTTGGGCGTAGTCGTGGTTTATTATATGTTGCAATTTGTGAGATGGCTAAAGAACCAGAACCTCCTTGTTTGAATTGTGTCTTTCGCTGGCGCACACACACTTCATGCATCACTAGACAATTATAAACATCCACGTGGTGACTTAAAGTTTTGGCATGAAGGAATGTTGTTCTTACTTTGCTTGCCCTACATCCCTGCAGAGTCTCACTTATAATTAGGATATTTCTGTATATTTCTGCCATTGCAGTGCCCTCCTTTGAGAAGTAGACGTCGGATTTTCAAGTTACCCACAATCAAACACTAAGACTGAGAAATTTATTAGCATTTTTATAAGGACTAGTTTAATTGCATTGAGTTTGGGTGGAAATTGTATTGGATTGGAGTTGTGGATAGAGTTCAAGTGCTACATAAGTATTATCTTTGTTCAATGTCAAACTGACACACCACAGAATGATTTCAATTCATAGTACGACGGATGATCACAAGTTGTCTAATTTCACTGTCGACATCAGACAGGGCACCCATTGTGTCCTAGTACTCATTTAACCAATGCCATCTGCTGATTGGAAGGTTGAGTGGACTGCTGGTATACATTAAGATTATGCAATGCTTAACTTGGTTAGTAATTCGCACGTTAAAATGGCTGACTAGCGATGTTGTATTAGATCATCTGGTCGAATTTGACCTGAGGTTGATTAGTGTTTAGTGATCACGTGTGTAAGTTAGGAGTTGGTGTATATATGGCCTGTCTAGTGTCTACGATCCATAGCTCAGTAGCTCTCCACTGACCCTCTTAGCCCTCTTTGATGTTAATGCAGTGCTTGACACTGTGGACCATGACATTTTACTTGAACAGCTGATGTCGCAACTTTTACCTTTCCTCCTCTACAGTCTTTCCCAGCGTTTAGAGCGTCTCTGAGTAGTTCCCCTTGAAGAGGCGCTATGAAAATTGTTGTAGCACTTGAATGAATGAATGAATGAATGAATGAATGAATGAATAACGAGCATTGCATTTGCATTTGTACTTAAAAAACTCTTACACCATGCATTCAAGAAGTTTTACAAATGTATATATTTGGAATTTTTCTACTATTTCATGACTTCTTAATCTGTGATTTGGCTGAAAGGTTCTTTTAACTGCAGTACCCCTCCCCTGGCTGAACTGAAACCAGTGTTGGTTTAAGCCAGACTGTCGAGGTATATAAGTGGTGTTCAGTAATAAGCAATTTCATTGTAACAGGTAGCATATTTTTATCTACCGTATCTCTTTATCTGAGGAATTTATGTAGCACCCCTACAAGATAACTATTCAGAGACATTCCTGACCCAGGCATGGCCAAAGAGGAAAGTCTTGAGTAGTTTTTTTATAGTAGTTTTTTTATTTGCTTATCTTGCGATGACAAATAAATCTGCCTTCATGTCTAAGCGGATTGTCAGTTTGGCAGCATTGTTGGATTCTTTCATCATTTCCCTCTTGTGACATCAGTGATTGTTAAATTGCACTTTGCTACAAGAAGGAATATGCTTTGGGCATACCTGGCTATTTACTGAATATTTGCCGGCAGGAAACTTCACTTAAGAGGCGTAACTTTTTCAGTTTTCCACAAGCTTTCATTGGTCATCTTTTGGTTGGTCTTCAAACATCTTGCTTTCTACCTCTGCTCTTCCATTAGCGACTGATTAACATTGCCTCCGATTCATATTTCTGTGTGATTTGCATGCATTAAAAATGTTTGTTATAATAATATAATAATGGATAGTACATATTTGCTTTTTATTAGTGGCTGAGGAAGCATCAGAAACTAGCAATGTGTTCATGTTAAGTAAGTAAGCCGTTTATTGACAAAGCATCAAACACGTACAAAAGAGCAGTAATCAGTACAAATTCAATGACTTTCGAGTGATCGGTGCATAAGTCAAAGGGTCAATCCAAAAAGGTCGTATGGACCCGCTGAGGCTGGATTGACCCTTCCTTTCTCAATAACATTTGGCTATTGTAAAAAAAACAGTGCAAAGCACAACATCTTACACATGAAACAAAAGTAAACTGAAATGAAATGACACACAGATTTCAAAACAAAACAAAAAACAAGAAAAAAACAAATTATGACCAATTGTTTAAATCTAGTAAACAGAGATTAAACAGTCTTTTAATTTTTTCTTAAACATGTTAATGGTGGGTATAAGTGTAATATATTTTGGGAGGTTATTCCATATCATAGGGCCAGAACATTTAATCGAAAATAATTTCATCCTAGTATGTGCAACATCGGTGCGGTAGTGTAACAGAGTTCTAGTGAAATGGTTATGTACAGCAATTCCCTGACAAAAATAACCATCAAATGTCCTAGGCAACAATTTGTGATGATAGCGAAACATGAACAAACTGATTTGAAACTTATATATATCTGATAATCGTAGTATGTTATAGGTTCGAAAAATTGGTTTGGTACTGACAGACCAGCATAATAAGAAAATAGTTCGAATGGCACGTTTTTGCAAACTCTCCAATTTTTTAAATAAAAACTATAAGTTGAGGCCCAGCAAATGTTACAATATGACAAGTATGGAAAAATTAAGGAATAGTATAAGCCTTGTAATGTAGCTTGAGAGAGACAGTGACGGATTCTTGATAGCACGCTAATATTTTTTGCTATTTTTTTAGATATCTGCTTAATGTGTTCTTTCCAGGTGAGGTGCTGGTCCAGATACACACCTAAAAATTTACACGATTCAGTCGGCATAATCATTTGACCATCCATTGTCAATCTGTAATCACACACTGGCGTTAGTTTACGGCGGGATCCAAAAAGAATAAAGTTTGTTTTATCAATATTAAGCGATAATTTGTTAGCTCTAAACCAGGAAGAAATGGTGATGAGCTCATGATTAGCTCTTTCAAACAATGATTCTATTGACTTATCAGATATAAAGGCATTCGTGTCATCAGCAAACAATATATAGTGAAACACTTTGGAAGTAGTCGTCAGGTCATTTACATATATTAGAAATAATAATGGCCCCAGAATTGAACCCTGAGGTACGCCACAACTGATGGGTTTACCAACAGATAAATGACCTTTAAAATAAACATGTTGTGATCTGTTGTGAAGAAAATCAGAAATCCATGCCTTACTTACACCTCTGATACCATAGTGTTCAAGTTTTTTAAATAAAATTTTGTGGTTTACAGTATCAAAGGCCTTGGATAGATCAAAAAATATTCCTAGAGAAAGTTCTCGGTTATCCATAGATTCTAAGATTTTACATTGTATTTCCAGGAGTGCCATATATGTGGAATGTTGTTTTTGGAAGCCGTATTGATTAGGTGATAGTACATTCATTTTAAGGAAATAATCCATCAATCTGTTATACATGATCCTTTCAAAGAATTTGGAAAAAAATGGAAGTATAGAGATGGGTCGATAGTTATTTATTTTGTGTCTTTCACCTGATTTATACAGAGGTATGACTTTAGCCATTTTTATTTCTGGTGGGATGATGCCAGTAAAAAATGAACTATTTATAATTTGAGCCAGAGGTTCGGCAATAAGCTGAATTGTGGCTTTTGCAACACTAGGATTAATATCGTCCATACCCGAACTGTAAGTTGTTCTTAATTGTTTTGCAACATCAATCACTTCATGCTTGCTGGTAGGAAAAAGTCCGAAAGAAGAACTCTGCGAGTCCTTTAAGAATGTTTCAAATGCTTCTGAGTTTTCACCAATTTTGGCAGCTAACGTCGGACCAATGTTTACAAAGTAATCATTGAATTTATTAGCAACTTCTAGTCTATTAGAGACATCTGCTCCGTCTATTTTGAATGTGTCAGGGGTGGGAATATTATCGTTATTAGTTAATAAAAGCCTAATAGTTTTCCAAGTTTTTTTAAGATCATTTTCACATTTCTGGAATCTGTCTGTATAGTACATTTTTTCAGCATGTTTTCTAATTTGTTTGAATTTATTCCGATATTTAACAAAAATGGCTTTATTAGAATCATTGGGATTTTTCAGATATTTAGAGTAAAGTCTTGACTTTTTTTGGCAGGATTTCAGTAATGCACTGGTCATCCAAGGTTGTTTTACATTGCAACCTCTTTTTTTATCAGTTATCACTGGGAAGTTCTTATTGTAAAGATCTTTATAGGTATCCATGAAGCAGGTGTAAGCAGCACACGGTTTATCCATAACACACAACCTTTCAACTTCAAACCAATCAGTCTCTGCCAAAGAAATACCAAATTGAGTAATAGTCTTTTCGTTAATTAGCCTACTGGTAGAGGAGGTTGGCTGAGTCCGTTTCACAGATATATCTAAACAAAGCATAACAGGTAGGTGATCTGATATATCGTTCAGTAATATGTAAGACTCCTGCTTATCTGTAAGAAAATTACTGAATATATTGTCAATGAGGGTAGCAGTAACAGAAGTAATTCTAGTTGGATGCAGTATAGATGGCAACATTTGATGGGATGTCATTATGTTAAAGAAATCTTGCGTGGGTTGATGTTCATCCAGTTTCAGCAAATTTATATTAAAGTCACCAGCAAGAATAATCTTTGGATTAGTACTAGTCAACTTGGATAATGTGCGTTCAATGTCTATATTAAACTGGTCAACAGAATCACCAGGAGGACGATACAGGACACCAATTACAATATCCTTGCCCTTGGTTTGGTGAACTTTAATGAACATGTATTCAAAGCAATTTATGGGATTTGACCACTCTGAATCAATAATTTCAAAAGAAACACCGCACTTGATGAAGAAACCTACTCCACCACCACCCTTGTCATATGGTCTACATTTATGCACAAAGCTGTAACCAGGGATTGATACTGCTTTTTCCAAACTGGCATCCAACCAAGTTTCAGTGACTGCCAGAATATTAGCATTACACATTGAAAGCAACAATTGAATATCTGCTAGTTTATTAAATAAACTCCTACAATTTAGATGAACAACAGAAAAACCATCATGATATTCCAGCTTTGCTACTGTTTCAAATATCTGTTCCATATTTAAATATGTACTTGAACATACTGTTCTACCAGTGAAAAGGTTAGCATCAGCATCAATATCCTCGTCTAACAGTAGTGCACGCCCATCGTCATAGTGTTCAACTGGTTTAAATGTCATGTCATGACACCCTATTACATTTGAGACTGAATTTGAAACTGAATCTAAAAACTCTTGGTCATCTTCGATATGATTAAACGAAAAAATACTTGTTGTGCATAAAATACAAAACCATTGTGATACAATGAAGGAACTAAAACGACCAACCAGGTCAGTGCAAGACATATGGCACAAAGAAAAACATATAGTGCAAAGCACTCTCTTACATTTGTTATCGACAAATCGATTACAATAAGAGCATGAGCTACGAGAAAGAGACATTAGGCAAGAATGGCTAGGTTGTCAATTTTTACGTTTACACATAGAAAAGATTCACTAAGCTCAGGTAGTCGAGAAACCAGCATACAGTAGTGTCTATAACAGCTGATTAATATTTCTTTAAGTCTTCTATATCAGTTATCTTGTCAGGCTTCTCACCAGGATTTGTGGTTCTCTTGATGAAGACGAAACCCCCATTCGTCCACGTTCCAGAAATTTTCTTACATGGAAGATCTTTGTGAGTTGGGGGAAGGGGCAGGTTTACGTGAAAGTGTTGTCTTGATGGGACTAAGGCCTAAAAAAATGTTTTGTTTCCGGTAACAGAGCTAAACAAAATTGGGTAGGTAGGTCGGTAAATATTTTTATTTAAAAAAATATTTTTATGCAGTGACTATCCGAAAAATTATACCCGACTAGTCTTTTTTGCATGCTGAAACAAAGTACGTGTTCTAAGCAAGTATAAACTGCCTATTTCCCGACTGTCTGCACCTAAAACTGCTCTAGAAACAGTCCTATTAATTTCATTTTGTTGACGTCTCTTATGTTATGTCAATACAATTTTTTTTTTTTTAATTTGAAAAAAAAATTTAAAAATTTTTTGATTTTTTTTTAATGAATTTTTTTTACAAAAATATTTGGGTCGCGGCCGTAAAAATGGGTCGGTCGGGTTACCGGAAACAACAATTTTTTTACGCCTAAGGATATCGTTACAATGGCTAACTGGTGACTTACCAGCTTCCCACTGATGAAACATAGACTGAAAATTGCAATTATATCATGTGTTACCTGCATTCGATATAGGATGCATTATTTGCTGAGTTTGTGATTTACTTAATTTTTAGGTGATTCTTCACTGTCGGAAATACGACTGAATTGTGATCTTTGCTGCGTTCTTATTTAGATTATGGAAATGAAGAATGAGAAACAGTGATCTTAGGCTACTGAGCCGAAAGATTATTGCTTGTTGTTATCAGTGTGAAGCAAAGGGAATATTTAGCATTGAAGTATATTCTATTCGGAAATACAGTGATCAGTTGTAGTCTGCAAAAATACGATCCTGTGTTTGATTGTATGAATCTATAAGATATTGATTTGGGTTAATAGTTATGTGTGTGCAGAATTCATTGATTGGTGTACCAAGGAGACGTTGAAATCGTAATGCCACATGTGGCCTGTTTGTATAATATGCAGTCTGAACTCTGTACATTTTATTTTTACTTTCTATGGGCAAGTTCTGTGTGCAGTTTCGTTGAAAGTGTTTTGCTGTGTGAATCACGTTTGTTGGTTATAATAAAAGGTTCGCATAGCATTGCAGATCTAATGTATTGTTAAGCTGCTTCTATATGAATATGAAAGACTTCTGCTGTCCAATTTTTAGCATACCTCCTTTAGTTTGCCTGATATTAGAGAGCTTGAGATAATTCTGCAATTGGATCCAGTATTATTATTGTTAATTTAAAATATGCTTTTCCAATTTTTACTCCTTCATTTCCCATAATGTCAGAAAAGATTGTCAGGTAAGAACATCTTGGCAGCATTGTTGTCTGACTATGGCCTATGGGTAGTTGTACTAAATACTCAGGCGTAAAAAAAAAGTGTTGTGTTTCCGGTAACGCGACCGACCCATTTTTACGGCCGCGACCCAAATATTTTTGTAAAAAAATTGAATTTTTTTTTTTTCGAAAAAAAATTTAATTTAAAAAAAAAAATCTTTTTTTAACATTTGTATTGACATAACATAAGAGACGTCAACAAAATGAAATTAATAGGACTGTTTCTAGAGCTGTTTTAGGTGCAGACAGTCGGGAAATAGGCAGTTTATACTTGCTTAGAACACGTACTTTGTTTCAGCGTGCAAAAAAGACTAGTGGGGTATACTTTTTCGGATAGTCACTGCATAAAAATATTTTACAAAATAAAAATATTTTCCGACCTACCTACCCAATTTTTTTTAGCTCTGTTACCGGAAACACAGCATTTTTTTTAGGCCTCATCCACAGTCAAATTATTTTATTATGATTTCATGGTCAAGGCAGTGACAATGGCCTTGGCATATCTGAATCTGGATATATAGATATATCGATATTATGTCAAGAACAGTGACAATGGCCTTGACATATCTGACTCTGGATAGATATTTCAGTGTTGTGTCAAGGACACTGACAATGACTTTGGCGTAAGACTTCCACATGTGCGTGACTTTAACAAAGCTTTTGCCATATATCTTGTCTGTGTATCAGTCAGATTGTTATATAGGATATATGGCGAAAGACTTTGGGGAAGAGCAGAGTACATTACCATTTTGACAATCAGCATAATTTTTACCATCTGAGACAGTTTTTGCTTCTTATATATAAGAATTTATGAATCAGTCTGGAAGTTTATACCAAGTGTGACATGAAGTTCTTCAGTATGTGGAAAACTTATTTCTTTTGAAATGTTGAGTACAGAACACAGCCAGACCTATGCCAGTATGCCGGTCATCAGATCCATGCTGTATGCTAATGTATTGTGCTTTAAAATATGAAGACTAGAATAAGTCAGTATGAATGACCTGTGGATTGTTGTCAAATACTGATGCACGCAGAGGGTTAACTCCTTCTTATAGGGATGCTCTGTGTGTCTGTAGGTATGTATGCATATGCATAATGGTGCATATTTTTATGCAATTTATGCGTATATTGCATGTATGTGCTTAAGAAAACTGGTTCTTTATAAGGCTGGCCTTGGGTGTGAATTTGTGCTTGGTGAAGTCCTGGCTTGTTGTAGGCTTTTCAGAGTAACATAGCATGACCAAAAAGCTATCAGTTCTTTTGTGGTTGTTGCTTCTGACCTACAGACCATATCTAGGTGTGGGCTTTGTACCTATACAGCTGGAGCATATATCTGGTTGAACAAGGCCTGTTCTGTCTGTTGGACAGGCACTGGATGGTGGCTAAAGGCCAAGTAGTGTACAACAATTGACCATCTTGCCCCCCAAATGGTTACAGCAGGCTTACAGCAGGGGGACTTTAGTGAGAGTGTAGCAGTTTCTATGCACTGGTATGATGTGTGTTTCTTTTGTCATTGCTTGTCTGGTCTGTCAAAAATTAGCGTAGCTCATTATTGGTAATTCTATGCATCATTCACTGGTGCATTGGTACTTGCTACTCAGTGCTAATGTCCAACAGTTTCTCAAGTTCACAGCAGAACTTAACTCTTGCTTGTCGTACTATAGCGTCTTTGTGCACTGCAGTCTTGCTTATTGCAAGAAGTAAAATGTCCACTGTATAAAGCCAGGCAGATTTTCTCACTTAATCACAAACACAAGTAATTGGTTCAACTTGGTTGTGCTGGTTAATAGTACACTTTGCCATCATTGCCTTGGTAGTAAAAAGTAAGAATTGTTCATTAGCTTGAATTTTTTGCTTAAATGCCCAGCTGTAGGATTTATACTACAGAGCTGTGGCCAGAGAAATTTGAAAATAGTTACTATTTATGACTGGTCCACATGATCAGTTCTTATTGTAACTTTAGTCACTAATCATGAAAAATTTTCAATATTGAAGTTGTATTTCGGTGTTAGGGTTCAGAAAGTGTTGTCTGTTTGATGCGTAGAAGCTAGCATGTGATATATTGTGAAATATTATCAACCTATTTTTTATACCATATGTCCTGCTGGCATTGACAAGTTGAATGAGGTGAGATTGTGTTATACAGCAGCTAAAGACATGCAGTAGGACTTGAGCCTTGACAGAGTTTATATGTGACACTACCCATATATTATATCACGTTTCATTGAGTTGTGGTTCGTGTTCCTCTTCAAATCCCATATTTTTAATGGAGCATGAATGTTCAATGTGACACCCTGGTGTTGTCAGCTCTAAAATTTCTGTTAGGGCATGACTTAGCAACTAAGTGCAGGGCACCAACTTATTTACAGGCTCTACATCAGGTCAGAGTGGTTGTTGAAAACTTCCAAGTGAAGAACAGAGTTATAATAATAATATTCTTTATTGAAACAATTCGATTGACAGACCGCAACCGGTTACAGTGTACAGTTATGCAATTGAAACAATTCACAAGAACGCAAATGGCAGAAGACATAAATCTTAACTACTAACAGACTGTGATAAGCCTGTAATAATAATAAGGTTCCCAGAAACTGAGAGCGAGATGAGGAGACAGAGGAACTGTTGTGATGGAATTGACGAGAGAACGTAGATGGCAGCAGAGTGGATGAGAATAAGACTTCTTGAAGATGTCAGACTTCTGTTTTGAAATGGAAAACCTGGTGGCGTAATCGATAAAGCAGCTGATGAAGACAGGTGATGGTGAAAAAATTTTTGTCTAGTGTAATGGGGAATTTGCCGATTTCAGAAAGGAGCTAACTCCAGAGTTGAGGTTAAACCACCACAGTTGCACAGTGGTCTACTTTCTATCGAATGTTGGACCACTGAGCTGGTGAACTTCTTTCTTTAGTTTCCACAGAGAAGTGAAAATGCATAGCTGCAAAAGTTCTGCACCCACCGGATTACAGTTTGCATAGCCATTGTTTTATATGCATGGCATTGTTTTGTTTCTTTCTGTGTTTGTATAGTTGAACTGAAAGAAAATCTAGTTTTATAAAGATTTCTGAACTATTGGGACAGACTCTGAGAGCTAACCATAGAAACAGGACAAGGAGCTCATGGTGGATATCACCACTGATGGGTGGAATATTTAACACATGTTAGTGATAGAAATTTTATATCTTGTACTGTTTTGCCAGCTATAATAGGAACAGATGTTGTTTTTAATTTTTTATATTTAAAATGTATTTTATTCTGTGCCTGACACGAGTAATTAATTTTTCAGATTGAAGATGGCAAAAGTATCACAGGACAAGTTGATCAAGTCCTTGGTAAATATATGCTTTTCATTTGTCATTCAGTGATCTATGACAGGATTCATAATTGGTTTATTTTTTATTACAAACTTCCATTCTAAATTATCTTCATATTTATCAGATTTAATAGCTATCATTAATACAACTGTTTTCCCTAGCTGCTTCTGCAGTGACTGGCAATACAGGGACAGCCAGAAATGATTATTAGTGTCTTAAAATAATCCATTAGTTTGCCTAAATTGTGAGGCTGTGTAACTTGCTAAATGAATTTTACTGAACGCTGTTGTTTCAATTGTAACTCGAATGCTCCAACAGGTAGAATGGAGGATAAATGTTGTGACAATATTCTAGCTGCAGAATTGTGACCTGTGATCACAATTTGAGTCTCTTTGCACTTTTTGAATTTTTCGAGTTATGTATTCCAAGTTATTCTATGTTAAATTACATTCAAAATGAGCTATCACGTGTCAGATTTGACTAAGTTATGGCAGTTTTAATCATTTTAGCACGTAGAGTTTGAATTTTTCTGAACCAGTGCTGATAGGATGTCCATTGCAGTACAACTGTTCAACTGTTATTTGCTACTGTGTTTAGGTTGCTGGAGTGAAGGAGCTGTACATGGAGGCTGATGATGATGCGATACAAATAGTATTGCAGCAATATGACTTCAATGTCGAGCAAACAGTTCAAGCTTTCCTTGATGGTATGTATGATGCTATCTATAATTGTTTTATTGTTCAGCATCATTGCCCTTTGTCATCTTTCTCATCTTTGTCATAGATCTGTCTAGTCATTCTTCATTGTTTCTTGTGTGCTTACATACTGCAGAGTGACAGTGTGAATTGTCTGCTCACTGCTTTTGTTTAGGTTCTGATATTTTGCAGAGTTTATATTTTCAGTGTTGGACTTTTGAATGAACTTATAAGTCCGGCTTTTAAGATTAATGGCTTATACAATCGAATTGTCATTCTTCATAATCAGAATGATAATTGAAGTTGCAATAGATCTGAACACCTCTCAATTGCATTTGCTTTTAATTGTTGCATGCTATCATCTGCTTATCAGTCAAGAGGCTTTTCTCTAAAGCAACTATTGCCATACCCTGGGATATGTGCGTGAGTAATGTAATGTTATGTAATGTAATGTAATGTAATGTATTGACAACAATTTCCATAGCATCGTAAGTAGCAACAACTTCTGAGTTATTTAGGACGATATTGTAATTTCTCTAAATATTGCAATGTAATTGAGTTTGCCTATTATATGGATGGACAATGGACGTGACTGAGCGTTTTGTTTGAATCAAGAGTTGAAGTTTGCACTTGAACTGTCTCTTCTTGGGGTCAATTGCTTTAAAGGAGAATTGTCAAGTGACAAGTTTTGCTTTCCTGAGCAAGCGACTGATTGTTATAATGTGTTAATGTTATAATGATTGTCTAATTTACAGGCACTGCAGAGGAATCACTGCGTGAGTGGAAGAGTCTTGGTAGCGGCACAAAGGTCAGTCTATCTCAGAAGACAGCGTACACTTTGCTTGAGTTGTTGAGTTCAGATCCACACACGAGAGACGAGAGTGCTTTCGACATTGAAGGCCATTTGTTTAGAATTTAATGCTTGGCTCAACTAAAGGCCTGATGCAGAATATACAATTATACATTTATGGATGAAGGCCAATTTGAGATGCACTTATTATTATTGTGCATCTCTGCTTTGTTTGTGACAATCCTGTGACGCTGTGTTCCAATGAGCTTCTTCCCTTCTATAAATATTATTGAAGCCAAATGCATTATCTTTCTGTTCAAGATGTCACTGTTGCCTCTTCACTTTGTGTCAGTCACTTTCTTTGAATTTTAAACTTGTATTCATATCATTCTAATATTTTTCAAACATGAATTCAGGTCTCATATCTGATTAATAGGATTTTGAATTCAACAGAAGGCAGTAGGTAATTTCATTTTATATCTGAAGATAAAAATTGACATAAAATTCTTATTAATAGATTCGAACTACATTAAAAGATTCAAATTTCAGTATTTTCGAGTTAGCACAGCGTTGGTTTGTATCTATTCACCGCAATTCACGAGCTCAAGCAATTTACCATTCATCTCTGCAGATGTTTTTATTTATACTAGGGAGAGGTTCTCTAAGTCAGCAGACAAAACGAAGTTGGTTTTACGTATAAATGTTCAAAGATGGTCTGTTTGATCAACATGTTTATTTTGGGAAACTCCTCTTCTTTGAGCTTTCAACTTCTGTGCAACGTCTATTTGCTGAGCACGGGCGGCCTGTGGTTGTTGTACTGAATGGCTCTTCTTCAGACTTTAGGTGCAGGGTATGTGGGATAAAAACGTTAGACTTGGCTTACTCTGGCCATGCAGAGAGACAGACAGAGGGAGGGAGTCAGACAGACAGAGAGACGTCTAGAGTTCAGTGTATCCGAATCATGAGTTTAATGAGTGTATGATGTCTTCTCCATCATGGTCAAGTACCAGGGATTGCCAGCATGGTCAACATTGTCGAGTTTCAATACTTGACCATATATAGCAACAAGTGTTTACTAAAAGTGACTGGGAGACCAATGCGGCTCAACATTAAACATTAAATGATTGTAGTGCACATGAGAGATTTCAAGTTGATTAAAGCAGGCGTGTCTTGTTACTTTTTAAATAGCTTGCATAAATTTTTATTGTTATGGCTGTATAATTTTTGATTTGTACTATATTATTTGTGTGTATATTATTACTTTGATTTTTTAAGAATATTTTATTATCATCAAAATGCCTTGAGCAGGAAAGCTTCTAGTGGCATTACGTCATTGAATTTGTACAGCCATATTAGTTGTTGCTGCAATTTCATTGGTTGGTCTATTTAAAGAAAGTTTCGAATATCACTATTCAAAAATGTTTCTCAGCATTTTTTTAGCAATCCTTTTTTTTAACTTAGGTAAAGAACAATTGATTTAAATATGAGTATTTTATCTCAAATTGTCATGTTATGCTGTCAAACAGCATAAATTATGAAAGTCATATATAATTTACCTTGACTTGTCATTTACTGGTGTCAAACAACACTCTTTATATGGAAACATCTTAAGGAAAAGAATGGATGCTTGTATTTGTATTTCCTTGTTTTGTGCTATATATTGTTTTTGTGTTTTATTGTTTTTGTGCTGCCTCGTTGTGGTTAAATAAAGTTTACATAAAAAGATAGTGCCTGTTGAAAAACGAAGACTTGATCAGGGTTTGCACTGCTGTGTTTGCATTACAGACAGCAGCATCGAAGAAAAAGAAGAAGAACAAGAACAAGCACTCTGCTCAGAATCATCCGGACAACAGCAATTCTTCTCCTCAGTCGGTTGTTCCAGCAGCAAATGACCATGCGGGACCAGACGTTTCTTCGATACAGTGTAATGGCGCGTCCTTGGTCAACGGTTGTCACTTGCCTGATCGGGACGTAGCCATCGCGAAGGAACAACAACAACATAGCAGGGTACCAGCGTATGAGCCACCACCACAAAAAGCCAGAGGTCAACAGCCGAACCGTCCTAAAGAAGGTAATGATTACATCGGTCTTATCATCTGATGTTGGTGCATGCCCTTTGCTAGTTTACCCTCGGGGTTGACTGCAAACCTGGCAGGGTTAAATTATGCTAGCGGCAATGCTTTATAAATGTAATTGCAGAAGGTGTGTAACTTTGGAATGTAATATGCAACGCATAGAGACAATTGTTATTGACTATTTGAAGTCAAGTCAGAATGGCTTCTAAATTTGTTTGCGCACATTAATATCCAGATGCATTGCAGTTGTGGCAAGATGCATCGATAGACCTATTCGATTATTTGCAAGCCATAGTACAGCAGACAAAATATCAATATCTGCAATTTTTTTCTATCTATCTTTCTTTTACTACTTGTGCCTTCATCATCATCGTGCCTTATTGTGTCTGGACCTGGTTTCTTGACAGTGTGAATGTCTGTTAATTCAGTCTCTGTTAGGACACTTGACTGCAAACCAAAGGAATCTGATGTTGATCCATGGGAGACCAATTTATCTTTCCTTGCCATGTAGGCATAACTTGTTGGCTCTCCTGCTTGGAACTGTCTTTCCCAGTCACTTCGCTTTCAGTTACTAACCCTCTCTCCTTCGCAGTTCTGGAGACGCTTTAAGACTTAATTGTTCATTTATGCAGGCGCTGACAGGTTGAAAGCTTGGCTGAATTTTGAGCTGTGCTATATAAATGTTTCATTACAATTACAATGGCTGCTTACTTAGTGTGACTCCACACTATATACAACAGTAGAGTCAGTGCCGGGAGCTATCCAGATATGCACTGTGACAGTGCATCCTGGGCTGAGGGGCATTGGGTTGAGCGATACGTGGGTTAAACTGTGACATTGGGCAACTGCTAAATGTACCAAGTGGAGGTACAATGTGAGTTGAATGAACTCTGTTGCACTGCATTTGTACTTCTGCAGAAACAACCTTTGTTGACTGTTTTTCTTTTCTAAAAGTACATCATCATAAATAAGCAATTGACTTATCATCTTAACATTGAACCAATTTCTTGCTAGGCTTTTAACAACACAGTTGATGAGTTCAATGTTTGCGTATAATTATTCTTGCGGCCTACACAGTGATCCATAATATGTAGAGTAAGTAAGTAAATATGTACTCTATTGAACCGCCTGCAAATGCACTAGCGTAGAGTTACCTCATTTTCATTGCTCTGCATTTTCTTGAATGGTTTTTCTTGTTTTTGTTTTTAGATTACAAGCAAATGACAAAGAAAGGTGAGTTGTATATTATTCCAAAGTCTGCTTTAAAAAAATTTCTCCCCATGGTTTACTTGAGACACAGGCTTGTGCTATGTTCTGGCTTCACCCAATGCATGTGTATGTCATCTGTAATCAAGATCTGGTCTGCCTGTCTAAGCTGTGATCAAGTTGTAAAATATGCAATGCCATAAGTTCATCGGTTTAATGCATGAATGTTTAGACTGAATACTTAGTTAATCAGTTTAAAGCATGAATGTTTAGACTGAATACTTGTTTTGAGTTGTTGTTGTATGAACAGACGTCAATTGTTGCAGACATAGCATTGATTTTTACTAATTATGCCTGTCAACATGTTGAACATATATCATGTCTGATTGATTGATTTTAAGATGACTCAACGAATTTTAGTTATTCACAATTTTTATTTCTGCAAATGCATGTTGTCAATGAATGGTTTCAGTGGGATGTAGAACATACATGGATGTACTTGTTGAATTGTTATAGAAAACGAACTCTTGACTATTGAGCAGATCTAAGTACCATATTGGTGTTGCGGGTACTTTTCAGTCACAGCGTCAGCAAACCATTTTAATTAGAACTGAGAAGGATAAATAAATTTACTTTTTATGCTATTTATAAAGCTATTAATTCGCTAAAAAATTATGTTTTGCGTAGCGCGTGATCGGACGTTAAGTGAAGTAAGCACGTCGTCTGCTGTTGACAAGCCATCAAAAAATCCTCACGCTGGTTTAGAGAAATCTTGTAAAGACCTGCAGCGGCAGACGGTTTCACTGCAGCGACTTAAAGCCGTGTTCAACGAACAGCTGGAGAAATCGTTTAAGCGCATATCAGAAGTATTCAAGGAGTTGCACAACCAGTAAGTTTATGTGTGCGATGAATTTGGGGGCGCTACTATGATACCACGGTTCTGGATGTTACAATCGGCATTTCTTTGTTCTTGGTCATTTTTCATTTGAATATAGTGTAACAGCTTTCCATATTGTTATAGTATATAGTTACATCCATGCACTCTTATGAAAGAAGCAACAGTGCAGTTTTTATGTATATATGATACAATGTGTATACATACATATGCATGCATTGCACATATGTTTTTATGTATGTATAGAATTTTATATATATGTGCATAGCATATGATTAATGCTTTGAAAACGGCTCATGTATATAATAGAAGGTACAAATTACTTGTTTGTGTGTTTCGTTGGTTTTATTGGATGTATCGACTGCTTTGGTGTTTTATGGAGTAGTTTTATGCACAGATTTATGTTGTTTGGATAGTTGTTGTTTTGTATGCAACATTTGTTATATAAAACACTGCTTGCTAGGGTTTGCACTGTTTGACTGTGCATGTGTGAGTCCATGCATGTGTGTATGTATATTTGCATGCACGGATGTGTGTTTAACTGTTTATGTTCCGGTCGATAGGTATGGTTCAAGGCACTTTGTATAGTACTTTTTAAGTTAGTCTTAGAACTGTTCTACGTACAGTGCTTTCTGCTCAAGCTGAACAAGTGATTTAGGGTTGTTTGGGAATAAATGTGTATGTTGAGCAGAGTCAGACAAAAACTGTGCACCACTGTTTTTGACCATGCCAAATGAATGTCACGTCTGTTGTGTTCATTTATTTTCATACGTGGTTAGTTTTGTCTGTCATTTCCTAAACTACTTGTTTGATTATCATTTTTTTCTGTGTTTTTTCTGCAACAGGTTAAATGAAAGAGAAGCACAGCTCATTTTTGATATGGATAAAGCTAAGACTCAAGCAAGTAAGTGGGAATAATCGAGTAAAAAAGCGAGACATTCTTTTGGTTATTATTTATTATTATGCTGCGACATATAATTGGTTTTGGGCCATCCATCTATCCATCCATCCATCCATCCATCCATCCATCCATCCATCCATCCATCCATCCATCCATCCATCCATCCATCCATCCATCCATGCACTCATCTACAGTTGTGAAACTTGGACAACCACTGAGACACTAAACAAATAGCAGCTTAGATGTGTGGTAATTGTAAGTAGCAGAATCTATCATGCTGCAATTGAACCATAATCAGGTCAATGTTGAGAAGATTGTAAGACAGAGAGGCAGGCTGTATTGTTTAAAAACAACAACTAAGTTACATGTTGAGAAAGAACTGACGCAAGGAACAGAACAGACAGACGCACAGGGAGACAGTTTGAAAAGGCAGGGGTCCAGTGCGGTCCACTGGTCCAGCAACCGAAGAAGCTGTTTGATCTTGAACAGTTCTTGATTTAGGTATGACTAACCAGCGAATGATGATCAGTTGACTTTGTTAGATAATGATGATGAGTCCTAGGCATATGAACTGATAACGATGTCATTGTATAATTAATACATCGTTAATTACAATTACTTGCAGTTGATGTGTTGGAAGATCAGCAGCGCAAGGCAGTTGCGTTGAAGCATCAGACGGATCGTGCTCAGGTGATGAAGGAGGCAGAGATTGCAGATCTTCGCACGCAAATCAAGGTCTGTACGCACGAGTGAACTTGCTTAGATAACTCAAGTGCTTTTGTTGAATTGTTCTGCATATTATTACCTGTTGAAGTGTATTCGATGCTTACTTATTATCACCTACCACTGTCATCTGCCTTTGGCTTCGGGATTTAACGGAAGTCTTTGCTCTTCAAAAATTTCTACCCTGATCCATCTGACCTCCTCCTGCCTTCCTCATCCCGAATGAAACATACCTTAACAGCTGCTGCTCTGCCGTTTTCTCTCTCTGGCAACCGGACTTGAATCTCCGCTGGACATGGATCTCTGGAAAAGCCGTCTAATATGATGCAGCAATTGTGAATAAGCTGGTGCCATTTGCTTAGCCTTAAAGTACTAGTGCTTTGAAAATTTGAAGTTAAATATGAAGATACCATCGATTGTAAGATACAATATGATGTTGTATATGAATTACCAGTCTTTGTGTTGCAAATCATGAGAGAGGGAGGAGAGTTACGAAGAGCAGTACGAGTGCCAAAGTTAGATTCAATTGAGTAGCCACCTTGTAACATGGAATGTAAGTGAATGGGGAAAGTACTGCGAATAAATTGGCAATATTTTCATATATTTAAATAACCGAATGTTGTGTAAAGAAGTTCTTGTTGAAATGTGTTGCAGCTGTTTGTAAGTGAACGAAAGCATTACGAGGACCTCTGCCAAACACAGAGATATGTCTGCGATTTCAATCATATGCTGGAAGAGCTGAAGAAGTTTGGAGAAGGTAACTTGCCGTTTGCTTCTACTGCCTAACAGTTATTAAAAGATACTTTTCGTTTGTTGCTTGAGTTTATAGCAGTCGCTTTTATGATAAGAGATGCAGCAGGCAGCAGCAGCTATGTCAAAATGTGTCATAGTATAATTTTTTTATTTAGCATTTGCAGTTCACGCACAGCATGGTCTAATATATTGGAGGTGTGTCATGACAAAGTCTTTAGAAAACAAGGCATTGTCTACATTGATTATTATTCATAATGATTCCATTAGAAAACTTGTTTGTTTTAGTAGAACTATCAGTGCTTTCATGATGTGCTTGCTAAGTGCAGTTAAAAGTTGATTCTAGGGTTGACAGAAGAAAATTTCAAGTGAAAGGGATTGAAGACATCTTTCCTTTGTTTTCATAGTCGTTCCTGTGAAAGCAAGTCCTGATCATCGTCGAGCATCTGTGATATCTCTCGAGAGCAGCATAAGTCACGAAGATGTAACGTCACCTATCAGATCGCCAACTGCTGCTCGCCCTAACCTTACATCTCGGACGAGTTCATGTACGTCTAACCTTTTCTTCCATGTTGTCCTGGTGTAATTTGTTAAATAAAAAACAAGGGACAGAATGAATTAAGTTTGTTACAATTGAAAGTGTCTTAAATTAGTTTTTAATTTTGTTAGTTGAAGATGTGGTATTTCAATTGTCCATTTCGGATTTTAAATATTACTCTTGATTGCTATTGATTTTAGAAATAATAATGAGTCGATGGTATTGTATTGTGACGCATTCAACTGCTGCTCTACTAGTGTTAGGTCTTCTTTTCTAAACTATGATTCTTATGGGAACATTTGAATAATTCATTTATAGTAACAAAAAAATTGTTTTGAAATTACTTGGCGATCTGTGCATAAAGTCTCAGATCTGTGTACTTTGCAAGAGTTTATGGTTTTTCTTATTTCTATCAGAGACAATTAACATTAAGTTTGTGAAAAATGTCACAAGTGAACGATTTTTTAAAGGTTTGTAATTGGCATAGAGAATAGTCGTTTGCAGTGTTTCATGGTTTGTCTTCAGTGTTTAATGTTTGTTTTTCATGTTGATTTGCAGCAAGTCAATCTGCTGTTACTACAGCTACTGTTCCAATTGCTGCTTCTCCCACTGCTGCTGCTCCCTCTGCTGCTGCTGCTACTCCCCGTGCTTCTGCTGCTCCCTCTGCGTCTGCTACTCCCCGTGCTGCTGCTGCTGCTACTCCCCGCACTGCTGCTGCTACTCCTCGCACTGCTCCCCCTGCTGCTGCTCCTGTTGTTATTCCAAATTCTGCTCATGTTCTTATGCAATCCGACTCGCTGACGAAGTACGAGGCGACTGAGATGGCTCAACGTCTCGCCAACCTATCGCTCAATGTAAGTCATTTCGTAAATAAACATTGCTCAATGTAAGTCATTTCGTAAATAAACATTGCTCAATGTAAGTCATTTCAAAAATAAACATTGGTCAATGTAACTCATTTCGTAAATAAACATTGCTCAATGTAAGTCATTTCGTAAATAAACATTGCTCAATGTAAGTTATTTCGTAAATAAACATCACTCAATGTAAGTCATTTCGTAAATAAACATTGCTCAATGTAAGTCATTTCGTAAATAAACATTGCTCAATGTAAGTCATTTCAAAAATAAACATTGCTCAATGTAAGTCATTTCGTAAAGAAACATTGCTCAGTGTAAGTCATTTCGTAAATAAACATCGCTCAATGTAAGTCATTTCGTAAATAAACATTGCTCAATGTAAGTCATTTCGTAAATAAACATCGCTCAATGTAAGTCATTTCAAAAATAAACATTGCTCAATGTAAGTCATTTCGTAAATAAACATTGCTCAATGTAAGTCATTTCGTAAATAAACATTGCTCAATGTAAGTCATTTCGTAAATAAATATCGCTCAATGTAAGTCATTTCGTAAATAAACATCGCTCAATGTAAGTCATTTTGTGAATAAACATCGCTCAATGTAAGTCATTTCGTAAATAAACATTGCTCAATGTAAGTCATTTCGTAAATAAACATTGCTCAATGTAAGTCATTTCGTAAATAAACATTGCTCAATGTAAGTCATTTCGTAAATAAACATTGCTCAATGTAAGTCATTTCGTAAATAAACATTGCTCAATGTAAGTCATTTCGTAAATAAACATTGCTCAATGTAAGTCATTTCGTAAATAAACATTGCTCAATGTAAGTCATTTCGTAAATAAACATTGCTCACCACTCCTTCGTTTCATTCACGATATATCTTCATTCATTAATTATCAAACTGCAAAGTGATAATGTTCTAGTATGGCGGTGAAGTCCTAAGACTACTTGTTTGCGTGTGTCGTAGATACTGCAAGAACTTAGCTGTCCTAAGTTTAGTAAATGTTGCTAAGTTTGTTGTATCTGGTAATTTTATTGTTTGGTAATATTCTAAAGCTACGCCTTCACATCACCTTCGCTTGCAGTATTGTCGTATATGGCTCAGTTGCACATGAAGCATTATGGAGATTCTTTTTTGTGGTTGACCATACTGTTTGTTTCGTGCAGGACTCGAAACCATCATCTGTTCCTGCAACTGTTAGAAGTCCAAGGTCAGACAGAGGTCGTGGTTCAAGGGGTCGTGGTGGTGGAGGCACTTCTACAGGAAGTTAGTATTTCTGCTGTTTGTGTTGTCATCATAGATGACAGCAATTTCACTATCACAGATTGTATCGTGATATATAAAAGAGTTTATTTTTGCTTATATTTGATGATGGAAGTAAAGTAGAAGGTAAAGACAATACACTTTATTATGTTGAACCATAGAAACTTCTTAGGGTCATGTACAGTTGTACACCTGTTCTAAGCTCCCAACTTTGAATATGTACTCAATGAAAAATATTCATACTTGAAGGAGGGTGGGCCGTTTTGGCTCAGATTTTTTATGGGCTTTGTATGGGACGCTGCTAATTATTTGTGTGATGTTGGTTAACCTCACTGTGCCTGCTAGAGCTGTAAGCACAACAACAATGCCAAACAACAATGGTTTTATTTTTGTGTTCATGTTTCATTAACAAAATGCAGAATGTGACAGAGCCGTAGTAGCGGTCTTAGTTTTAGAAGGTCATCTGGAAAGTTTTCAAGTTTAGAACCAGTTTTAGGCAAATGAAAACTTTATGAAATGCGAACTGAATTAGAAAAACTATAGACGTAAATATTTGTGTCTCAATGTGAATTCTGATTCTTTGAAATTGCATTAAAAATAGAGTTAGACAAACTTATAATAATCAGTGTTTTTCAATTCAGGTTCTGACCGAGGAGCAAAGCCGAGCGGCTCAGGTGAGCAGCCGAGGGGGGACCAGCAATCGACACGTGGTCAGGGTCAGTCCAGGGGTGACTCAGGACGGGGAAGATCAACTCGTGGAGGTCAGGGTCAAACGCGCAATACAAACGAATCTAACAGCCAGAGATCAGCGACAACAACCAGTGCTCAGCCGGTGGAGAACAATGAAGCCAAAAACAATGCAGCATCACCCAGAAGGTCATCTAATCATCAGGCCGCCTCTCAGTCAAAATCGCCTGATGGCCCTCGTCGTGGTTCGAGGCAGGGTGGAAGACGAGACGGCGGACGACAGACATCATCTGGTGACACATCGTCTGCAAAATCTGATGGAGGTGCAAAGCGGGAGTCAGTCGACGGCCACCATGACAGTTCTGGAGATACTGCCAAGAATGGAGACGCTTTGCCGGTTTCCAGCACACCTGCAAAGGATGGTCTACCTGCAAAGGATGGCGTACCTGCAAAGGATGGCGCACCTGCAAAGGATGGCCTACCTGCAAAGGATGGCCTACCTGCAAAGGATGGCCTACCTGCAAAGGATGACCATCCTGCAAAGGATGGCCTTACTAACGGCCAAGTTGAGGCTTTGCCGCAGCGAGGAAGCCGTACAAATCGCCGAGAGCGTGGGGGTGGCAAGCAGGGAGCAGACACCCAGCAGCAGCAGCAGACAGGAGCTGGTGAGCCAGCAGTGATTAACGGAGAGTAATGGTTCAGTTGAGTAGTTGTAAGGAGGAGGAGGAGCGGCTCACGTGAAACTGATCATCAACATCGATCATCATTGTCGTCGTCGTCGTCGTCTACATCTAGAGATTAGAATTTATGAAGTTGTCAAACTGCTCCTCTCTCTGTCTGTCAATTCAGGTCAAGCGTCGTCGTCGTCGTCGTTACCCCATTAGTGAATTATTTTCTCTTTCTTTACCAGTTTTCTTGACTTGGTTCTGGGTTTAATGTTAAGCAAGTGGCTATCATATATGTTATGAGCTTGTTCTCCTTTCAACATTTTACTGGATTATGTTTCTGTTGCGCTTCGAAGCTGAACTGTACAGTGGATCATAGATGATGATTATCTCATGTCTTGATGGTTGAAATCGACAGCCTACCTGTCGTATTGTCAAGTCATTTTGCCATGCAAGTATTCACGGCCATTGCCAAGATCGTAAGTTCTGCTAAATATCTACGAAGATTTGATTACAGAGGGGTAATTAACTATTTTGTTTCTGATTAATATATTTGTAATGGACCAAACCTTTGCTGTGATGAGAGTTGTGAGGAGGAGCAGTGTCAGTGTCTGGTTGTTTTAGATGAAGACCTCTAATGCCTGTGGCTTCAGACCTCTGCTGCTAGACCACTGATGCATGTCTGTTGCACATTAGCGCTGCTTAGAAATTTTGAATGGATGAACCTTACTCTTAGAACTCCTATTGCCGTCTTGTGCATGTGATGTTGATGAGTAAAAATGTTCGCACGAAGTTGACCGGTCCAGTTCCTGTGTGGTCCAAGCGCTCATCGACATTTGACAAGAACTACGCTCAATAATGATGCCTGCATACGTAATATGTAATATATACATACACATACATGACAAACACCATACATGAACACATTCATTCATTTGTGCGTATATACATACATTCATTCTTAATCTGTACATATGAATGAACTCGTATATTATATATATACGCGTATAAGCGTGTAATCGTATTAACTGAAATTGTCTAGTTTTATAATAATCTGTTTTAGTGTTCTGCAAAATGTGCACTAAAGCAGGCGTAAAATCTGCAGTTTCTAGTATGGGTTGTTTTTGGCTGCGTATAAACGTATAATTGTTTATTGTTAATTGTATACTCTGATATGTATAGCCTTTAATAAGTTATGTATATGAAATGTATATCATGTATACATTTATCATATATACATTTATCATAGAATGCATGCATGTACATATGCACTTATAATTTATAGCAGTTGTTAGTGAATTGCAATATATAATATTTTGGTCTTGCTAATAAAATGCCAATGCGAGTCGGTCTGCAGACATTTTGGGCTGAGGATTTCCTGTAGATATGAAGAGCAACGTGTTTTGCTGCGTATGGAATAACTGTTCATATATTACGTGACATTTTGTGTTTTATTAACATCTGGGACCAAACGTTCTTAATACAACTCTTAAGTTACGGTTGTTCATTTATTCTGGAATCTGAACGTGGAAAAAGATGTGCTTGTGGTTTCGGCTGTTTGAATAGACAACTCTTCTAGTAGACTGGTTTTCACTTTTGTTAAGAGGTTCCAACAACCTCCCATGAAACCAGCAAATTGTTATTGGTGGCTGATTGGTTTGATGGCTTACCTATTAAATCAGAGTATGCAGATTCAAGTCTCCCTGCTATGGTTGTGGCAGGTCCCTTGATGCACAATTGAAGCTTTGTTACTATCTATAATTTATGCAGAAATAGTTGTTATAATAATAATAATTAATCAATTTATGATGGTTTAAGGACCATCGCAGATAAGTTGTTGGAAACTGTGTGCTTATGATGTGAAGTCTGTGTACATTGTGCTGGAAGGAATTTTGCTTCAACGTCGAGAATGTTGTGGTCACTGCGCATGTGAACATGTTGAACATTGAAGAAGAAAGGACTCTCATTCCTGTAATGCGTCTTACGAAATGTACATTACTTGGCAACTGAGTTTTGCATTTATGTAGGAATTTCTACATGTGCTTACATATATAATATATATATATGCATGTATAATTGTATATATATATGCATGTGTA
The DNA here is from genome assembly GCA_945859605.1 of Lumbricus rubellus. Classification (NCBI taxonomy): domain Eukaryota; kingdom Metazoa; phylum Annelida; class Clitellata; order Crassiclitellata; family Lumbricidae; genus Lumbricus; species Lumbricus rubellus. Next base: position 50,857,816 of record OX243811.1, on the reverse strand, counting down.
TATACAGGGTGCGCCAAAAAAAAGTAATCCCCTACGGTTTTTAGCCCATATCTTGGCCAAAAATACTAATTTTTAAATGACATTTTACAGTCTTAAAGGCAATTCATATTTACGTACAATGGTTTAAATTTCATCAAAATATTTCAAACGGAACAAAAGTTATGCCACTTTTAGGGAGGCCACCCACCGTTTTTTGACGATTAAAAAACGAAACGCAACAAAACCTAGGTTTTTTCACAATATCTTGGCCAAAAGTAAGAATTTCGAAATGAAATTTTACAGGCGTAAGGACAATTCATATTTACACATGATGGCCAGATTTCATTAAAATATTTCGAGCACAACAAAAGTTATACCACTTTTAGTGAGACCACCCCACGATTTTTGACGATTCAAAGACGTAACGCAGCGAAAAGTAGCAAAAACACGATTTTATTAAGTCTCATCTCAAATAACTGTTGTCAAATGAACATGGTTGTGCTTCACAACGTAAGTTCAATGTGCCCACCACCAGTGCCAACACTTACTATTATTATTTGAGCTGAGACTTAATAAAATCGTGTTTTTGCTACTTTTCGCTGCGTTACGTCTTTGAATCGTCAAAAATCGTGGGGTGGTCTCACTAAAAGTGGTATAACTTTTGTTGTGCTCGAAATATTTTAATGAAATCTGGCCATCATGTGTAAATATGAATTGTCCTTACGCCTGTAAAATTTCATTTCGAAATTCTTACTTTTATCCAAGATATTGTGGAAAAACCTAGGTTTTGTTGCGTTTCGTTTTTTAATCGTCAAAAAACGGTGGGTGGCCTCCCTAAAAGTGGCATAACTTTTGTTCCGTTTGAAATATTTTGATGAAATTTGAACCATTGTACGTAAATATGAATTGCCTTTAAGACTGTAAAATGTCATTTAAAAATTAGTATTTTTGGCCAAGATATGGGCTAAAAACCGTAGGGGATTACTTTTTTTTGGCGCACCCTGTATATACTATACACTTGTATTTATATATTCAATTTAATTACTGTAAGCGGTTATCCATATGAATGTATCTGGGCAACTTTTAATTCATTGTTGAAATATAATTGTTGACTTGTTACTGTCTGTTGTCATCATAGGTTTATGTTGCAGTGTAACAGCAACCATCATTTGTCATAGAAATTATTTGTTATAGCTAAAAGATGCCGGTACATGCATGCATGCATACATACACACTTATGCCATATATACACACACACTTGCATGCTTACATACATACACACCACTAAAGGCATAAAATATTTTACTGTATTTCACTGTTTAGAATTTAGCATATATATTACTAACGAGATTTATTGAGGTTTTGTTAAACACTACTGCGTATTTTAATTAGTTAGTTTGTATGTATACATACATGTGTGTGAGTCTTACTTATGCTTACTTGAATAGGCTGATGTATATGAATGTTTACATGCCAACCCAGACCATAGGCTATGACATGAAGATGTAGTTAAGTAAGTTTATGTAATCATAACATGTGCAACATATTCTTTTTGGTTTCAGTTATTGTGAGAAATGTTGAGCTTGTGGCTTCTGAGGTGCAGATGGCCCAGTGGTTATTGTGCCAGAGTGTCAATTGAGAAGACAAATCCTTATCAAGGCATAAATCTAGTTAGTGATTTCTGCTGCTCTACTTTGCTCTCCACAGGCAATTCAACTGTATGAGTACAGTTGCACTTTGAGACCAAAGGTCTAGTCTTCTTCTTCTTCTTCCCTGGCTTCTTAGTTATCGGTGGAACTCAATTGGGCTTGGTGGTGAAAATGGATAGACAGATTTTTAGGTGTGAATAGTTATTAGTTGAACTATACAGTGTCGAAAATGTATCTTTCATTTGCAGAGTATTAACTAGTTTGTTTGATGCCTGTTCATCATTTATTAATGTATATTTTCGATTGTTCGTCGTATATCACTATCTCCGTTATTCAGTTATAATTTTGTTAATATAAATGGCTACTATCTTGTAATCAGTGGTTTGTTCGTGCATAAACTTGTTTTTAGAAACTGCTATGACCTATAATTATATGCGTGTGTGTATACTGTATACCAATACATACAGAGTCTATTGTGCATGTTATGTATATACACTGAATCTGTGTATTTTAAATTGCATTTGTTTGGTTTTGTCTAAATTTATAGCATATCTTGAACATTTGAAATGTCAGTTTGCAATGCCCAGTGTATTTTTCAATTCTCCGATCCTAATGTTTTCAGATGTTTACATCTTTTCTCTTCCTCCAGATCAAACCACTCTTGATGTTCTGTCCTCACTTGATCTGATCTAACTTGAACTCTGTTTCTGTTGAGGGTTTCTACTCTATTGTTTCGTAGACAAATGACCTCTTGTGAACTTGACTTTTGACCACTGATGCTGTGGTAGTCAATGCCTGTTGTACAGCCAATGAGGGACCTCATTCAGGCATTACATTCTAGAAGTACAGCTCTTTTGATGTACTGCTCTTTGTTGATTATTACCGGTACCGCTGTAGATTGTTTTTCTGTTCAGCCTAACTATATCATTCATTCATCTCGCTTGTTTGGTTTTTGCATCTGCATCAATATTTCTATCTTTTTTGAACACACGCATGCACGTACACACTCACATACACATGCTCTTGTTCACTTTCTTGTTCCATCTCTTCTGTCTGTGTCTGTCTCTCTGGGTATGTTTGTATCTTTGTCTCTCTCTCTCTTTCCCTCTCTTCTCTTGCTATCTCTCTCTTTGTTTATATATCTGTTTCTCTCTCTCTGTATCCTAGTCTGTCTCTTTCCCTCTGCTTCTCTCTCTCTTTCTCCTCTCCAATAGCTCTGTGCTTGCTAACCATTTAGAGTATTATGTTGATTCTATTTAAGTTACTGCTGCAAAGATCAGATGGCAATAACTGTACTGTACATGGCAATCGTAAAATTCAGTCTCTCGTGTTTAACATCAGTTTTCCATATCTTAACATTTCAGTTTCAGTTTAGTTGAGTACTCTGGAATAAGGTTGTTTATTATAGTGTTATATTCTGTTAAACTTTAGTGATTATTAAACAAGTACAATGGCATGGTTTATTAGAGAGTACAGTCATTTGAAGCTGTCGTGTTGTGCCTGTTGAGTTCATACGCAAAACATTCTAACCTCAAAACCGTAGAATAGAGTTTTTACCTCCAGATATTTGGCACCAATTCCCTCATTCGATGTTTTGTGCTTCATGCTTCACCTTAGTGTGTGGCTCCCATGTGAAATTGATCCTACTGCTAACAAGAAAGACTCAGTCAGACTTGTGGCCCTTTGTCTGTCTGTCTGTGTGTCTGTCTGTCTGTCTGTCTCTTTCTTTCACTACCTCTCTTTCTCTGCAGGCATGATCTCTAATCAGTGGGTGGTGTGGTTTCTGTGTCTCAGAGTTTTATCTCGTGGGCTAAAGCCATACAATGTGGAATGCCACATTTCCTACCGATCATGCAGTTAGTTCACCGAGAAATGATCGGAGCCATATTATACTGCATAGGCTTATCTCTGTGCCAATAGCCAATAGTTGCTGCATACAGTACTTAGATGATTAGATCTCAGAGACAGATCATCATCTAATATTTATCTTGGCCATGCCAATGTCCGTCAATCTGGTTTGAGTGAGGGTTGCTTAATAAGAAAAACTTTCGTGTGACAGAAAATAAGTAGATTTCTTTAAAATCTCAGGAAGTTAAGCACTAAGGAAACGAGACAGGTTGTAACGAACGTTGATATAATAATTAATTAGCCATAGAAGAACGATAGAATTGATAGAAGAACGCCGACATTTTCTGAATGGCTTGAACAAAAGTCTTGTTCATTTCTTCACTTGAAAATATTTCAATCAAAATAATTATTATTGATAGTCCCAATTAAGCAACACTGTCACAGAGAAGCTCTAACCCATGACCCCCGTTGCCATGGCATCTGAATCCGTTTTTGCAAGGCATATATAATAACAACTCTAACCTAACAACAGTTATTGTCCACGTAGGAATTCCACGTTCATTCAATCGTCCCATCTCTTCTGTTGCCATGGTGATCAGATCGTCTACCACCCTGTGGGGTTGAATACAGGGTGACCACCATCAGCTGTCTGCTTAGGGTTCAGTCCGTCATTCTCGACCCCTGCAGTGCTCCTCAGAGAGATCCGTGAAGATCTTCCAGACCGTTCCATCGTGCTCCTACTGACATCCGTGTCCTCCAGCTTCGTCATCTTTTCCAGCAGATATCTGAAGATGTCTAATTCCCGTTCGTCGTTTCTCTTCCCGATGCTTTGATCCCTTTCCACATCCTCCTCCTCCGCGGCTTCTACGCTTTTCGGGTTTTCGAATCCTCTGACGACCTTCGAACTCAGGTAGTCCACATGATTATTATTTCTGTTGGGTGAATGAAGTCTCTGCGTCGACTGCAGCAGGAAGGATGTCCAAGGAGACAGACCTTCGTCCACTCGACGACCTCTCAAGGTCAACGTCTGATCAATGCTTCCGAGGATGATGATGACGGTGGACGCAAGAAGGAGTGGCAGACGACTAGATGACATTGCGATTCGGTGGAGATTCGTCATGATTACTATTATCTGTGGAAGACAACAATTATGCAGAAACGATAATGTCACTAGGCCTATATAGGGCATTTTGTTCTCCAGACAAGTTGTCATCAGTGACTCATCACTGCGCAACTTTCAGTTCTATTTATCATTCTAACATCTGCCATTCTATCAATATATAATAATGTATGAACCCATAAGTCTATCATTCGGTCAATATTCATTCCATCGATAGCCTATATCATTCTATAGATCCATGATTCTAGCTGGCTATGTCATTTTATCTATCTGTGTATCCATTAGTCGACCATTGATCCTAGGCCTTTATTAATTGTTCTTCGTAGGCCTAATTAAGTTGCCCGTTTACAATTCAAAGTTCTTGATAATTGCATGGTTCTTATAATTAATCTCCGTTTGGTTCAGTTCCGAAGTATCTTTGCAGATCTCATACTTTGTCCCCCCCCCGGGCCCCCTATCTGCCACTACGATATGCGTCTGCTTCGATCTTCTTGTCAAGAAGGAACCGCCTATACTATAGCAAGCGCAGCAACACGGTAAGAGATGCGCTGAGAAACAGGGAGCCAGTGAAGAACATGACGCATTATGCAGAGATAGAAACTTAGTTAGGAGTGCGGCCAGTGAGGCTCGAACAGCTGAACGAGGAACTCGATCAAGGCATCCAGTTAGTCGAAAGGTAGGCCGAAGAATACTCGAACCGATCTGCAGTGATCAATTCTATTATACCAACAAAGTCACAAAGACATGTGCACAAGAGCCACAGTATATATCACTGTGACGACTGGGAGCAGTAGCAGTAGCAGTATAGTAACAGCTAGTAGCCATGCATGTGTAGGCCTAAATAACAATTTAATAGCATTCTATCCTAATAAATAATTATATAGACAGGCCTACCTTGACTGATGACTAAACGACGACGACGACGGCTGCGATTGTGATGAAGACGACAACAGCAACAACGACGACTACCAGACAACCAAACAATGGATCAGATCTACTCTCAATGACTAAACCACATTAGTCGTTGCGAACGCAATTGTATCTCCAACCGATCTCACCAGAAGAGACGCAGTCTATGATGTCTTCGTTGTCAATTCTGAATCCTTAAATACTTTCTTAGTGAAATACGACGAACAGCCTGCATAAGCGCTGACTATAACGTCTGCTTTCCGTTATTCACTCCACCTCATGCACCCAATCAGCGTGGGAGGCCATTGAGGTCGGTCAACCGTTACATACAGGTCACTGTTCAAACAGCAATTGGTGGAAATATGCGTCCGGTGACGAATAAAACCATTCGTCTTCCATCGGACGAATTAATTAAAGTCCGTATTTCCCTTGCTGGTCCTAGCTTCAACTCTGCCCGAGGAAAGACTCAAGAGTGCGGGAGCTGGTTATACGGGGATGGGAAAAGAATGGAAGAGAATGTATGCGTGGGTGGGAAGAAGATGATAGGGAACGGGTTGACTGGATAATTAATTATTGTCAGTAAACTTAATGGGCTGTAACCTTCATGCACTCTGTAATGCAGACTGAAACCGTATAGCCTATATATCTATATATATATATATATATATCCATAGCGTGTATCGTTAATTTAATCCTGAAATGGACTAAAATTCCAATTAAAAGAGAGCTATAGAACCTCATCTCGAACGACCAAATTGTTACATTTTTTGTCTAAAATAGTAATTTATTGAGCAGGTTGTTGCTACACAGCTTATGCATGACCGCGACAATATTATAGCTATTGATATCCCCAGTACGTATTGAATTAAGTAAAAGGTCAGGACTATAATAGGCCTATAATTATATAGTAGGCCTATAGAGATTCGGGCCATTCGGCAAACTGCTTGTCAGAACTTTGGTTCCTTCTTACTTGTTGAGAATTAACAGTCAGAAATTAAGACAAGACACAGAAAATAAAGTAATTGTTGTTGCTTTATTAGCCTACAAGGTCTAGGCCTATCGCCCCATTCTGTTAATCGTTTGTATTAGCAAAAATTGTTTCAATTTCTAATTATATTGAAAAGTTTTTATGCAAGGTCGAATCAGCGTCAGCCTCGTTGTCGATTGAGTTGAGGTTGTCCTCTTGATGCCGTGTTTCGATGGCCCACTGTGATCTGGCTCCACGTCACTTGCAAGTCTCCACGTCCACCACATATTCCTCTAATCATTTTCCCCATTCACCCCCTTCTCAATCCACGGCTCAACAACGCACAGCACATAAATAAAAAATAAATTCAAAATTAATAATAATGGGCTTGCGGGATTTTAAGCCGTGGCGTCCGCGCCAGGGGCCCTCCTGCCTTTGCGAGGAGCTTACGGGTTTTTACGCCACGCCAGAGGCCCGGCAGGTGCTAATATAAATAAACTACAAACACACAACAACAACAACAACAACAACAACAACAACAACAACACAGAGCCACACAGCCGTCACTCATCACAACCTCTCAGATCATCCTCACAGGTCAATCCTTTCAGACAGTCATGCAGCGGTTCCTAAAGCAACACAGAGAAATCCACGAAGATAATAATACAAGTCATGTAGGCCCTATAAACAGTATAAATGACAGATATGCCCCGTGTGGTATCATTGTATATGAAGAAATAAAGTAGCCTATGGCCTACAAGTCTATCCTGCTTGGCCCAGCTTGGGTGTGCCTCGAGCGTTTGTTGGCTAATTGATCCAGTCGCTGGATGGATAGATGAATGGATAGATGAATAGATGAATGGATGATGGATGAATGAATGGATAGATGAATGGATGATCACGCAGAAGAATTAATAGATCGACATAATGAATAAACGGATAAATGAATGAACAAATCGATTCTTGCCTTCTTGAGCAATCGTAGATTCGTTTGTGTGACGCTCGCCTTTCCTCAGACTCGGAATCCCCATCAGGTTATTCAGGTCCTCCAAAACTCTAGACCATGGTTGCTTCTCGATCCGTCTTCGTGTAATTTTCACATTGTTTCCGAATGGTTTCCTATTTCTGAACGAAATAAGACAGAGCAACGCCATGTACAAGTTGTACAATGTACATTGTAAGGTCACAACGTGGCTTCAATTGGAGGTAATCATTATGATTGTGTGCGACCAAATACTATAGGATACATATATGACGTCAAAAGGAGCTTCATTCGTCTATTTCTTATTTATTTTCTCGTCTATGGTCACGACCGTTTGAATCTGTGGTCCCCAAATGTAAATGACGTCATGTTAGTCTTTGGGGAAAATCTACATTATTACGTCATAATGCTGGAGATTACACGTGTGTTTCGTCACTGTTGCTATGGCATTGTCACTGTTTGCGACAGAGGCAAAGGCAGACAAAATGGCCTTCGAATGTTAGGCCAAACATTTCTTAATAGACAAATTTGACACTTTTAATGTAGGTCGAGAGCTGTAGGCCTACGTCCAAATGCGCGCTAAGTGAATACCTAGCCTATCTTAATAACAGTAAAGCCAAATTCGTGAACAGCTGATGCAGTAAAAAAACTGGAACGTCCAGTCGTCCACCGAAAAATAAAATTTTCTAATTTTTCACTTAGGAGACCTACTTTTTCTACGTTATTATTTTAATCTTCACTGCTTAGAACTTGAATCGAGTTAATTTTTAATTTCTTAGTAATATTTCATGTTTAACTAAACTTCTTTAGTTAACGATCGATTATTTTAGATCCATGATATTACGGTCAGAAATCTCTCACTTACATTACGAATAATATCTTGTTCACTTCGATGATCGACTGCCGCTCAGCTGTGGAACAGTGTTGGTCTTCGTTTTCTTCTTTTTTCCACCATTATAATTATTTGTAGCATTTTGATGTCGTTTTAATCGTTCTTGTCGTCTTCTTCTTTGATATCTTCCGGAAACTGACGAAAAACAAAGACACCTACGTCATTTTATGATTACGTCATATATCTGATACTTGTGATATCACCAACGACCTTATATATTAACGGATGTCACTTAAGTTGTATATAAAAAGGAAATCGCAACGGATGTAGTAAGTAATCCTCAGTGGTAGGCCTAGGCCTAACTTCAATGTCGCGTTTCTATGTACAACATATATTCCATTATAGACCTATTTATTTATTTATTTATTTTATAGACTGTATATTTCAGGCCAAATTGTAGGGTTTACTTTAAATTTTAAATACAAATTTACTTATAATATAATCTAGGCTACGTATTATAATACTATTAATTAAATAATTATGAGCACAATTAGTTGGCCTAGCACTGAAAAACGCAAAATAAACTTAATTAAGCTTTGGTTTATCACTGTTTAGCCTATAATTTATTTTCGGGTTTTGTTGGCAGTTTGCATGCTTTTAGACACGGTGTAATTTTACCAAATCGGTCCAGCTCAGCATGCTGATTTTCTTAGATAACATCGACTCAATTGTGCCAGTAGTAGTAGTAGTAGTAGTAGTAGTAGTAGTAGTAGTAGTAGTAGTAGTAGTAGTAGTAGTAGTAGTAGTAGTAGTAGTAGTAGTAGTAGTAGTAGTAGTAGTAGTAGTAGTAGGCCTAGTAGTAGTAGTAGTAGCAGTATAGTAGCAGTAGCAATAGCAGCAGCAGTAGCAGTAACAGTAGTAGCCTAGTAGAACTCGTTTAAAACTGTATATGGTATAACTTCATGTAGGCCTATAGGCGCTCAAAATATTTAATAGTGACTAATATACTGTTTCCAGTTAAGGCTATATAGGCGTATTGTGAGGGAATTGTCAATTAACTTAATTATTAGCCTCATTTGCGGTGTTCATTCGTCTCTCTGTGCGTCGTGAGGTAGGCCTATAGACCTACGCGATAATATCATTCAATTGATTGGGATTTGGGATGGATGCACATTAAATGGTTTCGTGTAAAATGAACCAATAAAACATAGATGATTAAACCAACAACATGGCCGCCGTTTGAACGTGCGTCATTTCAAAAGTTTATGGTTAGGAATTTGTGTCCATGCAGGAGGTTGAGAGCAGCTGATGGCTGTTGGACACGTATACGAGCTGGTCTAAATACTTACTGCAGATAACATAATTATATAGGAATGACTATACAAATATTGATTTATGTACGTCAAGAGTTCAACTAAGGGCTAAGAGAAGTGGATAAATTCAAATGATTGAGACATAGAAGTGATAGAACTATAATATGTCTACTTACTGTTAGTCTGTTACTGTAGGCCTACAGTATACACTGCGGGTAAAATATGGCACAGCAAAATTCTACTAACTAGTTTGAAGTTCGCACATGCTATGAATAAAGTGGATATCTGTTTCTTTTCTAAATAATAATATCGATTATCTAACAATAATCAAGGTTATTTTATAACAATTATCTTAAATGTGATTTAATAAAATCTTTTTTGTCACTCTTTGTTGCGTTATATTTTTGGATAGTCAAAAAACAGCTGGTGGTCTCACTAAAAGTGATATAAAAAAAATTCTGTTTGAAATATTTACGTGAAATTTGGCCACTGTACACAGTGTTTAATCTAGACGTCTCTGGGGGGGGGGGAAAGTTCCCCCCCCCCAGGATTGACATTTCCCCCCCAGAAAAATTTGACAAAATGATATTGTTTTTTTACTGTTTTCATTATTGTTTTACATGAAGTGTTATAATATACGGTGATATTATTTACTATTACAATTATGATTATAAATAATGACATTATTAATTTTACTAACATAATATATGATAATATCATGTTACAATGAGTATAACTTACTGTATATGTTTGTATAAACACTATTTTTGTCTAACTAAAAACAGAGATGACATCCCTCCAGAAAAATTTGGCAAAATCATAATAGTTTTAGCTGCTGCTTACATCATCGCATTACATTAACTGTTATAATATAATATACCGTAATAGCCTATTATTTACTATTATATGGTTATAGTAAATATTTAGTATTATTTACTATTATAATATGTGACACAATCCTGCTAAAATGAGTGTTAAGATGACACCTTAAAATGCTGCCATTGCAATGTGGAAATTAAAAAAGTTTCTGATGAGGCTCTGAACAAGTACAGGTTTTTGTTAAGATGACACCTTAAAATGCTTCCATTGCAATGTGGAAATTCCAAAAGTTTCTGGTGAGGCTCTCAAAAAGTACAGGTTTTTGTTAAGAAGACACCATAAAATGCTGCCATTGCAATTTGGAAATTCAAAAAGTTTCTGATGAGGCTCTGAACAAGTACAGGTTTTTGTTAAGATGACACCTTAAGATGCTTCCATTGCAATGTGGAAATTCCAAAAGTTTCTGGTGAGGCTCTCAAAAAGTACAGGTTTTTGTTAAGAAGACACCATAAAATGCTGCCATTGCAATTTGGAAATTCAAAAAGTTTCTGATGAGGCTCTGAACAAGTACAAGTTTTTGTTAAGATGACACCTTAAGATGCTTCGATTGCAATGTGGAAATTCCAAAAATTTCTCATGAGGCTCTGAACAAGTACAGGTTTTTGTTAAGATGACACCTTAAAATGCTTCCATTGCAATGTGGAAATTCCAAAAGTTTCTGGTGAGGCTCTCACAAAGTACAGGTTTTTGTTAAGAAGACACCGTAAAATGCTGCCATTGCAATGTGGAAATTCCAAAAATTTCTCATGAGGCTCTGAACAAGTACAGGTTTTTGTTAAGATGACACCTTAAAATGCTTCCATTGCAATGTGGAAATTCCAAAAGTTTCTGGTGAGGCTCTCAAAAAGTACAGGTTTTTGTTAAGAAGACACCATAAAATGCTGCCATTGCAATGTGGAAATTCAAAAAGTTTCTGATGAGGCTCTGAACAAGTACAAGTTTTTGTTAAGATGACACCTTAAGATGCTTCCATTGCAATGTGGAAATTCCAAAAATTTCTCATGAGGCTCTGAACAAGTACAGGTTTTTGTTAAGATGACACCTTAAAATGCTTCCATTGCAATGTGGAAATTCCAAAAGTTTCTGGTGAGGCTCTCACAAAGTACAGGTTTTTGTTAAGAAGACACCGTAAAATGCTGCCATTGCAATGTGGAAATTCCAAAAATTTCTCATGAGGCTCTGAACAAGTACAGGTTTTTGTTAAGATGACACCTTAAAATGCTTCCATTGCAATGTGGAAATTCCAAAAGTTTCTGGTGAGGCTCTCAAAAAGTACAGGTTTTTGTTAAGAAGACACCATAAGATGCTTCCATTGCAATGTGGAAATTCCAAAAATTTCTCATGAGGCTCTGAACAAGTACAGGTTTTTGTTAAGATGACACCTTAAAATGCTTCCATTGCAATGTGGAAATTCCAAAAGTTTCTGGTGAGGCTCTCACAAAGTACAGGTTTTTGTTAAGAAGACACCGTAAAATGCTGCCATTGCAATGTGGAAATTCCAAAAATTTCTCATGAGGCTCTGAACAAGTACAGGTTTTTGTTAAGATGACACCTTAAAATGCTTCCATTGCAATGTGGAAATTCCAAAAGTTTCTGGTGAGGCTCTCAAAAAGTACAGGTTTTTGTTAAGAAGACACCATAAAATGCTGCCATTGCAATGTGGAAATTCCAAAAATTTCTGATGGGGAGGGGGCCATCCCCCTCCCCATACCCCTCCCCCTCCCAGTCTTGGCGCTACGCGCCTCACGAGCGTCCTTCGGACGCTCAATTGTCTCCCCCCCAGAAACCTGAATTCCCTCCCAGAGGACGGGGACTAGATTAAACACTGCACTGTACATAAACATGAATTCCATTTAAACCTGTAAAATTTAATTTAAAAATTCTTATACGTTAGGTCGAAATATTAGGAAACCTAAGGAATTACTTTTTCATGACCCACCCGGCCTGTATATAATGTAGTCTGCGTGTTTTCGTATTAAAGCCTCATCGTCGTCCTCCTCCTGCCACACCTCCTCTTCTTTCTCCTTTCGTTCTCTTTCTCCCCTTCTACCTCTTTTCGACTGACCTTCATTCTTTAGATTTTTAGAATGATGCCCCATTATAGACACACAGCGTACAGCTTATGATACTAGTTCTCGAATATTTAATTATCCCGTCGTTGTTCAGAAATTATCGTCTAGATCCTGTTTTCTACCGTTCGTGATATGCTCCGCGTTTAAACCGGACTGAAACGCCAGTTATGATTAGCCTAAGTAATAGCCTAAATGGTGACATCGGTCCACGACTCCACATTGTTATATTTTGATGCTCAGGTTTCGTTACGTTACGCAGAGAGGCATGCAGACAATTATTAGGCCTAATTTCACAAGACAAAAGCTATGGTGGAGTTTTTTAAGAGCATCATGAGCATGTGACCATTAATAATATAATTCGCATTGGTCACTTGATTTCATTTATTAATTTCTAGACTGCTGTGGACATAGGCGTAGGAGACGGGGGTCCAGGGGGGGCAAATGCCCCCCCAAATTTCGGGCAAGTCTGATTTTTCGGGCAAGCAGACCCGGAAAAATAAAAAAGTTTTAAAACAATTTTACTCTTTTTATATTTTTCTGGGGTTTTTTGCCCGAAAAGATCAGACTTGCCCGAACAAAAAAGGTTGTCAGACCTTTCGGGCAAAAAGTAACGGAAAATTTCAGAAGATTTTGGCCGGATGTCTAAAAAAAGTCGTCAGAATTTTCGGGCAAACGTAACGAAAATTGTTCTTAAGATTTCGGCTGGATGACAAAAAATTTTTCGGGCAAAAGTCTCATTTTTGCCCCCCCAACTCTGAAATGTCCCCTACGCCTATGGCTGTGGAAGATTTGTAAAGCACGCTAACTTAGTCTTAGTCAGTCGACCATTAGGACATTTAGGACTACTATTTGTTCGTATGTTGGTCCCAAATTCCTTCAGCCAGCCGAGACGCTGATAGCTCTATGGTCGTTGGCCAAAATGGCCGACGCCGTGCCTTTCTGTTGTTATGGCAGATTTTTACGTCCGGGACGAAACTCGCTTCTTTTCGTTCGGATTTTCTAATGTTTACTGATGTCGAGAGTCGAGATTCTGACTTTTCTTCATCTGTGTCGTGAGCGTTTGGACGGTAGCTTGATAATAAATTTTGACGTTCAACATGCCATGCGTGTTTCGCATCTGGACTATTCCATTATGCTGAACATCAAGGGGTTCCAGGTTCGTCATCATTGTTTCATCATTAGGCTATCGATAGCCGAACGATTACGCACGTGTATGGGAAAAGAAAGGATTTCACTATATACCAACAACCGAAAACCATGCCGCAGTAGTGCCACGTTTCCAGCGTTGTGCTGCCCGTCGCTGCTCTTCGCACTACTAATGTTTCTCGGCTCTGTAGACACTGAAAATACTGTTAAACTACCATCATCGGGAATCGGTACGAGAAACTTTCGGCTGAACTCTCCGTGTAGCCAACGCGTAGGAGTTTGACGATGGGGTGACTTGTGCTTCTCGAGCGGTGTTTTGCCTAAGGATGACTTCTGTCGTGACGTTACCATCAATAGGCTTGAGCTATATGAGTGGGCGCCGCTGATGGCTGCCATATTTGTCTTGTATTTGTTTTTTTTATGTCGTGTTTTTGTGCTTGTAAACCAGAGTGCGTTTTGCAGCTGGTACATTAAAGAATATACTTACTTACTTACTTGCCTAGGCTATATACAAGTGTATAGGCTGAATCACGTCTTAAGCTGGGACTATATTGATAATAACTAGGGCAGTCCCTAAATCACGGTCAAAAAGTGAAAAAATCACGGCATACTTTTGCAAAAATCCAAAAATTCACGGCACCGTGATTTTCCGTGATTTTTTACATTTTCAGCACTTTTTTTGTAAAAACACCTTTAAAATGGTTGCACAAATGAGTATTTATGAATAGGTCTTCACTTGTCAGCAACGTCTTTCACTCCCCAAAACAAAAATTCTTAAATTAATTTAATTATTCCGCGCTGTTTTTGGTCGTCGGCGCCATTTTTGACGTGTTTCGCAACCATTTTTAACGTGTTTTTACCAAAAAAGTGCTGAAAATGTGAAAAATCACGGAAAATCACGGCTAATGGCAAAATTCACGGCAAACGGCGAAATTCACGGCAAACGGCGAAATTCACGGTTTCCGTGATTTCCGTGAATTCGTGATTTAGGGACTGCCCTAATAATAACAAACCACGAAGTGGAATGACGGATGAAAATCTTCAGACCAAAACAATTAAGAAGCGGGATGATTTTTCTGATATTTTTAGTGCAATATATGCGATGATTGATGCAAATTACAGTTTGCAGAGGGTAATGTTTAGGAGGAGGTAATTTGAAACCTTTACACCGGTTTAGATGACCTGCAGCATTAATGTTCTGCGCGAAGTTGCAAATGGGTCACATATGCCTACATGTAATTATAATTATAGGTCTACTGGACCTTTCCTGCATGAAGAGTTGGGTCACTGTCTAGTGTATACTTCATGCATGATGCTCCGTGAGACCGTGAAATTAAAAGCTATAGGCGGGAAGGATGAGTGGATGCGAAGTATATCCTATATATCATAGACTTATAATTATTGTGCCCGATATTAATTTTTAGAAGATGCGGATCCTCATCCGTCGATAGCCAATGACTCACTTTCACAACAAGGATCTCGTCTGTGCTTGGTATATATATATATATATATATATATATATATATATATATATATATATATAATATATATGCGTGTGCACGCGTGATGTGTGCTTGTACTTGTGTGTATATAGTCTTCGTTATTGCTGTGTGCGTGTGTGGTGAGTGAGTCGACGATGCCATATAATAGGAGTGATATAGGGCACAACAATCAAGCACCAGAGACATTATAACATTATAGTACAAAGGCCCATTAAGCGTATTTGTTCTAATCACCCAGCTGGCTTTCATAATGAGTAAAGACACAAGCGAATAGGATGCTGAACAAGTAACACTGTAACAGCAGATGCAGTCATCAGAACATAGCAAGGATTATAAAGTATAAGCTTAGACCTGGAACACTACTATATTGATTAGACTGAACTTGGAACTGATTTTGTTTCATTCTTCAATTGGCTATTATTATTCTTTTACGGAACTCAATATATCTGGAAAGAAAGGCGAATTGAATCTGTCAGGTTTTTCATAAGAGCGGAACTCTTCCTTTGGGCTGAATAGAGGAATAATTAAATCGAGGAGTAAAACGCGTCCTTCTAAGTGAACGAAGTTTCATAAATGTTGTCACGTTTGAATTCATTGCTCTGCTGGACCTTAGGTAAGTCATTCACCTATAGTTATCACTTATAAGCCTACCATAAGATGTATGGTAGGCCTATGCAGGGTTTGTTTAACGTTCAGTTGTGGACAAAATGTGCAGCTCTAATGGATATGTGCAGTTGCAAAAGCACTTATATATATATTAGGGTGATTCAGAAAAAATTATTTAGGAAATTTAATGAGCATAGTTGATAATTTTGTTCCTTTTGGGTACAGATTAAGTTATGTACAAGAAATTTCAAAATCAAATGCATTTTAGGTTATGCTCAATGAGCACAAAGTTTACATATATAGTTATATTCAAAGTTACAAATTGAGATAATGGCCATGTGATATAGCGCACACTAAATAAAGTTGAATAATACAAATCACTGAGTTTTTAGTAACTCAAAGTGGATATAAGGACTCAGATATTCTTTCATAATTGCAAATTAACTTAGAAAAGTCCACAATTCAACAGGAATCTTTTGCTAATTGATCAACTTGTAGCCTTGTACAACTGCAATTCGTTAACTCAAATGCCGCCGAACCAGCCATCCATGCTCTCACGTTTATACATGTAGAAGTTACAAATACATGAAATTCAGTGGCAATTCTTCTCTCAGAGTCTGTAAATTGAAATTGAAATTGATCTTTGAAACTAGGCTATAAGTCTTGAAATAATAGGTGACTTTGTCCTTCATGCGATCAGATGCACTTTTTTGCCTGAAACTCCATGTCACCAGCAGCCTCTTCTTGAATCAGTAAGCACAATTCCATCACATTCTTCTCATGCTGACAATAATTATTATTTATGGCATGCGATGGTTACCTGGTAGTTGAAACTTATGGAGCTTTCGCCTGCATATAGCAATTTGCTTAAAATGGTAACTGCCAAGATAGTGAACTTAATTCCTGCCTGACAGGTTTATGTGATCCAATGCAGATCCTGTAGGTTACTCAAAAATTAATGCTTTTGCAGTAGGCCTATATTGAGATCTTGATAGCATAGTCATAATTATCATTGTTCTCCGTCTCATCGTCTTCGTCACTATCCTCTTCGTCATCATTCAAGTCACTGCTCTTGTAGTCTCTATAGTTGCCTGGTTACTAGAGCAAGATCCTTTAGCTGATTTTCTTATCATTTTTGTCTTATAACTGGCTTTTTTGTCTCATCTTTTGCTCTGCAACTCTCTTCTCCTCGTTCGCAACAGTTATGCTAATTTTTCGCGATTCTTGCTGATCTGCTAAAAACTGCTTATATTTAGCAAAATTTTTGATAACATGCTCAGCTTGCTTAATGCAATATCAAAAAGGAGATGTACTTTCAACAAATTTAATAGCCTACTTCTCACTTTTTGTGACTCAGAGTTATCTTTATCTCTATCTCTAAACATTGACATTTTATTAGACTGGAATGCTATTCATTCCAAATTCAGACTGACTTGATTTTCAAGCTCTTTTACACAGCCTTCTTCAAAAATTGCAAAGATGAAAAAGTAGAAAAGTCTGTAGTGTGTGGCCTCTTGTAGGCAATACATTAATATAGGAAGGGTAACTTGAACTTCTGGTTTCCCAATTAACTAAATTTCTGTTTTCACCCTGGTTACAGTAGTGAAAAAGGATTCTTCCACTTAATTAAGTAAATGGCATTTTCACAAAAAAACACTCATGGAATGAAAATTTTAAAAACTTTAATTTATGAATAGTGTATGAAAATGCATTTAGTTATCTTTCGCTCACTGCCAAGAACAATGTATAGACAACTAAAATATGCAGTTGCACTTTTCATAGAAATATGGAAACATATTCCTGCTTTATAACAATGATGTCACAGCTCATAATATATAAACAAATTCAGCAGGTTTCTTTATATCAAACGACACAAAGTAAGACTTGTTTGTTCATGTATGGCCTTTGACTATATACATAATTCTTACTCACAGGATTGTAGCTTAATTTAATAAGAATTGCTGTATTCGAGGTCTCGCCAATGGCAGGTGCGTTGCTTTCTTCATGTATGCCCATGTAATATTTCAGGGGCATTGAGCATAGGGTAAACGTCATTGGATTACAGTAAAATTTGGTTACAGTGTTGAATATGATCAAAGGAACAAAATTATCTACTATGTGAACCAAAAATTACAAAATATTTTTTCTCCATTGTGACGTGAATCACCCTAACCCTAATATATATATCAAATCAAATCAAATCAAATTTTTTTTATTGAGCCAGAGAAAAGCACACAAGGTACATATCATCACATAAAAATAAAACATGAATGTTATTGGCAACAAAAGGAAACCCAGAAGGGACTGCAGAGTCCCGCTGGTTAGGGCCACCTAAGCACATTTTCTGGTTCTAGGCGTTAACAAATTCAGCACAATAAAATTATATTCTATTTTCCATCATATATGCAATAAATCAAAAATAAATCAAAACTTAACTACGAAAATTAAACGTTCCAAATTTTAACATCACGATATTACATAATGCAAACACGTCTTAATTTTTAAAAATAAATCAATACCAAACTGAAAAAAGTAAGAAAACCTTAAGTAAAAAACATAAAGCCTTAACTAAGTAGGGAGAAGGAAGTTTAAAGTATGAACCCGACTAACAGTTCTGGTTAATCAACCATAAACCCAAGCAATGCTTAAATGACTTAAGAATTGGGATACTGCGAAGGTTTAGAGGTATTCTATTCCATTCAATAGGACCTGCATACTTAATGGAGAATTTTCTTGAGTTTGTTCGGGCGCGCACAGTTCTATATGAGGCTAAGTTTCTCGTGTTGTATGAGTGTATATCTGAGGCTAGAGTAAAGAGATTGGCATGGGAGATAGGCAATGTGTTATATGTATATCGATGCATGAACTCACACATCTGCAGTTGCTTAATTTGTAAAACTTTTAGAATCCCGAGCTGCGTAAATAGTTTTTCTGAGTGTGAGTTGTAAGGAGAACCGGCTATTAATCTGACAATTCTCTTCTGCAAGACAATAATTCTGTGAAATCGAGAGTTGTAGTTAGATGCCCAAATCATGTTACAATAGGATATGTACGGGTATATCATAGAGTAGTACAAAGTGAGCAAAATGTTTCTAGGCAGTAAGTAAGATATTCGCTTAAGTATACCTATGTTTTTAGACAGTTTTAATGCAATGTGTTCAATGTGTACACTCCAAGTGAGATGTTGGTCCACATAGACTCCAAGGAATTTTACAGATTCTACTTGTGGAATATCAATATTGTCTATGTGGACTTTTCCTTTCAGTTGTGGTGTTGCTTTCCTATGAGAGCAGAAAAGAATGAAGTTGGTTTTTGTCAAGTTAAGAGATAGCTTGCTTGCTTTAAACCAGTCAGACACTAGTACAAGTTCTTCATTAAGGATTCGGAATAATTCCTCATAGGATTTGTGAGAGAGGAAAATATTAGAATCGTCAGCGAAAAGTACAAAGTTTAGGATGGGGGATACATTCGGAAGGTCGTTAATGTAAATCAGGAATAATAGAGGACCCAATATTGACCCTTGGGGTACTCCAAATTTAATCGATTTCCAACTTGATGTTATGCCATTACATTTAACTTGTTGCTGTCTACCACTAAGGTAATCTTTAAACCAAGAAAGAGGGATTCCTCTTATGCCGTAGCTTTCAAGTTTCTTAATTAATATATTATGATTTACAGTATCGAAAGCTTTGGTTAAATCTAAAAATAGTCCTATAGAAAATTCATTTTTATCAATGGCTTCTGTAATCTTATCTTGAATATTTATCAGTGACATATGTATATATATATATACGTGTATACCTATAGAAATAATAAAAAGGCCATTGTCACGGTCACCTAAAGGGGTCATTGTCATCCGTTATACCATTGACAATATACGATTTACATTGATAGTATATACAAACATCATATAGGCCTAATCAGGTACTTTAAAAAGGGTCAGAAAATCTCAAAAAAGGAAGCTTTAGGCTACCATGGAGGACTGAATGAGAAAGAGGACGTTGTGCGGTTCTAAATTTTTAAAGAAGTCTTGATGGTATATGAGTTATTTTTATTATAATATTATTATAGTAACTCATCAATGTGCAGCAAAAATAAATGTACAAAATTGAGTAGGCCTATATGTTAGGCCTCTCCATCTCTCTGATTGTCTGCCTGTCTGGCTGCTTGTCTGTCTATCGGTGTGTCTCTTCCAGAAAACTCCTCCTTTGCCGTATATACGCCTATAGCCTAACCCCTTCTTCACTCCATATGTGAATGTTTTGAGCTAATGGTACAAGGGAACCTAGCTATTACTCCGGTACATGACCTTACATTGTAGGCTACTTCTATGTGTTTGCTCTCTGATGACGGAGGCGTATATGTCCAACGTTGACCTACTAAACCAATTATAATACAATTAACAAGATAAAAATAAGTATAATTTTAGTAACATAATAACCATTTGTCCATTTCCTAAACTTCTGAATAATTACAATTAAGGCCGAAACTTCACTCATCAGTTTGCTGGGTCAAAACGCAAACAATGATAACAACAACAATACAGCCTATGAATAGTCCTCTTGGGCCAATTTTAGCGGATGTAGAGTGTAGACCTATGATCTACTCATGCATGTAGGCTATCTATAGATTTACTTTGTTCGGTTTCCGCGATATGACTGGACAGTATATAGACATGCGAATTGCATAGGCTATTAGCCTATAAAAGGCCTATATATATATATATATATCGCCAATAAAACATTATTTGTTTGCAAAGTTCCCATTGTCATCAATTGAAATTGAGGAAATTGTATGAGTCTAATCTAATGTAAGAACAAGACAAGGATCGTTTACTACTTCAAAGTAAAAGTAGACTACCCAGTAATGTTGCATGATGCCGTATACTTTGTAGCATAGTTGTAAAAAAGGTTTTTCCGTTTTTTATTCTCTCTCAAAAAACGTGGTTTTTTGGTTTTTTATTTTCCCCATCGTTTTTTATCGTTTTTTTAATTTTTTCTTTAATTTTATTTATTCATCTACTTTCTGTTATTATTTTTCTTCATTTTAATTTTTTCTGATATTCCTTATGTTTTCCGCCAACTCTCAAGGTTTCAGCTTATTTATGAATTGTATTTTGTAGTCTATCTTTATAATTTTATGTGTGCATACACGTAAGTATATAAATGCATATAATTAATATATTATGTAGGCATAATATTATGTAGGTTATATATAATGGCATTTGATGCAATGTCTTTTGCTTATCTGTCGAAAACGTTGTCTTTTAAATTTCATAACGTCTCATACGAATGCAGATCCTCAGTTGAATCTTGGTGCTAATGATTCCCGATAGAGAGCATGCAGTCTCATGAGAGACCTTTGGACTTAACTGTTGACTCTGCACTTGAGTATGTAAGCCGTAGTCTGTTTCGATGTGTGCTTATACCCGTATAGACCATAATATAAGCCACGTCAGCTCCAGCATCGGGCTGCTGCCTTGTCATCCTTCATTCTACTCACAGGACGAAGTGAGTAAAGGACCTTATGCCCTAGCTTATCTGTGCTACAGCATGTCAGATATTTCCCTTTGCAGGATGATTATGTTACAAAGCAACCCGTTACCCCTCGCAGAATCCCTCCACGCACACACCTACA
>OX243811.1:50738875-50833875 GCA_945859605.1 Lumbricus rubellus | reverse complement strand
CACAGCACCCCACTAGTATTGCAGTTGGACATAGATGAGAGTGCGGTTTTGTTACTATGTATCTTATCCACGGTATAATAATCCACCCAATGACCTTCTGATGGTATACGTGCGGTATATAGTGTAGTGGTGGCGTCGTTGCCTTTGAGCCAGGAGGTTCGAGGTTCGAATCCACCTCGCCGCGTAAGGATCTTGGGCAAGTCCTTCACTCACAATTGCTCAGCGCTTCGGCGTGAAACCCCGATGCAATGTCCGCTCTGCATTCGGGAGCGCCTCTGAGTAGAGAGAGAGCTTGAAGGGGTGTTATAACAAGTGCACATAAAACAAATAAAATTAATGACGATGCATGTGTACTTGTATAGGGTGCCATCTGTGTTCTTTCAGTGTTCATAGTGGTGGCTTCTAACGACTGCTTCGGTCAAGTGGCTGTCTCTGTTGGACAGACGGCTACACTGCCATGTCATGTCGAAATACAAGGAAGCATACAAGTAAGTCATGTCTATTGACTATTGCTCACGACTTGTACACAAATGTCATACTAAATAAACTTGCACTGATGATGATTATTCGTAAGACAAAATCTGTTGCACTATTTCATGAACAAATATATTGGCTGTAGCCTATATAGCGCCTCAAAGAGTAGGCCTACAGAGTAGGCGAATAAAATCTCAGAGAAATAAAGCGAGTCATAAGGTATAGCGAATCGCAACAGCCCATGCATGCCTGCAGCTTATATCACCCTACAAAACAACCAGAAAAACGGGGTAAACGGATGATTGTTAAACATCATTAACCAGTAGGTCTATAGGCCTATATATAAGCCTCGTCTTGCGACATGGGCCTACAAACCACAACGAATATATAGGCTATAGGCTATCAATCGGGTATAACATTATAGCGTTTTCCAAAAGAACTATTATATAGTTTAACACTTTAATAATCTCTTCGATGAAGGCGTTATTTATTTGGAGCAAGAGGGGTTAATGTGGGTCACATAATAATTATATACGAATAGAATTAACAAGTGTTATATAAGTACTATATATTAGGTCTATAATTATGATCTAGGAATTCGTGTTTTTTCGTCATTGTAATATGCAAAATGCAGCAAAAACCTTTATAGTCAAAATGGTTGTTCTTGTGCATGCATGCTGCTCATACATGTGCGTAACTAAGGCAGACGGATGAATAATTAATTAGAGCAATAAAAATCATTCTAAAGATATGCAGAATGAATGATCATAATTTTATATCTAATGACTGTTCGTAAGAGCAGGATATGCTGCTCAGGGCTTCGGTGTACTTGATTAATGTATATACAGGCTACAATTAATTGCCCACGTAGCATAGCCTATTATAGTAGCCTGCCTCTGTGTGCACTATACGAAGAATGTGCAGTCAGTCATTAATTATTAATTGACTTTAATTACCGATTTACACTGAAGCGTCATTTACACAGTGATAATTTTATCATGAATTTTGATCGATTGCGTACATTGGCTTCAGGTCAGTTCAGGATGACTGACAGACATTATGTTGCTCTCTCAGACTACGTGCGTGCAACTCACATAGGACCCACGTACATGACTGACCACATTGAAACCGTATGTGTCTCAGCCATCATGATGCATGCCGTCTAATGATTATTGCTGGCAGTGACATAGCACAATTAAGGATGAGCTCTGACAGATTAACATAACGTGATGTAACAAAGACTTTCTTCAGATGCTCAGAGGACTTTTAATCTGTGCTTTAACCAACTGCATATTATTTAATCTGTGCTTGAACCACTGCATATTATCCTGCAGCGTTCAATTGTCCATTTTCCCAAGTTCTTAATGAAAGCTGTGACGATGTCCACTGAGACAATTACTGTAATCGTAGGCTAATTCTCCAAACTTCTAAAGTGCCATTCCAAAACCAATCGCCGGACACCAGCTTATTAATTAGATAGCTGCGTAGAGTCAGATAGGCGGTCCAAAAATGTAGACCCAACTCCGAGTCTGGTTGCCATAGGAGCAGAGCAGAATGATGTTAAGATGGGTGTCATTTAGGCAAATAATTGGAAGGTGGATTATCACAAATCAGACTCTTGGGCGATTTCTCTTCTTATGTTGCCCTCGAATTCTTAGATTATATCATTCAAAGGCCTACTCTAGTACTCCTGTCCTCGATTGTCCGTGAGATACGACAACTGACAATCTGTGACAGAGCATAGTTTTTCAGAGGAATCAGAAACCTGAATTAATTTCCCCAAGCAGAGGGATGAGATTAAACACTGCAGCGCATCTTTGGCTGGCTATTGTCTGTTTTTATCCTTTCTATTCTTTAGTTATTTATTAGCCTACCTATTTCTTTATTCTCCATTCAGTGGCGTAGCAATAGGGCGTGCAGCCTGTGCAGTGCACGAGGGCCCCCGGCAGTAAGGGGCCCCCGGTGGTCAGAGTCAGTTTTCTACTTTCTGAATATTCAGAACGTAATCAAGTCTATAGCCTACAAGTTTGGCGTACACACTCAAAAGTGTCATTGGTTTAAGCTCTAATTCAGTTTTCTCTAGTAGCCTAGACTGAAGAAATCAAAAATGCTTTATAAATATATTCCTAAATGAGAGAAAATTTAAAAAAATTGTGATAAGCTAATTATAAATTTAATTACGAGTGCGAAATATGCAGTGTCTATATCAAAAGAGCCAGGCGTTTTGGCGCAGCCTTTTTGTTTGAAATCGAGGGGGTTCAAGCATTGAAGGGGCCCGCCACCGAAACCCTGCACAGGGGCCCCCAAAGACCTTGCTAAGCCACTGTCTCCATTTATTCATGTTCCATTTATTTATTTGTTGTCTATTCTATTTTCTATTGATGTAATCAATTGCCAGACGTTGTTAGAACTTAGGTGCTGAAGTGCTAGCAATCGACAGATAATGGGATCAGGTTTGGTGGATGCTAATGCATCTATCTTGCGATGTAGTTCTTGCCCTCTCATATCTTCAAGTCGAATCAAGTGCAATCTCAAAGCAGCACGTATGAATATGATTGATATAGGCCAAGCGCCACCTGAAGACACAGGGATTAGAACAGAGGCTGTTTAAGGTGGATTGATATAGCATGCCAAAAATAGTCAGCTGAAAAAGTTCATAGGTATAAAGAAAGGATCGACGTCCACTGTCATCACTTTCAAAGGTATAGCCTACGGCTTATTAGGCGGGGACCATAATAGGCGTTATACAAATGCCTTACAAAAACGCAGTAAAAGCTCTTTGGCCTTTTTTCATTTACTTCGTTTAAAACATACCACTTCTTCTGGATGCAGGTTAGTTGGAGGGATAAAGACATGAATTCGCTGACGTGGAACACGGATGTTCTGACGGAGGATCGGAGATTCAGCGTGCAGAGACGATACCAAAGCGATTGGGATCTTCAGATAACTGGAGTGAAACTGACCGACGCTGGAAACTATTCGTGTTGCATTGTTGTTGCAACAGGACAATGCAACACACACAAAGTCGTCACTCTAATTATTCAGAGTAAGTCAACTGCCATTTCTATGCTAAAATAAGTTCACAAGGGGTCCATATAGAACCCATATTTCACATGAGATCCTATATATGTGGGGCCCATCATGCTGGTAGCAGTGGTAGGGTACTAGGGTTAAGTTAAGGGCGAAGTGTTTCCAGTACAATTTTAAGTAGACGTCTACGTACGTCAATCATGCAGTCCTTTACTTTGTGATTAAGTGAGCTATTTGGATTTGTCATCTTTGGTAATCAACTTTCGAGGGATTCAAGAGACAACGAAAGCTTCTTTGATCATGTCCACACAAGATGGATGGACTTTCATCTTTCGCTCTTAAAGATCCCTTTTGTGTGTGTGTGTGTGTGTGTGTGTGGGTTGTCTTTTCGTTGGTTCATTCAAAATTTCTAAAGGGCTACTCTAGAGCTAAACCGCAGGGCACAAGCTTGTTCACGAGTGTAAATGACCTGCTAAGATTATACGACACCTGTGTTATGTTTGAAAATGGAAAATAATCCCTATAACGAAAGCAGATGTCAGGAATACAATGGAAAAACTCGACCACTCTGTAGACTTCATAGCAAAAGATTGTAAAGTCATTGATGATGTTAAGTGGAATTGTTTTTCTGATGCAGTTCCTCCGATGATAACAAATATCTCATCGGATGTGATTCTCGTCACTGGAGAAACAACTCGGCTTTACTGTCAAGCCATTGGAGTTCCACAACCGACCACCAGATGGATGCTGCGCAACAAAGGTACAATAAAGAGCACAATTATAATTGCACGTCAGACTTAGATGAGTGGTAGGGAAAGGGCTGGCTTGCTCGAATGCTAAATCGGGTGTGTAGTCTTCAGACTATAAACAGAGTTGTCTGGCGGTCAAATCCCGCCACATCTGATAATTAATCATTTGTTTCAAGACCTGCACCCAGTTACAGTGGCCAGCCTAGCTTTAATGAGTAGACTACCGAACACTCTAGGTAGATGATATGAGAAGGGATGGGACAAACAGCCCGCGCTCATGAGTCAAGGTCGAGAAAATGAATAATTGGTGGACAAAAAACTGGACATTTCATGCAACGGCGCATGCCTGACTTTTGTGCTAGCGTAAAGGGCAGCGTTTCTTCTTAGCCGCACTTCAATCTATATAAATAAAAATGTAACGGCGTTCGCAGCAAATTGAAATTGATAGGATCTCCCAAAGTAACGCATTGATTCTTTTCAAAATCTCACCAAAACGTTCCATTCGAATACGTGAGTGTTCTTTTAATGTTTTTTCCCAAAAACCCAATCTTTAACAGCAATATTTGATCAAATTCGTCGACTATTTGACCTATACAATTTTAAACATCGCAGACGAAACATAAAATGAGGTCGAGTGCCGTGACGTCATAAGCAAGTTGCATAATAATTTCCGTTCATTCTAAAACGAAAGTGGCCTTTCGCCTTTCTTGGGCTCTAGCGGCCTTTCATCTGTCTTGGGCTCTATCCGCTGTCAGGAAGGGACGGTGTGAGGGAGGAAAAGACCGGAGGGAGCGGGACGAAGAGGGTGGGGAGGAAGCGGAGGGGAGCGATGGAGGGAGGGATGCAGGGAGGGGTAGGCGGAGGGGAGGGGAGGGAGGGGAGAAGGAGGGGAGAAGGAGGGGAGGGGAGGGGAAAGGGCGGGGGAGGGGAGGGGATGGGGTGGGGAGGGGATGGAGGAGGGGGTGGGGAGGGAGGGGTGGGAAGGGGAGGGGAGGTGAGGGTAAGGGGAGGGGAGGGGCAGGCGAAGGGGAGGGTTTGGGAGGGGGAAGGAGAGGGGTAGGGGAGGGGGTTGGGGGAAGGAATGGATGGATGGTTGGATGCTCTTTTCAGCCACAGCAACGCGTGGCCGGGTTCAGCTAGTCAAAGAAAAAACATAGTGACTTCATGTGGTTATATCCATGACTCGGTGAAAAAGGCAAACTACGACCTTTAGCTTAAATGCTGACGCCAGGTAGCAACAATCATTTTGATAATTATTAGGGCCTATGTTGAGTCACATCGTTCAGCTGTTTCTGGTTATAATGAACGATTACCTGTAGGCGCCTATAGTCTTCACTTGCGGATCGAACGAGTAAACTCTGACCCTGACATGTTCTACAGTTAAGACTTCTTATCAAATTTTTCAATAGCCCTTCCCTTTGCAAGCACCTTAACGATACAATGCAGAGATTTCTTCAGTGGTTGAAACAATGGACCATCATTCCTTTGGATGGCCTCCATTCATAGGCGTAGGAGACGGGGGTCCAGGGGGGGCAAATGCCCCCCAAATTTCGGGCAAGTCGAATTTTTCGGGCAGGCAGACCCGGAAAAATAAAAAAAGTTTTAGAAAATTTTTACTTTTCTTATTTTTCCGGGTCTTCTTGCCCGAAAAATCAGACTTGCCCGAACAAAAATGGAGATTTTGCCCGAATGACTAAAAAAAGGTCGTCAGAATTTTCGGGCAAACGTAACGGAAATTTTTCTTAAGATTTCAGCCGGACGAAAATTTTTTTCGGGCAAAAGTCTCATTTTTGCCCCCCCAACGTTGAAATGTCCCCTACGCCTATGCCTCCATTTATATCCACCTCGATCTAATTTGGATCTCAGCTTTGTCTTATTGCCACGAGTTCTGCATACACACTTTCTAAAGACTTTAAGACTTTCATTTTCCGCGTGAATAATTATGGCCAAAAAGCGCAAATGAAAAGCATGAGGCTCTTATATAACAATGCTCTGAGCGAATGAAAGAATGAATGAAGATTTGACCTGCGTATAACATAGGCTACAAACCTATACGTAAATCCTTTCACGAACAAAATCTAAGTGATAATAGTTATAAATTATGAAAGCATTCCTTGTCTGGCAAAATACATCATGGTCAAAGCCTACACATAGACTCTAATAATTATTATAAGCTGAAGATGTTGTTGAAAGCTTACGGCCACGTTATACGGGGCATGACCAGCGAAGCCTTTAATGAAAGAAGACTCTGAAAGCAGTGAAAGGCCTATGGCGAGACCTCGTTGTGTGGCGGAAATGCCACAAGACGAATTTTCGAATATGAAACATAAGCTGGTAACTGACAATACATGGGCGGCCAAGGTAGGGTCGCGGGATTCCTTATAGCGCCGGAGCTATGGCCGATAGAAATTCGCGGTATACGCGAGTCGTCCGGTAAATCGTTTCGCTACAACTTTGCCATGGGGCGTTAAGCGGTCAAAATTCACGGTGAAAAGTTTCACCTACGGAAGACCGATTCGTGTTTTATAGCCAAAGTATAGTGTGCAGACAGCAACTTTTGACTTTGGGCGCATATAAAATTTCCGCGGATAATGGTATCGAATTTCTGAATACACCGTTCGAAAGATAAATTATCGGGCTGCCGAATTGCCGTTGAGAGCTAAGCGATAGCTGTATCCGATCGAAAGATATGAATTTTATTCGAATTACGGTCGAGTTTACGTGCATTGGCAAATGACTAGATATAGAGAGCTACATCTATAAAAATCGTTAAAACATCCGTGGAATAAAGCCTGCCACACGCTGCTCTGCTTAAGTGTCGGATACGTGTAGCAAGACAACACTCTGTGTATGATTCTGCATTTATCACGATATATACGGCGCGCTGACGACCACTCAATACCTTGTGTATTCGACGTCGTTTACCGGCCAAACGTATCCGGTGGCGTATCGATAGCTGCTAACCCGGCTAATCTGCGTCATAGCTGTTTCGGTTAAGAGTTCGAGGGCAAATTGATACCGGTTCGATTATCTACGGCCTCCGGCCGTAGAAAGACCCGTGTTCCGTGGTGCATGCTAAAATATCGGTAGGGCAAGGGTTTGGGCTCCCTCCCTGCTCGAGTAGCTGCCGTGAGTGTGTGAAGGCGACCCCGCGGCGCCTGGTGTCCGCGGACGTTACCAATAAAACGTTCTGTGACTTACGAATATCTTTTCTTGCACCTATTGGTCTGTTGTTCGGCCGAGTAGAAGGGCCGCGTCGAGTGATCGCTAGCCATACCGGCGTGTTCGAGAGTTAAGGGTTGAATCCATTTCAGCGCACGACGCGCGTGGTGAAGTTGCCTCCGCGAAACAGGCGAGAGGTCGGTGCAGTGACCGTTGAAATTGTCAGTGTTGGTTGTGTGTGTTAACTTTGATTGACGATATCTCGGTCGGTTTTCGTCCGATCACCGAGCGGCTAGCGTCAAACTACGCAGCGAGGACCGCTGCTTGATCCATCTCACGGTACCGGTGAGTGCCCGTAGAACGGTTTTCGAGATATTTACGTTAGAAGGGAGGCCACCCGGTCTTTCCCCGTGGTTACGCGCCGCGGCGAAAATCTGATCGATCGCCGCGCCCGGCTTGTCGCCGGCGGCTTGGTTGTTGTGAATCTTGTCCGAGTGTTCGACGGGCGTGTTCTGCCCAGGAGTTCATCGGAGTGTGCCTTTGTGAGTGTTGGTTTCTTCGGCGTGGCTCGATTGAGTGCCCGCAGCCTTCACGCCGCGCGCCCGGGTCTTGACGGGCTGAGAACTTGGCGCGGTGATAACTTTCGAACGGAGTGTCGTATCGACAAACGGTCGGCACTGCCGTGTTACCTGTTCCGTGCCGCATCTTTCCTCCCGTCAACGAGCAGGGAGAGAGAGAGGGGAAATATTGTCACAGGCCCTGTAAGGTTCGTTGCCGGTGCGCCTCGGTACAAGGCCGGCAACGAACGTATCGGTCGCAGCCAACCGATCGGGGTAGTTAACGGTCACGTCCCTTAATGTCAGTTACCAGCCTCTAATTTGATACCCTAGGTCCTAGGCGTTAGCTAATTGCATTGCTAGCTCCCAGGCCTTTTAAGCGCGCCAGTTTTTCACCGGTGCTGGTCTGAGCGGTGTCGAGCGAGAGTCAGAGTGATTTCAGGGACACTCTCGAGAGCGAGGTATTGGCTGGTGACGGTACGCCGCCTACGGGCAAACGTTTCGGGCAAGGTTCGAAGTCGGCGCGAAGCCGCATACAGTTCGACGCCTCCGGGCGAGTACGGTCAGAGAACGCAGGGAGAACCGCCTCGGTCTCCCGGTGAATTTGAAGGCCCCTCTCGGTGGCGACAGTTCGGCCGCGTGAAGCGGGCTTGCTACGGGCAAGCGGACAGTGAGTTGAAGAGGGAATTTGTGGACACCCTCGGAGTCGGCGCGAGGCCGCACACAGTGCATTGCCTACGGGCGTAAGTGACAGTGATCCATCGGAGGGCAAGCGGTCCGTCTTTTCTTTGAAGGCCGTCTTCGCCTCCGTACGTGTGACAAATTGACGGCGGTCGTCCGGATCTCCGACCGCCGATCGATCGACACAGCTGCCTGGTCGCACCGGGCGTTGTAAAATTGATCCTGGTACCAGCTGGTTAGGTTGCCGTTTGCGAATCGACGCAGCGACCTAGTATATTGTCCGTGTTTTCCATTCCCTGGTTTCGAAGTTGATAATGTCGTTTTGGCGCGGCTTGGGGCTTGGACCCCTCGAATGGCCGTGGTTTCGGGCGTTTTGGCCTGCGGAGAAAAGACAATCTTCAGTGATGCCCGTCGGTGGCACCAGTACACGAGCTGTGGCGTGTAATATGATAAGACGGAGGTCTGGACGGTCGGGCAAGCGAACGAAGAAGCCCGTGGCCGTGAAGGGGAGCTCCAAGCGAGGGTCGTCTGCCCGGAGAGGAGCGAACCCTGATTTGAGCACAGGCGGCCATCCTGGCGCTCAGGTTGCTACCCACCCGGTGGCCGCGGACGGGGCAGAGTCGGACTCCAACGCCTCCGAGCTCTATACCCTCTCACGAGCGACCGTTTCAGAGCCGTCTTGGCCGGATAGTGAAGGGAGCGACGGCGCCTTGGCGGCCCGTTACACTGATAGTAGACACCGGCGAGAGAGCGACTCGGGCGGCTCCGATCAATTTGAGGCAAGGGAGTTGCGCTCGAGTCGAGAGGCCCAGCTCGCGACCCCTCGTGCGTCGGTCGATGCGCCGGCGGCGAGGGGGCTTGTGCCGCTTGTGACGAGACGGGTAGGTCCGCCACAAAGTGGTACCAGAAGTGGGGTAATTTTTGACTCGCTTCTGGTTGCCGCAGGACAAGCTGCGGCGGGTGAAGTTGAATCGGATGGAGAGCGGGTGGCGCGAACGAAGATGTCTTTTCCGCCAAGACCCGATTTGGGAGCCGTAGCAGCAGATGCGGTCTCCAGGAATTTGGCTCGTCCTGATGTTCGTTTTGGTGAATATTCCGGTGCTCGTCCAAATGTTTCGCAGCAGGTTTCGCCTGATGACTTTGGTGCAGTCGGTCCAATCGCTTCTGCTGCTGTCGATGTTCGGGATCCTCGTTCTTCGGCTACTGTGGGAGTTGAGAATTGGCTTCGTTCTGTTCCGGAGTCTCAAGAGACTGGTGATGGACGCCAGGCACGACGGTTACGATCTGGTTCCCCAGTTGCTTCAGAAGACGCACGGTTACTTGTTAATTTCAGTGAACGAAGTTCAGCAGGTTTAGCAGCCGCTGAAAGACCAAGTGTGAGACAGGTAGACAGTCAAAGCTACCGTCCGCAGTGTCCGGAACGTAGGGACAGTTTAGTGAATGCGGAAAGAGGGTCAGCAGAATCAAGGTCGTCGCGGAGAGACGACGCATCCGATGTTCGGGCCGAGGTGTCGTACCTGCGCGAGAGCATGGCGCGGATGACACAGCGGTTCGAAGAATTGACAGTGCCTGTCGTTCGGGAAAGGGAAGCGCCTTGGGTTCAGGCGTCCCGTTCGATGTCGTATCCAGAGTTCCGTGATGACCCGCGTGAGACAGTACCGATGGAGGTGATGCCATCGAGGTTACGTGGACCGCCGGAGGTCCGGAGACTTGTAGTACGTGATGCTAGGGCAGGAGACTCTAGGGAATCAGGCTACCGAGACAGGCCTGAACGGGTTCATCGGTCTACCGTCCCGATCGACGGCTGGATGCCTGATGATACCGAGTATCGTGACTTACCGACAGTGGCTCCACGGAGATCAAGTTCGAAACGGAGGTTGTTATCGTCGGATGACGCGTCAACAGAGGCGGACATCAATTATCGGCGTACAACTCCGGATAAACAAAGTGTCAGTCATCAGGCGCATAAGAAGGGCGAGAGGCCCAGAAAACTACGGTTCTCAGATGAGGCGGGTGTCTACCGCAAGCCGATGACTTCCTCCACGAAGCATCGTGCAGACAAGGAACGTGAGCGAGAGGCCTCAGATGAGGCGGGTGTCTACCGCAAGCCGATGACTTCCTCCACGAAGCATCGTGCCGACAAGGAACGTGAGCGAGAGGCCTCAGATGAGGCGGGTG
Organism: Lumbricus rubellus; assembly: GCA_945859605.1. Lineage (NCBI taxonomy): Eukaryota > Metazoa > Annelida > Clitellata > Crassiclitellata > Lumbricidae > Lumbricus > Lumbricus rubellus. The sequence goes on along the minus strand of OX243811.1, from coordinate 50,823,044 downwards.
TCTACCGCAAGCCGATGACTTCCTCCACGAAGCATCGTGCCGACAAGGAACGTGAGCGAGAGGAATGGCCTCAGGATGAGGCGGGTGTCTACCGCGAGCCGATGGCTTCGACCTCGAAGCATCGTGCATATCAGGATAAGGAGCGAGAGACGCAAAGGGAGCGTCGGCCGGGAAGGGCCAGGAGAGCGGAAAATGAGACGTCCAGTGAAGAGGACGCATCTCCTGCGAAAGTGCGAACGGAACGGAAATCGATCCTACATGTGAGCGGAAGGCACGAGAAACGACCTGTAGTTTCCAGCACAGTCGATGAAGGTGAGACTAGCGACGACGACGACCGTCCCAGGAGACGCCGTCACCGCGCGGGTTCGCAACGTCGGTCTGTGGATCGGGAGACGAGAGGTCGAAGTCCAGCTGACCGTGGTATCCGTATCAAGCTGGAGAAGTACGACGGCAAGACGGCTATCGCTGCTTTTCTGGCGAAGTTTGAAGTCTGCGCCCGGTGCAACAATTGGAGCGACCGAGAGAAGGCCGACCAATTGATGTGTGCCTTGACGGGGCCAGCTTCGCAGTTGCTATGGGACATGGGTGCCCAGGGCGACGTTACTTGGCAGGCGCTGGTTGATAAATTGAAAGCAAGGTACGGTTCGGAGGAACAGACGAGCCTGTACCGGGTAAAGTTACGTGCTTACCGTCAGACGAATAACGAACCGTTGAGCAGTGTAGTTCAAGAGGTCAGGCGACTAATGGTTTTAGCGTATCCTGGGCCGTCGAGCGAGCTCGTTGAAACGATTGCTTGTGACGCGTTTCTAGACGCGCTGTCCAATCAGGAACTAGCGCAGAAGGTGCGGGAACGAGAGCCCGTCAGCCTGGAATCGGCGTACAAGCACGCGGTGAGACTCGAGGCCTACGGCCGATCGTCTACGTCCGGAGGAGACGGCGACCGCAGGCAAGGGCGAGTAAAAGCTGCGAAGGAGGATCGGACGGTGCAGCCGTCTAACGATCAGCAGAATCATCGCATAGACGATTTAGAAAGTGCAATTCGGAATTTGACAAAAGAAGTAAGCCGCTTGGTAACGAGACCCAAGGACGACTTCACTTCGGATAAACCGTTTGAGAACTGGAGGAATCCGGGAAGAGCACCGGACGGACCGTGGAGGAACGAAGCTCCAGCTTTTCAGCGACGTGAGTTTCCGCCACGATTCCGAAACGCAGAGATGGAATGCTTTCGATGTCGACAAAAAGGGCATTCACAAAAGTTCTGTACGCAACAGTTACCAGAACAACGTGACAACGGGAAAGTTAGTGAACCGACTAAGAACGAGCCGGCGCCGGAGAAGGCGCAGAACAGGCTGGTGAAGGGAAGCCGCATGGCTTATGTTGTGGCTCGCGTAGACGGAGTACGCAGGAACTGTCTACTGGACTCAGGGAGCGAAATGTCTCTGGTCCCACGACGCTTTATGGTTAAATCGGTAATGACGCCTTCGCACCAAAGACTATTGGCGGCGAACGGTAGTGAAATTCGGGTGGATGGCGAGTCCACGTTACAGCTCTGCATCGGGAGACAGTCGTATCCGTTGCATTGTCTGATAACTGATCAGGTGAATGAAGTTATCCTGGGTCTATCGTGGCTTGAGGCCAATCAAGCACGATGGGACTTTGCAGGAAGAAACGTGTACCTGGGTGATAGACAGATTCCTCTGCGTGAAGCGGCGTCAGAAACGATGTGCCGCCGAATCATTGTACAAGAAGACATCGTGGTTCCAGCAAGGTGTGAGGTCGACGTTCCAGCATCTGTTGTATACCCGCATCTGCGAGTGGACACGGACGTGTGGACGACGACGCCGGTTGAAGTGACGAAAGGGTTGGTGATTGGACGAACGTTGGTATCGGGGAAGGAGCCAACGGTGTGGGTACGGATGTTAAACGTTAGCGATAAAGACTTGACAGTTCAGGGCAAAACAGAGTGTCGATTGGAGCGGGTGGAGCTCCTGAACGTTACGAGTGCAATGGTACGTGAAAACAGTGTACGAGCGCCTACGTCAATGGTTCGCACGACTGCCAGTCAGCCAGACGACGTAGTAGCGGAATCAGTGTTAAAACGCCTGTGGGAGGAAGTGCCTGGAGCAGTCTCCCCAGACGAAAAGGAACGGCTTCGAGAGCTCATTATGGCTTATCGAACGACATTCTCGCTCAGTGAATTGGACCTTGGTTTTACGGCTGTGATTCAGCACGAGATCGACACGCAACAGGAGCGACCGGTTCGTCAGCCGCTGAGACGGCAACCGTTAATGATGATACCGGAGATCGATCGGCAGGTGGAAGACATGTTGTCCCAAGGGATCATCGAGCCCTCCATGTCGGAGTGGGCGTCGAATGTGGTTATGGTGAAGAAGAAGGACGGTAGCATGCGTTTCTGCATTGACTACCGCCAGCTGAATTTGAAGACACGGAAGGATGCTCATCCTTTGCCGTTGATACGTGAAAGTTTAGATACCCTTGGTGGTGCCCGTTGGTATAGTACGTTCGATCTACGAGCAGGTTATCACCAGATGGCCTTGCATCCGAAGGATAAGCATAAGACTGGGTTTATCACGCGGAGAGGTAGCTTCCAGTTCAAGGTACTGCCCTTCGGCCTGTGTAACAGTCCTGCTTCGTTTTGTCGGCTGATGAATTTGGTTCTAACGGGCTTGAATTACGACATCTGTCTCGTGTATCTTGATGATATCATTGTGTTTTCTCGTGACGTTGAGACGCACATGAAGCGACTCGAAATGGTCTTTAAGCGGTTGCAGGAATACAACCTAAAGCTTAAGCCATCGAAGTGCCACCTAATGCAGCGCGAGGTACTTTTTCTTGGGCATATCCTGAGCGAGCAGGGTGTCGCGACGGACCCGAGCAAGATTACGGCTGTGGAGGGTTGGACTGTTCCTAAGAACCTACGTGAGGTTCGATCGTTTATTGGTCTCTGTTCGTATTATCGGCGTTTCATTCTCGACTTTGCGGTTGTGGCCCAACCTCTTCATTTTCTGACTCGGAAGAACGTCCCGTTCCGTTGGACTGAGGAATGTCAGGCGGCTTTCGTGGAGTTGAAGAAGAGACTGGTGTCTGCTCCGATTTTGTCATTGCCGGAAGACGAGGGTCAGTATATCCTAGATACGGACGCCTCTGCCTTCGCGATCGGTGCAGTCTTGTCCCAGGTGCAGGACGGCGAGGAGAGGGTAATCTGTTACGCGAGCCGATTGTTATCTACGGCCGAACGGAATTACAATGTGACACGTCGGGAGCTTTTAGCTGTGATATATTTCCTGAAGGAGTTTCGACAGTATCTCCTGGGAAAACGGTTTCGGTTACGGACAGACCATTCTGCGCTGCAATGGCTACGGAAGACTCCGGAACCCATTGGTCAGCAGGCACGTTGGCTTGAAACGATGGAGGAGTTCGACTTCGAGATCGTTCATCGAGCGGGAACGCAGCACGGTAACGCAGACGCCATGTCTCGTGGACCGATGGGAGATGTAACAGAAGAGGCAGAGGAGAATGATGAGACATCTGAGAACACGGCGTGGATCTGCCCTGTTGAGGCAATGAGACCCGTTGCCACGTACGAGAATATAGCCGGCCAGGAGACGGGCTGGACGCAAGAAACGTTACGCAGAGAACAGTTGTCCGACATAAGGGTTGGTCCGGTCTTGGGCTGGAAAGAGTTGGGTCGCCAACCTAACGAACTTGAATCAGCACGGTTGAGTGGTGAGACAAAAACAATCTTGAGCCATTGGGATTTGTTAGAGGTTCGGCAAGGAGTGCTTTTCAGACGGTACATACACGGAGGTACCGGGGGCACTGAGATGTATCAGCTAGTTGTTCCGATCCAGATACGTAAGGAGTTGTTCAAAGTCATACACGGTGGCTTTGGCGGTGGACACTTCGGGCTGCGAAAGAGCCTCGAAAAGGTGAAACGTCGTGCTTATTGGCCGAGTTGGAAAGACGACGTGCGACGTTGGTGCCAGAGTTGTGATAATTGTGCTCGGTATCGGAGGGAAAAGCCTCCGAGACAAGGTCTCCTACAGTGTCCGGTCGTTGGTGAGCCAATGGAACGGTTTGGTATAGACATTACCGGTCCGCATCCAATTTCGAGCCGTGGGCACAAGTACATACTGACGGCGATTGACTACTTTTCTCGTTGGGCAGAGGCTCTGCCCATCAAGAATCAAGAAGCAGTCACGGTTGCAAAGACACTGATGGTCAACGTTTTCTCGCGCTTCGGAATGCCGCGCCAGATTCTTACGGATCAGGGGTCGTGTTTCGAGTCGGCTTTGTTCCAGGAGCTGTGCAAACTCATGGAAATCGACAAAGTCCGAACGACGGCGTACCATCCTTCTGGGAACGGTATGATTGAAAGGTTCCACAGAACGTTGAACGCAATGATTGGCAAAGTAGTCTCGGTGAAACAGAAAGATTGGGATCTACATTTGCCGTACGTGATGGCCGCGTATCGTGCGACGGAGCACGAGGCGACGCAACGGACTCCTAATTTCTTGTTCCTTGGTCGAGAGAATCACACGCCGTTAGATTTGATTCTCGCGCAGCTGACAGACTGCGATCGACCGCCGGCAGAGGAAGTTGAAGAGTACGTCGAAAAGCAACAGGAGCGGATGGAATCTGCTTACCAACTGGTACGAGAGCAGTTGGGTCGCGTCGCTGAACGCAGGAAAAAGGCGTACGACCTTAGGGTGAAGCCCAATAAGTTCGTCGTCGGAGACTGGGTGTACTACTACTACCCCAGGTTACGGTGCGGAAGAAAGATCAAGTGGACTCGTGTCTACACCGGTCCCTTCCTTGTGATTCAAGTCTTGAGCTCGGTCCTGTATCGTATACAGAGGAGTGTCCGTTCGCACGCGATGGTAGTCCACGTAGATAAACTCAAGAAGTTTTACGGTGAGACCCCGCGTAGCTGGGTGTCGGGAGAGGACGTAGAGCCTACTACGGAGGCCGGGCCTTTCCCTGGTGACACAGAGTTGGTGGGATCCAGTGCAATCCCCGCGGAGTCCCCCGCGCCTGTTGTGGATAGCGTCGGAAGACCCAGCCGACGCTTGCATCGACGCCCTCGTCGAGTGCAGCAGCCCTAGTGGCTAACGTGAAGACAGCGCTTAATTGCGCTGATTAGAGAAACGTCGATGGTGCACGGCGTAGAGAATGATTTTAGTTCGCTTTATGATGATACACTACAGTTATGTTCGCCATGTGTCCAACAAGTCGGGACGGCACAAGGATTGAGGGGCTAGAGTCCGCTTGATTGCGGTGGTTCGAGACATTGTCGGTGTACGATACTTTTACGTTTCCTTTTGATGAATCCGTTTCTGTTCAAGGCTCCAAATCTGGTTCCTTTTTCTCCGCGAGACGACACACACGGTAGTCACAAAGTGGACCCGTTGGTCTACAGTAAAGTGGTGCCTGTGGGGTCTCGCGCAACGCGTAATGGCGTTTGTTTGATATAGACTTGGTGCAGTCTTTTATTCTATTTCGATCTGCTGACCGTGTTGTCTACGGTGGGACTGTCCGAGCATTGGCCGGATGACTCAAGGTCTGAGTCGCTCTTTCGTTTGACACTCGTTTCTTTTGAGGACAACGGTAGTGCGATGAGTTGGGTGATCATCGCAGGTTCTGAGACTCGTTTGGTGACTTTTCTCGCTACCAGTCCCCTAGCAATCGAGTTAGGTGGAGCTTGGCGGAGCGACAGAGGGGCTTATGAGGTTGGTAGGCTCGTGGCGTTGAGACGAGATACCAAGCAGATGGTATTTGGTTCGTGGAGTTACTCGCACCTGAGCGAGTCGTTGTCGCCGTAGGCAACGGGTCAGGTAGGAAGTCGAGGCTCCTTTAGTTGGAATAACTCACACCTGTCAGGCTGACGTTGTCGGTAAGTGGATTTGCTTCGGAGTTTGTGTGAACATGGTTTGCGATCTTTGATCAGCACCTAAAGCGCGTCTCCGGGTCTTGTCTCTCGTGTAGTTACCCAGCGATCGGGCGAGGTCGGAAGTTGAGGTTCCTGTTGTCTGTGTTCTATGCGCTGTAATTGCCAAAGCCAGCGTGATTCGTTAGCGCTCGGCCTGTGCTTGGTAGCGGAACGGAGTCTGGGGACGCGATCGGTAAGTCGTCCAGTTGTTGTTGGGCCTTTCTGCATCCGTGACGTTGCTCGGATACTCGCACTCTAATCAAAGCCAAGTTGGCGGTGTTTCTGTCACGGTGGATTGTCTCAGTTCCTGAAGCCGGTGTGTTGCACCGATGAACGGTTCGTGTTGGAGAGGTGGCGAATTACAGAGATTGGACCGATTAATTCGGTGGACTTTTCGGAGAATGGTCGGAAGACCGCGTTTACGTTCCTTTTGATGACCCATTTCGTATACGAGACGCCGCTGTAGCGTTTCACGGCGCAACAAAAGGGCCTCGGGACTAGCAACGTTTTATTTTGTGGTGGTAAATCACCCCACTCGTGTCGGAGAAAGGACTCCATTTCTGGTCTAGCGACTCTAGCGCTAGATAGCTCCTTTTGTTTTTGAATCGGTACACCCCACTTCTGACTGGTTAGCTTTTAGCGAGCGGAGACTCGCGCGACGACGTCTTTGGTTAATAGTGACGGAGGTACCCCACTTCTGACTCGTGTGATTTCTGTGAGCGGAGACTCACGCGTAGACTTTTTGTTTCGGTTAGCAAGTACCCCGCTTCTGGACTGTAGGCTCCCAGTTCGACGGGTTTAATTGACGGTTACTCTACTGCTGGACCGATAGCTCCCGTAGCGGAAGACCTCGCTTCTGGACGTCGGGACTGTTGACTGTGACTGTGTGTTGCTAGAGAATTCCTCACTTCTGGTCTTGAATTTCCAAAGGATAGACCGCTAGTGGTGAATTGATGGTTCCCCACTTCTGGCCTGGAATTTCCGAAGGATAGGCCCTGCGACAAGTAAATTGTAATTTTTGTTGCAGATGGTGATGGAACGATGGTGCAACGTTGGTGGTTCGAGAGACGTGGAGATTCAGCATGCCGCTGAATGGAAATGCTTTGTGCTGTAGACGGAGACGAAGCCGCTGACAGGCTTCGTGGATATACGGAAAGGATTCCCGTCATGGTCCCGACCGAGGGACTCGCTGAAACGATGGCGCTGGAGACGGAGGAATCAAGGCCTGAAACGAGGGCTATACGAACGTTGGATGGAAGGAGCTTCGACTACGAGAAAAGGGCTTCGAATGTACGGAAGAAAAGAAGATTATGTGAATTTGTGATAACTGACATTTGCATTGCTGTTTCTGTTGAAATGTAAACGTGTTCGTGTTGCTTTCTTGATCGGGAGATAACGTGTTAGTGTTATCTCCCAAGATTCCAGGTAGGTAGGCGTTAGAGGGGGGTCCCTCTAGGCTTACCCACGCACGCATCTTGCCAACGGATGCTCCGCATCAAGGTAAGGTGGGAGGAGTGTGGCGGAAATGCCACAAGACGAATTTTCGAATATGAAACATAAGCTGGTAACTGACAATACATGGGCGGCCAAGGTAGGGTCGCGGGATTCCTTATAGCGCCGGAGCTATGGCCGATAGAAATTCGCGGTATACGCGAGTCGTCCGGTAAATCGTTTCGCTACAACTTTGCCATGGGGCGTTAAGCGGTCAAAATTCACGGTGAAAAGTTTCACCTACGGAAGACCGATTCGTGTTTTATAGCCAAAGTATAGTGTGCAGACAGCAACTTTTGACTTTGGGCGCATATAAAATTTCCGCGGATAATGGTATCGAATTTCTGAATACACCGTTCGAAAGATAAATTATCGGGCTGCCGAATTGCCGTTGAGAGCTAAGCGATAGCTGTATCCGATCGAAAGATATGAATTTTATTCGAATTACGGTCGAGTTTACGTGCATTGGCAAATGACTAGATATAGAGAGCTACATCTATAAAAATCGTTAAAACATCCGTGGAATAAAGCCTGCCACACGCTGCTCTGCTTAAGTGTCGGATACGTGTAGCAAGACAACACTCTGTGTATGATTCTGCATTTATCACGATATATACGGCGCGCTGACGACCACTCAATACCTTGTGTATTCGACGTCGTTTACCGGCCAAACGTATCCGGTGGCGTATCGATAGCTGCTAACCCGGCTAATCTGCGTCATAGCTGTTTCGGTTAAGAGTTCGAGGGCAAATTGATACCGGTTCGATTATCTACGGCCTCCGGCCGTAGAAAGACCCGTGTTCCGTGGTGCATGCTAAAATATCGGTAGGGCAAGGGTTTGGGCTCCCTCCCTGCTCGAGTAGCTGCCGTGAGTGTGTGAAGGCGACCCCGCGGCGCCTGGTGTCCGCGGACGTTACCAATAAAACGTTCTGTGACTTACGAATATCTTTTCTTGCACCTATTGGTCTGTTGTTCGGCCGAGTAGAAGGGCCGCGTCGAGTGATCGCTAGCCATACCGGCGTGTTCGAGAGTTAAGGGTTGAATCCATTTCAGCGCACGACGCGCGTGGTGAAGTTGCCTCCGCGAAACAGGCGAGAGGTCGGTGCAGTGACCGTTGAAATTGTCAGTGTTGGTTGTGTGTGTTAACTTTGATTGACGATATCTCGGTCGGTTTTCGTCCGATCACCGAGCGGCTAGCGTCAAACTACGCAGCGAGGACCGCTGCTTGATCCATCTCACGGTATCGGTGAGTGCCCGTAGAACGGTTTTCGAGATATTTACGTTAGAAGGGAGGCCACCCGGTCTTTCCCCGTGGTTACGCGCCGCGGCGAAAATCTGATCGATCGCCGCGCCCGGCTTGTCGCCGGCGGCTTGGTTGTTGTGAATCTTGTCCGAGTGTTCGACGGGCGTGTTCTGCCCAGGAGTTCATCGGAGTGTGCCTTTGTGAGTGTTGGTTTCTTCGGCGTGGCTCGATTGAGTGCCCGCAGCCTTCACGCCGCGCGCCCGGGTCTTGACGGGCTGAGAACTTGGCGCGGTGATAACTTTCGAACGGAGTGTCGTATCGACAAACGGTCGGCACTGCCGTGTTACCTGTTCCGTGCCGCATCTTTCCTCCCGTCAACGAGCAGGGAGAGAGAGAGGGGAAATATTGTCACAGGCCCTGTAAGGTTCGTTGCCGGTGCGCCTCGGTACAAGGCCGGCAACGAACGTATCGGTCGCAGCCAACCGATCGGGGTAGTTAACGGTCACGTCCCTTAATGTCAGTTACCAGCCTCTAATTTGATACCCTAGGTCCTAGGCGTTAGCTAATTGCATTGCTAGCTCCCAGGCCTTTTAAGCGCGCCAGTTTTTCACCGGTGCTGGTCTGAGCGGTGTCGAGCGAGAGTCAGAGTGATTTCAGGGACACTCTCGAGAGCGAGGTATTGGCTGGTGACGGTACGCCGCCTACGGGCAAACGTTTCGGGCAAGGTTCGAAGTCGGCGCGAAGCCGCATACAGTTCGACGCCTCCGGGCGAGTACGGTCAGAGAACGCAGGGAGAACCGCCTCGGTCTCCCGGTGAATTTGAAGGCCCCTCTCGGTGGCGACAGTTCGGCCGCGTGAAGCGGGCTTGCTACGGGCAAGCGGACAGTGAGTTGAAGAGGGAATTTGTGGACACCCTCGGAGTCGGCGCGAGGCCGCACACAGTGCATTGCCTACGGGCGTAAGTGACAGTGATCCATCGGAGGGCAAGCGGTCCGTCTTTTCTTTGAAGGCCGTCTTCGCCTCCGTACGTGTGACAAATTGACGGCGGTCGTCCGGATCTCCGACCGCCGATCGATCGACACAGCTGCCTGGTCGCACCGGGCGTTGTAAAATTGATCCTGGTACCAGCTGGTTAGGTTGCCGTTTGCGAATCGACGCAGCGACCTAGTATATTGTCCGTGTTTTCCATTCCCTGGTTTCGAAGTTGATAATGTCGTTTTGGCGCGGCTTGGGGCTTGGACCCCTCGAATGGCCGTGGTTTCGGGCGTTTTGGCCTGCGGAGAAAAGACAATCTTCAGTGATGCCCGTCGGTGGCACCAGTACACGAGCTGTGGCGTGTAATATGATAAGACGGAGGTCTGGACGGTCGGGCAAGCGAACGAAGAAGCCCGTGGCCGTGAAGGGGAGCTCCAAGCGAGGGTCGTCTGCCCGGAGAGGAGCGAACCCTGATTTGAGCACAGGCGGCCATCCTGGCGCTCAGGTTGCTACCCACCCGGTGGCCGCGGACGGGGCAGAGTCGGACTCCAACGCCTCCGAGCTCTATACCCTCTCACGAGCGACCGTTTCAGAGCCGTCTTGGCCGGATAGTGAAGGGAGCGACGGCGCCTTGGCGGCCCGTTACACTGATAGTAGACACCGGCGAGAGAGCGACTCGGGCGGCTCCGATCAATTTGAGGCAAGGGAGTTGCGCTCGAGTCGAGAGGCCCAGCTCGCGACCCCTCGTGCGTCGGTCGATGCGCCGGCGGCGAGGGGGCTTGTGCCGCTTGTGACGAGACGGGTAGGTCCGCCACAGTTGCTGACTATGTTCGTCGCATTCACGAAGAGTTCAGCTATAAATAAATTTTAACCATCAGACATGAACTATCGATCTTAACTAATCAACTGATTTATTAATTTCGACCATGTGGATTTATTAATTTCGACCATGTGGATTTATTAATTTCGACCGTGTGGATTTATTAATTTAGACCATGTCGATTTATTAATTTCGACCGTGTGATTTGACTGCGCAGAGCTGCAGCAGGTAACCGGTGGAGAGTACATGATACGGAACGCCAATCGAGCCGATGCTGGGAAGTACGATTGCATCGCTAATAACAATGTTCTACCTTCCGCTACTCGCTCCATCCAAGTGACAGTCAACTGTGAGTATACTTCTTCCATCACGGCTCAGTTGACAGAAGTACATGTATTTAGAGTTTTTAGACATATATGTTAAATATATAATAGGGCTTATATAATTATTTAGATTTCATAGACTATATTATAGCCTACGTATGTGCAGGTCATAATTATCATTGCTATCTAGGCTATAATTTGTATGTAGTCTATAGGCGGTCAGTGCCCTTACATTATATGAGTAGGCCTATATGATGCTAAACATATTATAGGCCTATAAAAATGGCGCTTATAGACAGACTTCATGGTTAGGCGAGTAATAAATAAAAAAAATAGAATAAATAAATGATAGTCTGCTACATTATAATGCCTATTATATCAATGGCGAACGTTGGGATACGTGGCAACAAATAGAATATGTTAAAAGAATCCTAAGATACAATGAAAATGTTGGCTGTTAAGACGAAGATTTGATGATGTTGTTTTTTGAAGTTAAACCTCAAGTGACGATCCCGTATCGCGAGATACGACAGACGATAGGCTCTGACACTCTGCTCGAATGTCGTGTCCGGTCGAATCCCACTGGCGACATCTATTGGGAAAGGGACGGACAACGACTGGAGACCGTGCCTGACAGGTACCGTGTTCTTACGTCGAAGGTCAGCGATGAAGACGATTCTGATACGTTGCTCAGTCTCGTTATCTACAGATTGAGATCGGAGGACTTCACGTGGTACTCGTGTGTTGCCAAGAATCCGTTTGGCAGTGCCATCGACACAGCCGTCATCAGTGGTAAGTAGTCATAGTCATCGTCAGTGATGTTCAACCAGTAAGTTGATTGAGCTATTCAGAAAGTGTGCTTCATTTATCGTGTTTGCTATAGCGCCCCTTCAAGTTCTTTACTCAGAGGCGCTCCCGACCACAGCGCGGACACTGCATCGGAGTTTCACGCCGAGACGTACAACTCGCGAGCAATTGTAAGTGAAGGACTTGCTCAAGGTCTCTACGCGGCGGCTTGAGGTGGATTCGAATCTGGGACCCTCCGGCTCCAGGGTACCGAACCCATCACTATACCACCGCGCCCCGCAGTGGTGGACATCTAAATTTCATTTAGATCTATATTCACCTTAGCTTTAGGGCTGTAATCGGGGGTATACACGATCAGTATGACAGTATGTACACAGCGTGTACTGTATTCATCTCACAAATATTTGTGTTAGAATACGGGAAACCATAGATGTAAAAAACGATGGAAATAAAATAAAAAACTGGAAAAACGTGGTTTTTTCGAAAAAATAAAAACGGCAAAAAACCGATAAAAAACGGAAACGGAAAATAATTTGACTTTGCTACATCTAAAACCGCATTTTAACCTTGAAAACCTTGATTAAGAACCTATTACACGCAGGCTATCTCTTAAATGATGATGTGAAACGATGAAATAATGACTTTAGTTAGCTGAATCCTTGAGAGTTGGCGGAAAACATAAGGAATATCAGAAAAAAATTAAAATTAAGGAAAATAATAATAGAAAGTAAATGAATAAATAAAGATAAATAAATAATAAAAAACGATAAAAAACGGTGGGAAAAATAAAAAACCAAAAAACGACGTTTTTGGGAGAGAATAAAAACCGAAAAAAACGTTTTTTACAACTATGCGGGGAAACTGACCTGCCGACAGACCTAGGCAACGGCAGCCTGTACTCACCTCCAATTTGGCCAGTACAGCGCTGCTTAACTTTCGTATGATATCAGCATTTAGTGCACGTAGGCTAGACGGTGTAGTTCTAGCAGTGAACGTTCGGCTGATCCAACTGTTTTGATGTTGTTGCTGTCGTTGTTGTAGTTTGGCACAACGGTTCGTTGCGGATGTTGTCGACTCCTAAGGATGTTGTCGCTCAGCAAGGACAACAAGTTGTCATCGACTGCACGGTGGAAGGAATGACGAAGGATGATCAGCTCATCTGGTGGCGCCACGAGTCATCGTCCAGCGGGAGCTACATAAAGATATTTGATTCGTTGACGAGCGATGGACGATGGGCGCGAAATGGAAGTCGATCGCTGGACAAGTACAGCATCGTTGGTCAGTTTAATCTGATGCTCAAGTCAGTTGTGACGGAGGATGGAGGGTCGTACTCATGCCACGTCACTAGTCTCGGAAACTACACGGCAGTTCTCACGGTCTTCGGTAAGTAAGATCATGGTCAGCTGATTGCTGCACGGCACAAGCATAGGCCTATAGTAAGCCTATCTCAATATGGTATCAGGATATGTAATAATCTTATTAACGTTTTTGTAATAATATTGTATTAGGTTTTTAAGATACAAGCAAAACGTACATTGTAGCTGTAGTTTGCAATCATTATTCTATCTGGCCACAAATCTCAGTTATGGGCCAATATTGTACATGTGTAGTTGTGTACATATAAATACATACATACATTACATATACACATGTATATATGCATATGCATACATGCATACATACATGCATACATACATGCATACATACATACATACATGCATACATACATACATACATACATACATACATACATACATACATACATACATACATACATACATACATACATACATACATACACGCGCACAATGCACATACATACACACATGAATACATGCGTACGCACATACATAGGCCTATGCGTATACATATCTATATATTTGTATATACATGTAAGTACGTACATGAACGTACCACGGTAGGATATAATTATACACACATGAATTAGTATATTTCACAGCATTACATATTGTGTTTCCGATCGTCGTTGTTCGTCTGCAGATCCAGACAATTCGGTTGGATCGGAGTGTTCTCCATATTCCGGTGGAACAACTCCGACGAGCATCACCATCGTCATCGTCGTCTGCATCATCGCTGTCTTCATCATCGTCTTAGTCGTCGTCATCCTCACTGTCGCCAGACACTACCGCAGAAAACTCGCTCAAAGGTATACACTGGTTTCTGCTGTTCACAGACATGTCATGCAAGCTGTTGCCGTCACCCTCCTCTTCTATCTAGGCTTGGGACTGGCACCGCCGAAAGCGGCAGTTGGATTGAGAGGTCTGATACGCGGTATAGCAATGGCTGAACAACGCACACGTATACACCTATAGGCCTAATTCAATAATGACTAGTGGACAGTTAGGCTACTATAGCCTAGATGAATGTTGCAGTTAGAAGCTTGCAACCTCCTTTAAATAGTCTTAAAGAAATATATAGGCCTAAGCTTATTTTTAAATAATCGGTTAGTTGCTAATGGTGATTAAGGTAGCCTACATAGCCTATATACAAAAACTTAGGCTAATTCTTTTCTAGTTATAGCCTTTAGACTTGCGACCCAGTATTTGCAACATTTCATGTGTTTTGGATCAGGAACCTTTCATGGCGGAAACAGGGAGTGTACGTTGTGGTTTTATAAGCTTATGTGTGGAAATATAAGGCAGTTGATCGAGTTCTTTATTTTATGGTTAGGTCTAACTAAAATTGCTCACGGTATTTTTTCAAATTTTCAGCAGGAAATACGAGAAACCTGCACCTGTGAAGACCGAGCGATACAGCACAATCTTTCCAGATTCATAGGAGGCCTACTCTTCAACCACCACAGACGCGCTTTGCAAAACATATTCAACAACCTAGGCCTACTTGGTGACTCGTAATTTGGCACCTGTACCTAGGGCCTACATTGACACACACACACACACACACACACACACACACACAAATTAAAATGCTGATACGTGTACATTCCGAAAGTAGGGCCTAATAGTCCTAAGGCAGTCAATGACGTGTAGGCCCTATGGCATTGCGTCATGACGTGTTGTTTTTCAAACATATTAAGGTAGGCCTATAATTTCAAGCTTCGAGTCACCAAACGACAAATTGTGCATCTCATCTTTGAAAGCTTGACTTTACTTTAGACATTCTTCAATTTGATCTGCATTGCTGAACAGTGAAGATAATAATTATTATAAATTAAGGTTGTAAATTTGTTAAATTAACGTTTAGCTTCAAACAGCCAGTAAAATGCCATCTTCATTTTGACCTATCTTTATTGTCATTTACTCAAACAATCATGTGTCAAATTTTGTCTCACACATTGTTGGAACTACAATAGATGGAACCTAACATTGATTCAGATGAGAGTGCAGAGGAAAATAATTTGAAACAAATAATCATGGGAGTGCCTGTTATAAAATTGCAGTGGTTTCTGTTGTTATAATTATATTATGTGAATTTGTGAGAACCTTGTGCAAAAAAGCTCATCCTGCATAGGCCTACGTGTGAGTGTACAACTGATTTTGATTGTAATTAATATTGAAGTGATGATGAGTATTTGAGTATTTATATACATGTACTTGAGCCTCGTTTTAATTCTAATAAACTTTTATTTGTTGAGCATGATGACATCATACTGCGCCTGATAATTAATTCTAGGAATGGTTTCCTACAAACAGTCAGTCAATATATCTATGGAAAATAGTCACAATTTGATCGGACTCAACTTAACTATCACACGGCAAAGTTGACTCACATGGCGCTTACCTTAAACGTCTGTTCACCTACAATACACCTAGCATTGCAAATCCTATTGCTGTTGGTCTTAGGACAATCATTCGACCTAATCACGTAGACATTAGAGCAACAAATAGGCCTAGCGTCATCATCATCATCACAGGCGTCGAGGCGAAAAGGCCTCTGAGAATCTGAGCCGCAGATGGGTGGAAGGAAGTTACCTCTGTTGGTTTGGCTACCACTGGACAGGATCTCTGTACAACATCTTTTTGGTCTAAATCGTTCGTTGTCAGCTGCTGTAGCTCTACAACTGTCCTTGAATCTGGTGCTGGTGGTGATGCTTTGGTCGTTATCGGGATTCATCCGATGGCAGCTGCAGCAGCCACACGAGGGTTGGCTAATTTTCGATCCGTGACATGAATTATTTTCCAGGGGTGGCAGTCGACGCTTGCGTGGCTTCGACGTAGACCGAGGGATTTTATTATTATCGGTCTGAGAATTAGGACATTTCAAAGATCTACCGCAGTATCCTCTTGAACAGCGATAGCCGATCTTCGGATCAGTATTCCATCTGACTGCAGGCGCTGCTGCCTTCGTCGTCGCACCTGCTCTCACTCGCGACCCACGCATCCCGCTCCTCCCTCTGCATGGATCCGGTGGTCTGTGGATCGGTGGATCCCTGGTAAGGCAAGGACACCGACACTCGGGTCGTACTTCGTCGTCCAGGTACTCGTTGTCTCTGGAGTCAGCAGGGCAGAGCACAACGCAATCTGAATCCTTGTTTCTCGATCTTTCGACGATCGCTTCGAACTCCTTCTGGTCGAGGCAGAGGGCCTTCGACCCGTCGGGACCACGCAGACAGAACGCCTTCGGTGCGAGGCCAGAGTATCGCTCGTGAAAGGCTCTGGTAGCAGCCTCATTCGGTGTCATTGTTGACTGGTTGTGATCATAACCTCCTCCTCCACCTTTTCCTAATCCTCCGGTTGTATTCTGTCCTGTGTCCTTTTCTTTACAGTACCTTCTTCTCCCGCGGTCCCTCGAAAGCTTATCGTAGCATTTCTCCTGTTGGAATAGAGACTCCAGTTCGCGAGCTTTTGTGAACGAACTGCAACGTATGGGTGGAAAGTTGGTAGTTCGTGTGATCTGAATGTATGGTTCATAGTTGCACTCCATGACCTCAATCCTTTACTCCAGCTCGATTGTCCCGACACAGATCGTGGAACTAAAGAGCCGAGGACGACTTATGCTCTTAAATATAATAATATTATTGTCTTTTAAAAGTAATCACTGTTGTCATCGTCATTTGTTTCAGTTGTTCAACAAACATCGTCTTTCTGATAGCAATAAACGATGAGCAAACAATTGAATTCAATGCTTCTTAGATCAGCAGGTGGTTTGATTTGAAGATGCTGGTCAAGGATGGACTTAGGCTACTTATAATGATAGGCCTACGGATAGCATTCAGAGAATAATTGCCGGATGATTGTGATGATGTTTTGCGTATGTGAACCTGAAGGTGCCAGGTGACATTGACGCATATTATCTTGCAGTCGTCATTCGGGTTCGAGATGCTGCAAAAGAAAATGTTGATTGTAGTCCTAGAGACTAAAATGTTAAATGTATTTGGAATTCTGACCAGATCCTGGAACTAACAGGCAACCTAAACAGTTGCGGAGTATGCGAGATACATCAACATCAGTTGAAGAATAAGGGCGGAGAGACAGAGAGAGCGAGACACAGAGAGTGACAGAGAGAGACAGACACACACACACAGACAGACAGACAGACAGACAGACAGACAGACAGACAGGCAGACAGACAGACAGAGACAGACTCAGCAGCAACATTCTAACACAGGAATTTGACAAACAAGGTTTATCTAATATGCTTATAATTAGACCTAATGAGTATCGGCCTATAAACCTCAGTCGAACTTAATAGCAAGAGAATAAGTTGACAAACATCCACATAAGGCCTTTTAGCCTAGGCTACTCCTCATTTTTCTAGTCGCTGATCGAGGTTCAACGGCCATGCATCTGTAACTTGATTTTTATTAGTGGCCTGTATTGATAGGCCTGCGCCGTATTTGCACGTCAGGCATTAGTTTTAAAATTGATCATAACTAGCAAGAACTGCCCAAACGTCTAGTCTTTAATAAAATAAATTAAATAATAGGACTAAGACTTCGAACTTTAGGCCTAAAGTTTTGGTTGGCAGGCCTACTTGGTAGCGTACGTTATTCAGACAGTCCACATCGTCGGACGAACAACTTGCAGGCCTTCCACATTCCTACGTACAGGCGTATAAGATAGGCATAGGCCTATGCGTATACGAGTCGGCTAATTAATGAGCGACCATAAACAGTGCTAAACTGGTGGTGATTACGTGAATCCTAATTAACTATAATAGGCCTAATAACCTTTATCTTTAAAACGGATCTTACGATTGAATTTTTAGGCCTATGTACGACCTACACGTACACAGGGTGAGAATTGCCGGGGGGGTTGGGGGGGTTCAACCCCCCCAGTCTTTCTTAGAGCCCCATGTTAAAGTATGTTTTTCATACCCCAATTTCAAGTTTATCATAGGCCAACCCCCCCAGTTATTTTTCCACAATTCTCATACTGCACGTACATACACTCGATCGGCGGACTAACCTCGAAGTGACGATCAAAAATTAATGATTAATGATAGGTCCAATAGTCAGGCTATGTGATAATGGTGCAAGTCTTCATATCAATCACATATTAGGGCTAGACTTATGTAGGCCTATAATTGAAGTCACAATGACAATAATTAGACTTACTTTGATGTAGGCCTAGTCGTAGCAATATGAACCGCATGCAGTTCCAACCCATTCAAAGTCGATGTTCTTACTGACAGTCGTCGTCTATAATGACGTCATAATTTCTAATGCTAGCAACAGAGAGAGGCCTACAGAATGAATCAAAGAATTGCTATACATTCTTCAGTAGATATTATAATATAGGCTTTATTTAATTAGTATAGGCCTAATACGTGGTTGCCTGTATTTTAGTATGGACAATGGGCTGGAAAAGATCGAAGCTTTAAGCTTAACTTTCTCATTAGTAGGCATATGCCTACTGCCTAGGTCTAGATTGCGAGTCCAATAATTATTATTGTCCTATCAATGGAGGGTTTAGGCCTATACTTGCGATGATAAATTTCGCGTCTATAACTTATCCCCAGAAGCAGGAAAAAGGCACATTATATAGCCCAGTGGTTTCCAACCTTTTTTGACTGTAGGGCCACTTTTTTTAAGTTGGAAGACACGAGGGCCAATTTTTCTTAGTTAAAGAACATTAGGGCATTTAGGGGGCCACGATGCTAAAATTTAATCAACTAAAAACATATAAAAATTGTTATAATTAATTCAAAGTAGAATGTTTGATGTTTATAGACTTAAAAATAAAATAATTTCTAATAGAAAATGAATAGGCCTATATCAGTATATATATCATGTCCAAATTGTCAATTTTTCACATTGTTAATTCTTTGAGATATGAGTGCCATTGTTGAGGCCTGGCGGGCCATTTTGTGAGGTCTCGCGGGCCACTTTTGGCCCGCGGGCCACGGGTTGGGAACCGATGATATAGCCCCACGTTGTCTGGCATAGGCCTACATCGAGCACAATATTATAATATCAACACGCATTAATACACAGTGGGCAGTAAATTGCAAAGGATGTATAGTCGGATTTAGGAATTCAGAGCTAATAAAATAACAACGCAGTTTTCCCTTGAATACCGAAATGGAAGGAGAAACCAGAAAAGGAGAAAGATGAAGATGAAGATTAATATTCCCGGTCCGAGGGCCAGCACTTTTGATTGAGAATTTCCGTGTGTTAATTCTGGTGACAATTCCTCTGTAATCTGATGATGACCTAACATTGTAGGGATTGGATTTGCATGTCAAGCTAAAGAAGTCCGTAAATGATCTGGACAAAAGATCATTCATATATTTAAATATAAATTCAGATGTCTGCTTAGCCTAATTCCAATCTGTTAAAAATTACAAATGATGAATTTCCGAAACATGGCTTCAGAAGTTCAGAAAATGGGAGCCTAGGTTACTCGAAATAATTCTGGCCATTCTTTTTCTGTAATACAGTTAACGATTAAAATAACCAGTCAAGAACGGTAATTAATCAGAGGTCCATGCTACATTGCAATACGAGAGATATGGGTGGAATAAGGAGTTGTATAAACTACCGTAAGTATATATGTATGTATATAAGTATGTAGGCTTATATATTAGAAATTGCACACAATTGACCATCACTGTTTTGACAGGAGTTGCCATTATGAAAACCCTAAATTTAGCTTACTTACTACCACACACAGTCACATAATATATGCTCACAGCCTCACACATTATGTAGGCTACATCAAAGACCTTACAGTCTACGACTCTAGGTCGACTATAAGGTCTTTGGCTACACTGTGTCCCGATGAAAAGTAGACCCTCAAAAAGTGTCATAATTTTGGTCAAAACTTTTAGTATCTGCCTGAAATTTTTAAAACAACAACAGCAGCCATATTACCACCAAATCCTAATGCCGATTAGAAATGTTCGCGAGTTTGTCAAATTTATGAGCGTTTGAGATGGAATGCAAGAAACTAGAAATTTTCAACATGCAAAAGCTGAAATGAAAGTGAAGTTCAGCTACAGCTGGGGTTCAAAATGTCCACCTAGCTGGCCTGTAAAACTATTTTGGTTTATCTGGCAGTTGGTCATGTACAATTGAAAATATAGCTAAAGTACTGAATGCAAGTAAGACACAGAAAGTCATCAAAATGTGTAGATTTTATTCATTCCCCTCCCTGACAGCTTGGCCGAGGCAAATGGTGCAAAACCAGACATCTAAAAAGTCAAGTTAAGCCAATACTGAACATACAGAACTCACGCAAAAACAAATAACATCAAAAAGCATTCTCCCTCTCATTTCAGACCCTGTAACAACTAATATTTGATTGGGTATCACCCAAAATAATACGCACAAGCAGACTGGCCTCATAATTATAGCATTGAAGCATTGCGTCAAAGCACACAAGCACAACACTAAGTAATCATCACACTAATTGTCACATAAAACAGATGTCAAAAATCAGAACCTTTTGAAACAAAGAATCAGTAGCTTTTGTATTTAACCAGCAAAACTAGTGGAGCCTCTAAGACATTTCCTACAAGCCAACAGTAACCACAGACTTACAAAAACACAAATACGCTCATCAAAACGCTTATAATATTGTAACAAAATAGTAGTTAATTTGACTACAAAAACACATTTTCGTTAATAGACTAATTTTCCAATAAACATAAAGAACGAGGGAGTGCAGCTATTTTCTAGCACACACCAGAACCTCTTATAGTATGACTCCTGACTGTTGGAACCCAAACTTAATTCACATGTTAACCATGATAGTTAAACTCCTACAAGAATCTGGGGGGAAAATGCCATGTGATATGGATGGATTGCCAAGGCAGCACTACAAGACGGTTCCAGCATATAACCGTACATAAGCAAAGGTACAGACATAAGCAGAAGATACATAGGCAAAGAAACAGAATACATTTTCACTTATCTTTTGACTTTGGCAAATGTCATGTCATCATAAACACTGATAGTCTAGTATCACTATAATTACATGCACACGCTGTGAATATCTAGTATACAGAGTATCCATATATGTGTATAATATACATCATAATATATTACATGTACATTGTATATATATATTAGGATTAGGCTCCAGTTTTGGATTCGGCAGGTGTTGTGCTCCATGGCTAGTGTATATATATATAAAATTTATATGCATGTAGCACTCTTTGCACATCAACTGGTACCCAAAGTGCCCTCTCTTGAAGTAGATAATCCTCCTGGAACAATGTCATAATACGTCTACACACTGTTGACTTTGAGCAGCACACATTTCTAAACTATCTTAACAAGAAATTGAATAGATCAGATAGAAAACTTGCAGATGCACTTAAAATGCGCAATTGTAAATATCTTGATACACACATATGTCATACATGTACATCATATATATATATATATATATATATATATATATATATATATATATATATATATATATATAGGTATATAAGTATACAAGTATACAAGATACACATATGAATAAAAATGGGTTGCATGAATAAAACACCGTACAAGATGTAATAATTCTAACAATTACATGATCAAATAAAGCTTATGGTCAGTCGGTTTACACACCAAGTACAGGTATATAATATATACATGCAAATATGTATAAAGTACTGTGTCATCAAAGCTGCACTAGATGTATTACACAAGTGAATGATAATATTAGCATCAAAATTTTAAAAAAATAATAGTCGAAAGATAAGCAAGAAAAATATTCCTGCAGAATTATTTATTCTAACTAATCTAACTGATGCAAGATTTACAAAACAACCTCATAAAACCGAGTCTACCATGAAATATTCATGCTAGCAATCACTAATCAAATGTTCTAGTATGGAAAAGCTAACTAATATCAAACCTTAAAGCGTGAAGCAACTAACTCAATGCAATATCTTCACAAGAAGATGTAACGCTAACCAATAAATCAATCATGCTGTCTTTTTCCTCAGCAGTCAAAACAATTCAACTTCAAAACCAACGAATTTCTGACTGAACACTGCATCACAGTTCAGCATAATCATGTCTGGAATGAGCAAACACTGTTATTCAGTGTGTACTTGGAAGTAAAGATTGACCAGAGAAAGATGCTGCAGTAATGATCTTCCAGCAACAACCACAAGGCTTTGCACCAATCCAGACTCAGTGGACAGCAGCACTCTCTGAATGTCATGCCAGAAACTGACCTGTCAGAAAGTGTGTTGCTGTAGCTTACTACAAGCAAGGAAAGCACAAAAAAGAAACGCTTTTTAAAACTTTACCCTCGCAGCCTGCGTCGAGTAGTACCACATTTCAAACAGCTCCCACTAAACATGATTTATAAGTGTCTTGCAATTTGACAGTAATGCAAACACATAAAAGAAACAGTTAGTTTTGATTCGTCAACAACAAGATGTCAAAAAGCAATACATACAACTTTTCAGCATTTTTTTGGGGGGGACTATATTAGCATTTCGTAGCAAGCCAAATATACGGCTCACACAAGCCTCACAGCCAACGCGTTAAACACACATAAAAGAAATTTCTAAAAGCTCTTCTAAAACTGTTCTCATACCCTAAAGCAAAGCAACCTGAACAAACGATGTTCGATTTCTTGTAAGCCAGCTACAAAATCAGATTTTCTTCTGGAAATGTACAGTTACAGAAAAAAGGTAGACAGTTTCAAACCCAACTCAACACGCAAGTCATATTCCACAGAAGACCAAGACTGCTGCAGTAACATTTGGCAGAAAAAGAATCAGCACACACAGCTCGTAAGAAACTCAGCTGAAGAAAATAAACGTACAAAAGAGGAAAATATCTTCGGCCAGCTCGTATGAAAGCAGCAGGCACTTGCACAACAACAAAATACGATGACGGATACAAATCAACAACAGCCACAAAAACAGTCAGCTGCTGCAAATGTCTTTTTCTAAAATGGAGCCAGACAAAAAGGCGAGTAACATGTTTTGCGTGTCATCAAAGCTACGACGAAATACAAAGCGATAATCAGGCGCAGTGAGCATGAATGACTGACGCTGATAGTGATGAAGTCGATAATAACTGAGAATGTTGATCAAGCAGTGCTGAAGCTAAAAACCATTTCGATGCACACACAGCCAGCCTCGTAAGCTGAAGCATGATGATGATGGTGAATGATGATCCAGATTCTTCACAGATCATTGGCGTTGTGGGGCAGTTGAACCCCCATGCTGCCGAGCAGATTTGAGGCGGGTCCTGGCAGGCCCTGCTGTGATCCGTACGACTCCAGAAGGTTCTTGACCATGTTTAGGTCAACGTTGACCGGTCGGAAGTCGTCGTCTTCATCGTCTATGTCTTCTGGAAGCGCCTTAGCGGCAGGTGCTTTCCGACCAACCGATGATGAGCTTGATGCAGTGGCGGATGATGCCTGCTTCTGCTGCTGCTTCTGCTGCTGCTGCTTCTTCAGTTCTTTCTTCTTTCGAGGCATCGGTTTCGGTCGACCATCAGACAACTAACAAAACAAAAACACGTTTTCATACAGTCGTCGTATAAACATGTTTCCAGTAGTACCGAAAGTTATCAGATAAAAGCTGGTTGTGCCAGTTGGATCTCATTTGCAAAAGGATAAGTTGTCCATCCATACCCGAAACAAGACTTCCACTTTATGTTGCTTCAGAAAATACTCTTTCAAATGATTGGTTCAACCATAGATTTTTCCGCTTATGACTATGATCCTGGGTCTCTACCACTGATTAGGTACACAAGTTCATCCGACACTCCTGGTCAAATTAATTACCTCAATTTTTCTAAATTTACATTACCTCGAATTAAAAAAGCGCCTGTCATTTACACAAATATGTTAATAGTATGTGATTAATAATAAAACAATAATAACAATGACAATTTCTACGCCCCATTGCAAGGGTGCCTTACAAACAACTAACAGCAGGATATGCCTTACAAAATAGATAATCAATGCAGTCCTGATTTGCAGGACTCAACTGAGTCAGCGGTTTGCAGGGCATGAGGAAACTGTTTGTCATTATGATTACTATCACATAAAAATCCAGCAGACTTATAAATATTACATCGATCAGTTTAACATTAAAAGTATCAACAACAATAGGCAAAACAACAATAGTAAGAAGACTGCTCATCATCATCCTCAATATCACAACAAGAGATCGTTATCATAATAGTTATCATAAATGTCAAAGTCATCATTTCACCAACCTCTTCATACTCATCTCCCTCTCTGGTGAACGATTGTCCGACTGCAGTGTGCGCCAATTCTCGATCCATCAGATCCATAAAATCTCTCACTTCCAATCGCATCGGAGCCTCTTTCCCACCCTTCCTCGTCGGTGCCTTGCCTCCTCCTCCTCCTCCTCCGGCTGATTTAGCACCAGATGGACCAGGAGGATGACCAGAAGCTGGCTTCGGTTTGCATCGCATCGCGTATGAATCTCCAAGTTCATCGTCAGATTCGTATTCGTCCATTTCCGAACTTGAGTTGCTTTCTGGATCTTCGAACTCTGTTTAACATCAAAATAGAAAAAGTGAAAAACAATCAAAAAAATCAGTTTGAACATTGATTAACTCAAGTCAACAGAAACAGCAAAAAGATATTGAAGACCAATTTTAAAAGCTAAAGTTTAAATAGTTTGAAACCAACAAGTCAATGCATTACGCAAATATCAACAACTTAAACAATTAAGACTTAAATACATGTACTGACTCTTCTTTAACAGATTGTAAAACAAAATCCTTTTCCTCTCCTTTGACACCTGAACCTATCAGAATTGTGTTTCAAAATGTTTACATAACGTGATCTGAATACATTTACTCAAATTTAGCCATTCTGATACCTAGTTAATCTATGGTAGCTGATAACACTACAGCAATGAATGGAAGAACAGTCCCTTAACTATCGAAATGAAATGTTTGCGAATTCACTTGCCCTAGACTCACCATATGAAGGTGAGCTCTCTTCCTTATCGCTTCCTTATTTACTCCTCTTTCTACTGATCAATACGATCTATTTTGATAAGAGACGCAGCAGAATCACTTCCCAGACGGCAGAAATTCAACCCTGACCTCCTGGTTCACAGTACAGCATTTTAATGACTAGCCCATCACTAACCACAGCTACATGGCTTCATGCTCAATGAGTTGCCACAGGTGATTTCATTACCATACTTTAAAGCATATGTATTCAAACAGTTGCCACAAATCTATGTGAACATTTCGGCAACTTAATAATTACTTAAATCTTAATAGTTGACAGGCTCTTATGTTCCACAAGAAAAGTTTACATGCATGAAAATGCAGAGTGGCCTTTTTTATTACTATACAGACACTACATTTCTAACCACGTCTCTATACAATATCAATTAGGAAACAAAGAACAAACCGAATATCTTTTGCATTGACTGCATGAAACTGTTGGGATCCAGTTGTACATCATCATCTTCACCATCACCCCTACGTCCACCGAAAAACAACACCAATAAATTGTGTAAGTAAAGTTCTGAAAGAAATCAATACAAAAAGATGGATCAACACTTAGTTTGAATATATAAGTGGAGAAATACCAAGTGTATATAAATATAGGATATCAACTTACTTTATCTCACAATTTGCACAAAGCATTTAACAGCAAACCAAGTCACTTGCAACGCACTTATATCGTTTGTACAGTTACAACCTTCAAACAGCAACTAGCTCTGGTAGACACAGTAAAGCACCAAAGGTTTTTTAACAATGACCATAAAAAACAATTCTATATTGCAATTTTCAAACTCACTTTGGAAACTCGGCTCCTTCATGACTTGAAATCTTCTCCACAAACGCCTTCATACTGTCGGATACTTTTTCGAGATTGAAAGCATCTTGTTCGAGGTTTACATTCTTGCCAGACAGTTTACTCAGCAGATCATCCAACTGGTCGGGATTAATCTCTATCCAGCTGTCATCTGAAAACAACGCAAAAACATCAATGCATCAAAGCATAAATGCATTCACACCAATGCATAAAAAATAAAGAGAATTACATACAAAATTAATACGAAGAAAAGCCTCACAACAGAGTTTAGGGCAACTATAACTAATCATTTTAAGAAGGCAAATTTAGCAATAGTTGAAAACAACTATCAAAAAGAGTGCAATTCCTGATAAAAACATGTATAACAGATTTCAGTGGATTAAAGTCTTAAAGACAATATACTTATTCTATTTAGCAGGTGGCAGAATGGTAATCACTTCCATCCCTCATGTAGCGAAACAAACTGCAATCTTCTATTAAACTGAACATGATCTGAACAGGCAACCTCATGCGATCAAAACATGTGGATAGTTTTGAGACTGTAACTGATTGGCTGCTTTTCTAATAAAGGAGTTTGTGTTTGAGACCACTTCAGGTTACTGTCCGCAGAACTCTGCCTTTGACAGAACACTCAACAAATAACATGGCCAAATATGCTTTTTCAACGGGCACACAAAATTTAAATGATTAGCGTTAATAATTATCGTTGTCTACCTAAATATACCAAGCTCTTAAAATCTTAAAACATAATTCGAACCATCAGGCGGAGGCAAATCTTTTTCCTGTAGTCGCATCTGCTCCAAGTCAAACTGAATTGATCTCATCGTTGAAAGTATTCTGTGGCCAATATCAGTGCCAGAACTGTACAAATGAAAACAAAGCTTATGTCAAAATATATTTAAATCTTAACAAATCTGAAATAGTTAATTTCAACTTGACCAATAAACTGCACACTTGATATATTCAACCAAAAAGTCTCACCCAACCAGTTACACAGAATTATAATTTTATCAAGCATAACTGATCTATAACTCAATACTGCACTAGAAAGTATAAAACCAGAATGATTTCACAACATCTTTTCTTAAGGACAGGTCAATTATTATATTTGTCTCTTTTCTTTGCAAGCTGACTGGACCATATGCCCGCAGGAGGCTTATGAATATAAAATAGATGAAAATCCACAGTAAAATAATTTAACTGATTTAATGGATCAGTACTAAATTTATACAATATCCTTACTAAATTTAGTAAAAACAAGGTTCTAAGTGTTTGTCCATGCTTCATAACTTATAACCAAGTCAACAGTAATGTCAGTTGACTTGATAGTTACGAGATAACATATGATACATATATTATATATAATAAATCTATTATGAAAATACCTATTGAATTTAGCTGTTGACAAATAATATGACTTGGCTTCGTCCAACAGCTTGCAGTAGAGCTTTGAGCCTTCGATTTCTCCCTGTAGAGTAGAACAACAGTTCTAAAGCAAAAGCCTACATTACTTATTATCTAGCATAACAAGCAATCATTTACAGCAATATTCCTTTTGATATGCAAAAAAGAAAATTCAATTTCAATTTTAATATACTGAAGAAATAGCATAATGAGAACAAAATTAATACAAGCAAACCACTCAGAGAAAAATCAAATGTGTGTCGTGTTCTATCTGTATCATTGCTAATATTTTATCTTCTTAGTTTAAAAGCTCCACATCATATTTAAAATAGCATGGGCAGTCCAAGGCTGTGTGTATATCTTCTCCACAACCAGCAAATTCAGATTAAGGCAATTAGACCATCAGTTAGCATGTTAAAATCAAATTAATACAAGAGGAATCTTCACAGTTTACGAGCGCAAGTCTTACCCTGAAATAACCTTTTTCCTGAAGTGATGTGACAAAGTGCTGCCATCTAGTATCCGACTTCAGCATTTGATCGATGTTGTTTGCTTTGATGTCATCTTCACTGTATTTTGAGCACAAGATTTCTGCCCCGTGGGCCTAAACAGGTACAAAGAATTGTCAAAGATTTTTCATTTTGGTACTTAGCACAGTGAGGCTTGTAAGCAAAACCTAGCCTAAAATAATAAGAAGCCAAAAGAGAGAGCTGTCAAGTTTTAAACGCTGTTAAAAAGTCTTATAATGCATGGCACAGGTAAAAGAGATAAAGTGAGCCTACATAGATGGAGAGTAAAGAAACTGGGCAGCCAGAAACAAAGCATGCAGAGACAAAACTGAGACATCCATTGAGTCTGACATTTTATAAAACCACACAATGGGCTGTAAAGTCTTTTCTACTCACAAGTTTCATGCCAAGGTCATATGGTCTGAACTTGGCATTTGTGGATGGAGGCAGTGTGTAGCCACTGCGCCGATCTGGCTGAAACTTCTGCTGCATGAGTTGAGCGTAGAGACATCGAGTGAACTTCACCTGAATAACACACGTGAAACATTTAATTAATTGTCATGCATCACCAATAACAATAATATCACATCATAATCATATCAATAACAATAATTATTAAACATCAAAGCATTGTAATTATAATTAAGAGAGCTGCACTTCAGAAAGTGCTCCAAACGTGAGAATGAAAAACCACAAGTGAGCAGAAATGGTGCTCAAGCAATTATCGAAAACATAGAGGCAATGAGAGGTCAAAAATTCATGTAACAGGAAGATTGGTAACTAAATCCAGAAAGGTTGGTTAGCTAATGCCAGTGATTCTGGATCACATATAAATTCGTCAGTGCTACAATTAATTAACAGGTAATTGAATACCATACCAAACAAATGTCTCTGAATACAATGAGACATAAAATGAACCCATGTAAGGGCACAGTACATATATCGCACAAAAGTACACAATTCGTAGTTTAATTAAATGCATGTATCTCATGAAACATTCTCAAAGTCACTCAAGTCGCACTTGTTTTGAACTGTCGGATAGCTACATTAAGCGCCTTCATCTGAAGGTTGTTAAGGCGCTATATAAATGTCCATATACATACATACGAACAAATAACTTACATGGTAAATAAGCAGAAATAATAGAAAGTTAGCACTGTCATTCTAGTATTGAATTCTGCTAGAGGAGATGCTGTACATCAATAAAATTCAACCGCTCTAGATATTTTGAAAAACATGTTAAATTTGAATACAGATTCACAAAATGAGTCTGATGACTGCCTGGAAGATATTTTAAAGAACAAATATTTCTTTAATTCAATATGTGCATAATTTAATTATGGCCATAATTTAATAATAGCAGTTAAAGGCAAGTGATTACTCGCTGATGCTACAGTGACTTTCAGTGTCACCGGTCGAATGATCATGCTATCACAGGAAGCCATGAAAAGATTTTTTTAAATGATGGTGTCAGAAAATGATGAGTAGTAAGTAATGCAGTACGAAAGATCATTAAAATTAATACAGAACTCCATATCATAGAATCATATTACATAAAAATCATACCTGTCTCATAACCCTAGTGCCTGGACGAAAATGCTTGAACGTGACACATGCCTGAAAAGCATATAGGACACATCTTAAGTAAGATATTTTCAATAACACCGTTCATTAAGAGTTTTAAAAAGGAAAGATGCTAAGTATTTCACAGATTACCTACCACACACAATGAAAGCAGAAGAGCAGCATGAAATAGGCACTAAAACAAGCCTTTGGCAATTTTCTTTTTAAAAAACAAAAGACAGTAAACATCTGGTAATACAAGTTTAAAAAAAAGAAATGACACCATTTATAAGCTGCTGCTGATAACATGCCCTGATATTCAATGATGGTTAGATAAAAAAAGTCACAAATAGTAATTTCTGCAAGACATGAGAAGCGGAAACATTCATGAAGCTCGTCTATGACAATCATCATTCGATAATTAGAACAAAGGCGACAATTGAATCTATTTGTCAGAACTGGGTAATTCATATCAAAATAAATTCTAGTCAAATCACACAAAGTTCTGTTAACTTGACATTCAAATTCAAATTATTCTGCCTTTTAGATTAAGTTGTTCCAACTCAGGTGTCTCAAAAAGTTTACCTTCAAATCTAAGGCATCTCTGTGATAGAATGCCTGGACGATTGGAGCAATAAGACCGGGCGAATGGTCAAGCACGGCACTTAAACCAGCTGGAATATAGCAGTGAGTACGATGGAAGCTCTCAACCTTCTTCTCCGGATAGCTGTTTTGAAGAAATTAAATGATAAATTACATCATGCAATCCAGCAAAAACTTACAAATAACAATATAAACTTTTATTTCACATCAGCCACTATTATTAGGATCACGGACACATACACACATCATCTAAATGTTAACAATCAGAATATCTACTGACATAATAAACACATGACCATATGCAAAGAAATTAAAAAGCACTATATACATTTATAACTCCATTGTTGTAAAGAATGACTCACTGTCAATGCTAAACGACAATCAACTAATGACCTCCTGATAATGACAACACTTAAACACAAAGAGCAAAATTCAACAATCATAGTTTTCTAGTGCATTATCTCTTAGATATCTGCTCCAAATGTCTAATTCACCAGTACATTGTGAAAATGTGCTTATGCTTACCCAATCCACAAAACTAAGGTTGTAATTTAACACATTCTGTTAGTTGGCAAGTTAAATGAAACATGTTCTCAGTTTGCAATAAAAAAGAAAATGAAAGCTGGTCACAAAAGTCCTGAGGGAAACAATGTCAGATATCAGTTTTGGCAACTAGTTCTATAGATATGCTTAGTTGTAAAATGACAAAAATATGGGGCATGCTGTGAAAAAGGCTAATTAGTCTGAGAGGCTCTAAAATATGCGCTATAAATAAAAATGAGTGGTTACACAGTACGATAATGAAGACTAAGACTCGATAGAGAAAACACTTTCATAATAAAAGTCTAACCAATAAAAAAGATGCTTCTAATACTCCACGTTGCTACATTATAGACTGCCTAACTATCACTTCTGAGTAAATTACTATCGCATTAGACATAGAAAAAGCCTGATCACCCACTCAGCTATTCTGTTGCGAATGTCCTGTTGAATTCCATTTGATGCAATAGTTCTATCGTTGTATTTTCTTATGTAGCTGATGGCTTCTGCTAGGGAAGGCACTCCAGATGGAGGAGATGCAGACTCTGCTTCTTCTGGCTGCCTTGGAATCACATGCACTTGGCCTTGATAGATAAAAACCTAAAAATGAAGTTAACAGACAGTGAAGGCATTTACCAAACTATTGCATATAATTTTCATTTCATGTTTCCTCGGTTACAGAGTGGAGTTGTTTATGTGCTCTAGGTTTCTGTGCCGTCATACTTAAGGCCTAAAAAATATGTTGTGTTTCCGCGACTTTCCGGTAACAGAGCTAAAAAAATTGGGTAGGTAGGTCGGAAAAATTTTTATTTTGGTAAAATATTTTTATACAGTGATTATCCAAAACATTATACTCCATGGCTCTTTTTGCACAAAGGTACACGCTGCAACAAAGTACGTGTTCTAAGCAAGTGTAAACTGCCTATTTCCCGACTGTCTGCACCTAAAACTGCTCTAGAAAGCAGTCCTATTAATTTCATTGTTGGTGACGTCTTTTCTATTATGTCAATACAAATGTTTTTAAAAAAATTAAAGAAAAAAATTATAAATTTTTTTATTAACAAAATTTTTTTAAATTTTTTACAAAATTATTTGAGTCACGGCAATAAAAGAGGGTCGGTCAGGTTACCGGAAACACAACATTTTTTTAAAGGCCTAACGCAAAGTGGTATTATGTCCCCCAAAGCTATTAATACCATGTACTTGTTGATGAGTTGTACAAAAAATACAGAGAGAATTAACCCTTTGAACATGTAGCCCAGTTTACATGCTGCACCATAAGCTATGTCCCTCAGGACAACTTCACCTTAACAAAGTCTGAGCACTATATTATCGTGCAACCTTAAAACCAGACAATTATTACTCAAATAAAGGCACCAAAGAGAAACCTGTCTGACTGGTACAAAAACAGGACAGTTCTATCATCACAATCGGAATGGTGATGGTAATCAAAAAACTGTCTATATCCTCTACAGTCTACAGTCAATGGACAACTGCAGATAATTGTTTTTGTTTTTCAACAGCCAGCGATAGCTGTGCTGCACATAATTTAGCAAACACCAGAGAGGTAAACTACAGCGACACAGAGCGCTAGCCAAGATCCATAGCTGGAGTACTCTTCAGCTATTTAGCTGAACCAATGGTATAAAAAACCACTTGCAGCTCAAAATGAATTTTTTTAGATGTAGTCACATTGAGATGTGGCTGTCATTACTCTCATCATTACAGTCAAATCACCACAAATCAAGATAAAGATAAAGCATGGAGCACATACTAGCAAAAAATGACCAAAGTCACGGATACAGCAAACACATAGATGCCTTTTTAAATAGATGCATTTTTTTACATTTCACTCATCTTATGATTTAGTTTACATCTTTTATTGTACCATTATTACTTCAATGTACTACAATGATGTTGATAATGTTGTATGTCCCATTGTGCATATATGACATTGCAGTAATAAAGAAAATATTTACTTACTTAAAATCACCATTACACATAGACTACTTCCATGATCACCACCATGTCTCTCCCACCAGTACTCTTACACTGCAATTACACTATGTTATATTCAGATATTCAATGGAATACTATACATAGTCTTTCACACATTTAGCCCACACAAGCATGTATAGTTTGTATACCTCAAGGAAATTAGCCAAATGCTTAGGAATATGTTTGGCATAGACATATGCACTTGTAAGCATATACTCAGCAAGTCTGTAGATACCAAAAAATGCCAAATACCCTGCAAGCCTGAAGTCTCAAAACATCTAAACTGGAGTGCACAATTTTTTTTAAAGCAAATTCTTAAATCTTAATAACCTGAATGGTATGTGAATCTTAGTCATATCTTTCTCTGCAGTATAGAAATATTTAAATGTTACAGGAATGTTGCCTTGCTGAGTGAGGTCTCTAGATGGTTCACGCTACTAAAGAACATCCTGGACATTAGACTGGCAGATAGCATCAGGTGCAGTCATGAGAAACATTTCGCTTACATTTGTTTTCATATAAATCATTAATCCTATGAAATCTTACATAATCACCTGCAGAATATAGGATTGCAAGTATGGTACTGGGCTCCATACTCAGTACTCACCCTGTTTTCTGCTGCTTCTGGGTTCAGCCACTTTGGTAAATGATTAGCTGCTTCAATCAAAAGGAACTCTCCATCACTATCGTTCACTCTAAAAAATATCATCATGAAACAACATGGTATACACATTACACACTCAAACACACACATGTCCATTTGAAATGAATTCAAGTCCTGCCTGCTGAAACAAATTGAAAATGTCACATACATGTATAAGATCTTAAACACACATATGAAAATCAGCAAAACACTCCAGTTAACAAATAACAAGAAACAAGTTAATGTATACATATTTGAACAATACAATACATCCAAGTTACTTAATTGAACATACATGTGCCAAAATCTTTTAACATTATGAAAATATTAATGGTGTATATACTCGAGTAAGTCATCTTTGATTATAACTTCTCATACCGTTTGAACCCAGAAAATGCATTGACCTACGCATAAGTTACTACCAAAATACATGAGCAAGCTGGTATCACAAGTAAGACCAGAACCACTTCAAAATTTATATCAAGGCAAGAATTGCAATACCTTGTATACTATTGGGTATCACAGATGTGATAAATAAAGACCTTCTTGTCCTAGCACAAGCATGAGCTATTAGTGATTGCCAGTAATAAAATAACCAGGTCCTCCTAATTGTTTTCCAACTGCACATTGCGTAATTAGACCTAATTGCTTCCAAGTCTGCCTCAGTTTTTGGTGTGGAGGTCACTCATAGACCTGTTCAATCATAACATTCATATATGCAAAGCCAAAGTGTTTGGCCCTGCAGGAGATTTTAGCTGAAAGTCTTTGCCCGTTCAAAAAAAACAGATCTGATCACAGCTGTGCAGTTAAACAGATGATGTGTCTGACCCACGGCTCACATGCTACACAGAGTGCATGCCTGCATACCGAAGCCACTCGTCTAAGCCAACGTCAATCAACTCATACATTCAACCAAGAGTGTGCTGCATGTTTCTAGCTCTGACTATGAGGACAAACTGATGTCTACAGTCAGACAAGTGATAAAACACACTTCCCAGGGCTGGTAAAAAATATTTAGCACAAAAAAACATCTCAATGCACAAATATTATATGGCCATGCCACAATGACCGTGTCATTCACTCATCCTTCAAGACCATTGTGAATTGCCTGCTGAAAATGTCAATGAAGTTAGAGAGTTTTCTTGTTTTTTACTTGTAAGTTAGCTCCTAAATTTTCGATTTTGCAAAGAGGAAAAGTGTAGATGATTCAGATATTCATGTGTTTAAATACAGTGTGTTTGTGAGAAATGGTTTTGGGATGATATTGGTGGCATCAACTATTTTACGGAAAATGTGCTACGTGACACAATTTATAAGAACACTTCACATCCATCCAGAAACATATCTGCACATCAAGTTAGTGCTGTTAAAGCAGCCAAACAAGTTGGGTTAGGTGCAAACAGCACAATGTCTGCTCTATTTAAAAGTGGCTCCAGCCAAGCCAGTAATCAAAAGAAGACTATTATCTTGTTACCTAAAACATCATTACCAGATTTATGCAGATTGTCAAAAGCACAGATCATAGAAGACAAAAACAAAGCTAATCAAATGGTTTCCTGCAGAAAAAATGTTTAGCCGTATTAGGTTTGAAATAAGACTGGACATAAGACCAAAGAAGTAATATAGAATGCAGACTGAGCAAAAAGAAAATTTAACTTTTAAGTATTTTGGCAGTTAGCATTAATTGTACATATAAATCAAATTACAACCCAAGAAGTCGAGCATTTCTCCGTGATGTTTAAATTATAACAGATTTAATCTAGCTAACTAATCAAAGCCACTATATCATCAGCAAAATAACAAGTTCTCTTTTTATTTTTTTTCATGTAGCCATCCAAGGAATTATTGTCACCGCCAAGATCTTTGAAGGTATCTTATAAAATGCATCATCTAATATATCGTCGAGAGAGTAAATGGGTAAATGATGCCACTACTTAGTCTAGATATTATCCCAGAACCATTTCCTGCAAAAATCACGAGTAATGCAGCAGGAACAGACGCCTAAAATGAGCCAGCCTAGGACAGTGCTCTCGAAATCATATGTTCTAAGCATTCTAGCTATAGGTAATTAGCCATGTAATGTTGTTTGCTTACTTGATAACTAAGTCAGGAAACCCTTTGCTGAGTTCAATGAGAAGAAAGACAATGAACCATTCATCTTCCACATTGTCTCCGTAGCATGTGCGACCAAAGAGATGAGCAGGTTCATTTCCTTGACAAAACAAAAAATCAATTGTTAGAACTACAGATCTATGCAGTGCACAAAAGTGAGCAAATCCCAGCTCAATTGTGCTACAAGCACAACATGTTTCTATACAAATTTCTATCTCTGTCTCTTTCACGACAATGACATTCAAGTTTCAATAATATCTGAAGCATATATTAGAACTAATTGAGAGAATACAGCCATACATGTATGTAATATTTTACATATTTAAAAAAAAAACTTTCACAGCCTGCAGCATATGACAGAATGCCAAAAATATCCATGATGGGGCTGGCAACAACTGTATTGCAAGTACACGTTTTTCATAAGTCATTGGCCATTTTTTGAAACCAAAGACTTGAATGAACTATTTATTATGCAACTTAGCTGCCATAAACATACATTATGAGGATCAAAGTAACAGCGAATTGAAAGATAGCTTTGGCAATCAGATTTAACTAAATGCACCGTTCTAAGTACGATCTGTCAGTAAAACTCTTACTCACAGATTAGCTTTCACTGAAAATGGATCAACTTGGTAGGGGTTAGGCGAGGACCCCGGTATAAGGGCTACGCGCTTATACCGGGGTCCTCGGGTTAGGGCTATGGCACCACCTTAGGTCGAGGCAGATCACTTGATATATTGCCATTTTACTCATGACCTGCCTCATGACCTCCCAAAAATTCTCTGGGATTATTATATATTAATATCATCTTTAAAGTTAATTTTTTCGACCTGTTGAATGATTCACATGACCCTGACGGCAACCTGCTGAAATTGTGCCGCCATTGGGAATTGGACAAAGAGAACAACATCCTCATCTACAGTTGATCAAAGTCTCTTTGTGACATGTATGTCAGCTTAGAAGTAAAGACCTTTTGCATGATAATGAGATTTCATGAGTTAACTTATTAAACACTAAACATGTATACATGCAGCTTTTGTCATCTACCAGCCTATAACTGATGCAATAAGTCATCAAGAATAATAAGCACAAACAGTAATCAGATAATTAGAAGAGTCTATATTGACAGGGTTATACATATATGCACACATTACACGGCCCAACCAAAAGACAGAAGACACCATGTTTCAATTTTCTGAGCTACATAATATTGAAACATGGTAAGAACGTTTAAGATGCCGAGAGTAAGACGAGCATTCACAGTTCGGCGCTTGTAACCTTACAAAGGACTAGAGCTCATTTCATGTCCTTAAGTACTTTAACTCGGAATGGGCTTTCAGGAGTTCAGTCACTTTCTATAAAACAGTTTTCGGTAAATCATGCATTAATAATTAGTATATTTTCAGCAATATCGAAAACACAATAAGCCTAACAAAGCGAAAAATTCAACAAGTACAATTTCTAAGCCAATTGACTATTTATGTCTGTTTGCATGCGAACCACAATAGTCAACACGTTGGCCTATGTATTTTGCACGGCCTCTGCATTAACAGACTAACTATATTTTGGTCAAGTGTTTAGTACACTGACGACAATACAAAGTTAAAATCGTAAATAGTCACAGAACATACACATTAAAGCAATCTGTACCTGTTGCAGAAGTGTGTACCACGCTGAGATGAAAAGGGTCTTTGTGCCATATATAATCAGCACAATAACGACTAAGATACGTCAGATAGGCATCCTGCTTTTCCTCCAGGAAAGCTGCCTTCTGGTCTTTTGACAGTTTTAATCCATTCAAATCTGGGATAAGATGATATTCAACGACATCTTCTTCCCCAGATCCATGAACAGATCCACCGTGACTAAGCGCCATTTTTACCACAAACAATAATAATAATCGTCGGACGACGTCGGTTGCAATCAGCAGACTGTTATCAATAATTAAAGTACATGCATGTAGGTCTACTAATTATTATTGTTCACCACATGCACAGTCACCGTGTACCGCCATGTTTCGCTGAAAATATTTACTACTAGTACCGATGCTGCCAACAATAGGCTCTAAATATAACAAAATACACAAATTTGGCTTCCTTGCGTATAAATATATAATTATTCTGTTCCACAGTGTTTCTAAGCCAGTGCTACCATAGATACAAGGACAATAATATTCATACAGAATCCTTGCCATAGATATAATAAACATTGCTCCGAGCATAGAGATGTATTAAAATATAAGGCTAGAGGGAATATCACGTCTGTAAATCTACGTCGCTGTCTCTTTTCATATCGACCAATCACATACCATGAGAAATCGCCTATTCATATCGACCAATCATAGGCGTCGCTGTCTCTTCATATCGACCAATCATAGGCGATTTCTCATGCCAACCGTCGTGTGACGTCACTGGCGTGATTTCCGTTAATATAATAATAAGGTCGTTGATAACTTCACTTTTTTATGCAGAGGAGATAGGCCATATTCTCTCTAGCCTATAATATTTTATATATATAGCGTACATCTCTATGGCTCCGAGGTTCCGAGTAAGATTGGCGTCACGGTCTTTGGGTTGGCGTATCCTCGGAGTTCACGCCAACGCTGAACCTGAACGTACCCCGAATAGCTGTGGAACAGCGTAAGCTAGGCTTTGTGGCAAGGACAGTTTAAAATTAAATTCTTATTATATAAATCTTATATTCACCAAATAACGGTACCACAGTAACAAGTCAAAAGATTATTAACATTGAAATATAAATAAATTAACGATTTTAGATGAAAAAGGAAAAATTGTGGACATCGTTTTTTAATAAGTTAACGGTCTGAACTTAATTTTGCTTGAATGAACCTGGGACTAATATAGATATTAGTCCCAGAATGAACGAAGTACATAATATTATTTCAGTGGAGCTACGGTACGTTAACAAATAAACTTAAGGAGACTTCAGAACCTGTGAATAAGCTGGTTCCCGAGATTTTGCTTTTGAAGGCGCTGTAGAAGTTTTGAAATTACGATTACGGTTAAATATTATTATGAACTACCAAATTGAATGTTAGCGTTGCGTGTTCGAGCGTTAAGCCTAGCCTACTTATTTATCTGTCGGATTAGCAGGGATTCAGATGATATCCCAGCTGGCGCTGCGTCTGCCGGCCACGTCTTAGTTGTGTTCATGTGTAGTAATCGTTAATTCCAGTTGCTAAAACAAATATATTCTTTTCAAAATGAATATTTTTCGGCTAGTCGGCGATCTTTCGCATCTCTTGGGGATATTCCTACTGCTGTTTAAGATATGGCAAACAAGATCATGCGCTGGTAAGTTGTAAAAGGGCAGAGTGGTGATGACTCCCATATCCTGGGACCATACAGACTCAATCCGTATTGGTGCATATCGGATTCAATTATCGATTGAATCCGGGTGTTATAATGACAGAGTAAATTTTTTGAGTAAATTATATATTTCGGCGTGTTTTATTATTGCATTGAAGCTATCTTGATTTTTAGCATAGGTAATTATTTAAATGGTTTCACCAATCCAACTTCTTGTTGCGCAGGGAATTCTTTTATCAACCAAACTTCTGTTTGCACCAAGATTTCTTTTCAATGAGTTTTCATAAATCGAAATTCCATTTAAACACGCAAGCAATTATTTTCATCAATCCAATTTCCATTTCAGCACATGGAATTCATTTTACCATTCGAACATCCACATTTGCGCAGCTAGATAAAAGAATGAATACTCTAAAATGCCAGACCAACGCTCCAATCGGAACAGGAGGAACTAAGTCTAAGTGTCTTTAAGATAACACTTGCATAAAGCTGCAAGTGTTATCTTAGAGTCACATATCAGATCTGTCTTGAATCATTCAGACACAACATATTTGATAAATCAATTTTTTTCTCCTGTTGATGAGGAGAACTGTTTTAGGTGTTTACTTCAGAATAACATAATAGATCTGACATATTGTAAAAATCTGTTTAAGAGCATATGGTTTTTGTTTTTTCAGTTTTTGAAGTGACATCTAAATATTCTGTTTTTGTAGGATTGTCTGGCAAGTCACAGATCATGTTTGCTTTGGTGTTCACGACACGCTATCTTGACCTGCTGACAACATTTGTTTCTCTGTACAATTCTGTCATGAAGATCATCTTCATTGCTTCATCATTGGCAACAGTTTACCTTATATGCATGAAGTTCAAAGCAACCTATGACACCAACCATGATACGTTTCGCATCGAGTTTCTCATTGTTCCAGTGGCCGGTCTGGCGCTTCTTGTCAACCACGAGTTCTCAGTTTTAGAGGTTTGAACGCTGTCCTCATTCACAGAAAAATTTTGATTTAAATTCAAATTTTTTATGTCGATTTGTTTATGCTCAGGAAATGTGTGTGTGTGTGTGTGTGTGTGTGTGTGTGTGTGTGTGTGTTTATGTATTTGCTGGTTGTAGAAGTACAGTTTAAACATTTATATTCCCAATAGGTAAGTCTTCCGTTTTGAAAGGAGACATCCTTGTTTGTTATGGTCTCTAATACTGCAGCAAAACATAGTAATTCTGTATTTCTAAAATATTTGTGTGATTTGACATAATAAAACTAAATATCAGAGTTCTTTGATGTTTGATCTAGCACTGACCAGTTCAAAATTAAGAAAATGAGATGTTTGTGTAAAATATGCTACGCTGAATACAGAATGAATTAAATTTGGTTATGTTGCCACAGCCTTTCTTGTATAACTATTTACATAATTTTAAGTTTTGTTGTTTTTTTAGGTACTTTGGACCTTTTCTATTTACTTGGAGTCTGTTGCAATCCTGCCTCAGCTTTTCATGATAAGCAAGACTGGAGAGGCTGAGAGTATTACCAGCCACTATCTGTTTGCACTCGGCATCTACCGTGGTTTGTACATCTTCAACTGGATCTACCGCTACTACTTCGAGGGATTCTTTGACTTGATTGCTGTTGTAGCTGGATGTGTTCAGACTATTCTCTACTGCGACTTCTTCTATCTGTACATCACAAGGGGTGAGTGACTCCGGATTTATGCTTACAACCTTTCCTTGACTTGTGTTTTTTCACTTTGTAGTAGTTGTTGACTATATCTATGCAATTTGCATCAGACCAACATCCAAACTCCAGAATAAACTCAAATTGTATTCAGCGTCCTTCATGGGATCAAATTTTCTCATCAAAATGAACAGACATAGTACTAATTAGAACTTGGTCCTATCCCTTTATGCCTGATATGTAGAATAATTCAGGGTTGCATTCAGTTGTTCAATATGTTTTACAACTGGGCTTTGTAGGGGTGGCATTATGAAATTTCTAGTGTATTGCAAGTTATTTTCATAACGCTATTTTTTACTGTGGTGCACTACTGTCATCTAATACTTGTTTTCTTTCAGTTCGGTCTTTTACATTTAGTTTAATGATTGACTGCATTTGCTGTGTTTCAGTTTGGAAAGGGAAGAAGCTGACTCTGCCAGCCTAGCTTTGTGCCGCCTTGTGCTAAGAAACTGAACTTACGAATGGTGGCCCAACTCGTTACGAGACGTAGCCGTACTATTGTTGATAGCTTGCATCCGTAAACAATGTACTTCTACTGATGTTTGAGTAGTTAGATAATTATGTGGTTTTGTGCAGTCTATGATATATGTTAATTGGTACCACTTGGATTATAAGGAACAGTGGCATCTCTACCTGTAGTGTTTGTGGTTTAGGTCTGGTTTTCATTTCAAAGACTTTTTTATATTATTCATTCAAACATGGGAGAAATGCAGGAGTGGTGTATAGGCTTTAAGTATTTAGATAAAGAATTCCGATGTGACTTGGATTTCACCATAATTTAATTTCAGTTTCGGTGCTAACATTTTTAAATGAAATTTTGCTGTTGTGGTTTTGTCTTTGTTGCCATCCAGAAATCTACAGCTGGTTTCTATAGATAAAATTTAATATTGATCGATTATTGTCTCTGAAGATATTTAACTGCACTACGCATAAGCAGATTTTGGCCATGACTTGGATAAAGTGCATATTGCAACTTAACTCAACTGCTGTAATTAGTAGATGGCAACATTTGATATGATGCTACAGGTAGCATTTTGAATTGCCTAAATCAATGATCTGGATTTGATTTTGCAAGATTACAAATTACAATGGAGACACGTAAATGAAACTACGCAGGACTATCATACGTTTTTCCTGAACCTTGTTCATGAATTGCACTGATTTTGCATGTTCAGCAAAGAGTTTAGGAGTTATAGATTAATTGAACATAAACCGGACAATTAATTTACTTGGATGTAGGGAATCAAGTGGTCTATATCCCGAATGACAAAACATTGCTTTTAATATCAAGTTTGTAAAACTTATCAAAGAATCTTGTACTCTAGCATTTGATAATAAAACATGACTTGGAGGGAATTAATAGAGCATTTGCAACAGCTGAGACTTTAGTTTGACCAGTATGGATACAGATCGTACACTTACTAGTGTACACTTTACTAGGTACATTGGACTGAACCAACAAAACCAAATGATGAATCACTTTAATCATTTTGCTGCTAAAGATAGGCATATTTTGGCATTTCTGTTTCGATGGTTGTCTTCATAATATGACGGCTGCAGGCAAACAATTTCTCGCCCGGCTAAATGTTCGAATGTGATCATCGCAAAGTGGAAAGGCAAAATAGAGGTACTGTATTAGCGACCTGGGCTTTATTGGACACATCTGTACAATCTGGTTGGATGTTGTTGGTCAGTGTCTGTTCTCAAGTAGTCAGTTAATATGGTGGTACAATTATTGTACTTGTCACATGTCTGTAGCTGCCATTAATGTACTTTGTTCGCTGTAAGTGTTTATCTCTGCGTTTGTTATTTGCTTATTTCTCATCTAATTCACGATATTATTTTTTTTTTTATTGGTTGTTATTCATTGCTATGTATTTTAATTTGATAAGATTGATGAAAACAGTCAATGAATAAAACCATAGAATTTATGCAACGCTTGTGTGATTTCCGCTGTCCATGCACTCGACTGTATTTAATGTTGATGGTCAAACTGAGAAACGTAGCACATCACTCAATGTTTGCTCTTGATCTTGTGTAGGCAGTCATCCAGTTGTATTGTATTGTATCTATAGATGCATTTATATAGCGCGTCTCACAGAATGACTATTCAGATAAACTCTGAACACGAAAAACTCCGAAGGAAAATAAATGTTTTTAAAGAAAGAGAGACTGATAAGGAAAAGCAAGTCGTTAGTTTAGCCCTTAGTGCAGGAGGAAGGGCATTCCAAATGGAGGGACAAACCACAGCAAATGCCCGATGGTGGGCAAGAGCAGTCCTACGTCTGGAAACAAAAAGTTCAGGATGATCTGCAGAACGCATTGAGCGAGATGAAGATATATTGCTTTTGCATATAGTTTGAGAGGTGTTTAAGGGCATTTCTCAGCTGTACTTTGGAGGCCATTCTTGTACTGAATGCGTTTAAATTTTAGCCATAGTTCTAGTTGCAGTTTGACATCTATTTTTAAAAAGCTTGAAGGTCGAAATCCATAAAAGACTGAAATCAATAAAAGACTTTAATCTAAAAAGTAATAAGTATGATAATTAAACAACAAATAAAAAACGTATAAGTTTAGTCTCAGTTGGTGGAGTCTCACTAGACTTGTACGAATTAATATGGCCTACCATCTACGCAAGCTACATCAGTGCTAGTGATGCGGCTGATGAGTGATGAGGGGACAGCAGATAGCAATCATCCACATATTTAAAATGCAATTAAGGCTTAGATTGCGAGTTTGCGACTACAACTAGGCCTAATCCATCTTGTCCTATTCGGAACTTTGAATAACAGGCTTATACTTGTAATAATTCGTATTGCATCTTCAAGCAGCATTACAGCTGGCTCAGGCTGCAATTTGATGATGATGATGATGATGATGATGATGATGATGATGATGATGATGATGATGATGATGATGATGATGATGATGGTATTGATGATGGTATTGATGATGATGACGCCTGCGAATCAATGAAAAACCAAGCAAAAACATTCATATTGTACACAATAATTTGATTTATTTATTTATATAGGCATATGCATGCAGTATTATATTCACCCATGCAAAGATACATGATATAGCATGGGGGTCACAAGACACTTGCTATAGCTTGTGTGTGTGTTGTGGGTGAGTGCGTTTTGTGTGTGAGTGTGTAGCTGTGCGGTGAGCGCGCATGTCAGACACACACACACAGACAGACACACAGACAGGTTGCTAAAGTAATTATTTTGAGCACTATATAATATATGTGCTCAAAATATTTACTTTAGCGATCTGTGTATCTGTGTGACACTGTCTATTTAGATATAGACCTACGCTAATAATTATAATGACGTTCTTGCCTTTCATTGTAAAGGCAAAAACAATATAATTTGCCGCAGGATTTTAAGCTTGCGTGAGCGATGTAGGCCTACAATGAAAACGAGCGCGTCGTTATAATAATATATAGGCCTAAAGTGCACATGCAAAGGTGGCCGACAAATATACATCTACAATTATGCTAGCATATAATAATGCATACAATACACGATTATATGCTAATGTTATACTTACTATGCTATCATGTCTACAGGCCAGCAGGTCTAGTGCCAAGCGAGCCATAGGCAGACCTTGGTCCAAAAGTTGGGGGGACGAACGAGCGGCCGAATGGCGCTCGTCGAAGCGCGAAGCACCGGGTT
Organism: Lumbricus rubellus; assembly: GCA_945859605.1. NCBI lineage: Eukaryota > Metazoa > Annelida > Clitellata > Crassiclitellata > Lumbricidae > Lumbricus > Lumbricus rubellus. The sequence goes on along the minus strand of OX243811.1, from coordinate 50,779,117 downwards.
AGGGAGTTGCAGGCCCGCATTAAGGTCGTGGTAAGGGTATTGCAGCACTCGGTCCCGCAGTTCTAGGCCTAAGGGTCCCGCATAGAGTCGGATTAACAAAATGTTGTGACCCTAGCTGTTCTTGTTCAGAAAAACTGTGACCCAGCGCCATAAACTCACAACAAAAGAACACACGAAACGTATTTTTTTTATTACTTAATTAGTGCTATGCATGGGCCCTTCATTGTGACATCTCTTTGTTCCAATATCACTATTATTACGTCACTAATTTTATTGGACACTAGCTGGGGTACCCGGCGTTTCCCGAGAATTTTAGGATTAACCCCGCTCCCAGCCAATCTTCTACTTCCCCACCTCACACTCCTAAAGTATGGAACCCTGTTCGGTCGAACATGTTGAGCATGCCTTAATCTGCCTCCGAGCCCCCCGTTTATAGGCCTAATAAACATGCCCACGTGGCGGACCGATGGGTTCTCACAATGGGCCATTCAGGGCTTTTTTAACGTGAAGTTTTACACAAAATGGGCAGTTCTAAATGGATATGTACAGTTATAGGCCTAGAAGCACTTCGGTACAGTTAAAACTAGCAAAAATCATTGTCCTCTTATTGGAAATTATTTACCATGGAGGATAGGAAAGGAAAGAAGGAGTTGTGCAGTTCTAAAAATTCCTTTAAAACAGCCCTGGGGCCAATGGAGGGTAGGCACTATAGTCATAGCACCCGGGCCCAGGCCGCCCAGCCTATGGCCTCAATGCGGCCCTGTGTATGCGCAACTGCTGTAGGCATATCACTTTTCGATCTTCATATGCGAATAAACATGACAAGACAACGTGACAACAACTACACCATTTGGTATAGGCTTACTTAAATAGATGTATTTCAATCATAGGATCATGTGAGAAACATGCTATATGGTCTGTATACAGACCAAATTATTCGCGTTTTCTGTGTTTCGCGCCAAGTGTCCGACAGCCACAGATCCTTTCAGAGAGCCTCCAACCACAATACCTCATTATTAATCAATTGTAAATTTGCTCATAATAGGGACTACACATAATAAGTAGAAGTTGTCTGCGCTCATCTGTAATAGGCCTATACGTGTTTTGTGTTCTTCTTTTAATTGTTTCTGTCCGTCAGTGTGTGTCTTCGAGCGTAGGCCCTATTTGTCTGCCTGCATTTAGTTTGCTCTTTCGCCCGACAGCAGTTTACACGGTGATTCATAAAAAAACGGTACCCTACATATTTCACTGTAGCTCCGCCAAACATCGGGTTATGTTGACGAAATTTTAGGTGAAAATAGAGGATTCATTTCTGAACATTATGGAAGTTAAAAATTATTTTAGAAATTGCCCTCCTTTGGCTGATACGCATGCGCGAAGACGCATACGCCATTTCTTGGCTGATTCATCAATGATGCGCTGATCCATTGTGTCCGATGCCTCCACAATTCGACGACACAACTCGTTGACATCACATATTCGAATTATGTAGACGTTTTCTTGCATGACACTACATATCTTATAGTCTACTGGATTTAAATCAAGACTGTTGTGTGGCCACAAAGTAGGCGGGAGGAAATCATGAGTTTCCATTACGCAACGGTCTCTCGAGCTCTGTGCGCACGAGCGCTATTATACGATGGATGATGAAATAAGCTAACTCCGTAATGTCACGAATGCCTGGCAAAGTGGAATATCTCTGTAATATTGTCCGTTGACCTCAACATCTGGTTCGATGAAATGGATATGTTCGTACGACCAAGTGCAGAGACCCGACCGATGCCATATGGGATTTGCTGAAAATTGGTCGATTCCGCAAAAGACGATTTGCTAGAACGTTCCTCTTCTGTGTACCGAAAGATACGTGATTGCGAACATTCTGATTGTTACTGGGTGATGACACAGTAAAATTTTCTCACTGCAGGAGGCTAAGCCAGATGAAATTGACCAGGTTTGCATGGTACAACCTCAGTGACTGACAGGAACGTTGGAATCTTGCTTGTTTCTCGAGAATATCATGACGTCATTAGTTTCGTCATCCGCGTTACGTCATTATAGCTCTGAATGTGAAATAATTTATGTAGCACTTGGCTAGATCATCAGGCCATATTATTCTAAAATTTCATTAAATTTGATGGCCATCGACATGAGTTACGCTGACTTATGTAGGGTAACGTTTTTTATGAATCACCGTGTATATGCATGCGTCCATATATAGGTCTATCTATAGCACGCAAGCGCTATAGCGTATTGATTTGCACACGGCACTCGATGCTGCGAGTGTGGTCGATGGACAACGGCGGACGGACGGACGGACGGACGGACGAGCACACCAACAACCAACGTGTGGTCATCATCGTTGTCGTATCCTGGTTATACGTTCTCTGTGTCTGTGTGGCGCACAGTCTTCGTTTCTCGTGTATATATAATGTAGGTCTATGCATGTTGTATGCGAGTTTTGTGGTAACGGATTTTCTGCGGACGCCTGCGATTGCCTTCGATTGCATGTGCGCATGTGTGTGTGTGTGTGTGTGTGTGTGTGTGCGTGCGTGGGGAAGAGAATCTCCATCGGAAATTGATTGATTTTCTGCGCTTCTGCGGATTTGTCGCCCTATAGCCTAATCGAAGACATTTTAGAGAATTACAGTCAACGAGAGACGACGCTTCCTTGTCGTCTTCTTCATGTTGAACCGTGCTTTCGTTCTGAACATTGGATGTAATATCTGAGATGAGCCTGCAGGGACCTATTGTCGCACATCAATCTATTTTATAAACCTACCGACGGAAATATTCTATCAAGCACCTATATTGAAGTGATCGATCAGATTGATTTATTGATTGATCGATCGATCTCTTCGCGCGTCTGCAGACGAATGATCGAAGGGCGATGGGAGGGCGCATAGGGCGACTGGACAGCGTCCATCTGGTCATTCTCGGACTGGACTCGGCCGGAAAGTCGACCGCTCTCTACCAGCTGAAGTTCCGCCAGTACATCGACACCGTCCCAACGATCGGCTTCAACTGCGAGAAGACGAAACGCTGCGGGGTGAACTTCACGATCTGGGATGTCGGTGGTCAGGACAAGGTACGTCCACTCTGGCGCTCCTACACTCGATCCACCGATGGGATGATCTTCGTCGTCGACAGCCGGGACCTGGAGCGACTCGACGAGGCCAAGGTGGAACTTCTCAAGACCGCTCGGGTACCGGAAACACTCGGGGTTCCGATCGTCATTCTGGCCAATAAGCAGGACCTTCCGGGCAGCAGGACCCCCGAGGAAATGGAAAAGCTGCTTGGTCTGGACGAACAGCTGGGTGGACGTCCGTGGTCCGTGAGACCAGCGTGTGCTGTGACTGGAGAGGGACTGAACGAAGCGCTGGAAGAAATACATCGGATGATAATCAAACGACGCATGACGCTTAAGCAGGCGAAGCGGAAGCGCTGACTACTTATTAGTATTATTATTCAGGACAGTCATTCTCGTGTAAACATACCTCTTAATCAAACCGCCATTGCCTTTCTCTTTCTCTTCCCTTTACCCTCCCTCTTTCTCTTCTCTTTCTCTTCCTTTACCCTCCCTCTTTCTCTTCTCTTTCTCTTCATTTACCATCCCTTTTCTCTTCTCTCATTATCTTCTTTCAGGCCTCTTTCTTTCCTTTCCCCCAACTCTTTCTTCCGTTATATCCATCGGATCCACACATTGTGTCTCATTGCTATCGATATCCTCATCAGGGCGGTTGAAGGCATAATTATATCAAACGTTGCAATAAGGCAGTGCCAGACTATTATACATGTGTAATAGTTTTTAATTATTACGAACTCATTTTGGCTATTTTGGCCATATGACTCTCAAAATGACATTTGCCTATATATATTCGGACATATTCTACAAAGCAATAATTAATTCTTCACTATTATTACGGGCATAGCCTACACGCCCATTTAATATGTACAGGGCTGTGTGAACAGATAATTATAATAATATAGACTATATAGGTTTTACTTAATCCAGCCTAGGCCTACAGCATGCATGTCCGTTAGGCCTATAATAATATGTCATGCTGTAGGCCTATAGGTTACCCTATGTTGATAGTTTCTGTTTAATCAGAAAACGCAAGCATGTCGAAAGTAAAAACTTTGTTCAGTGTAGGATGTATACAGTCCTCGCCAAAGCTTTTCCAGACCGATATCACGGGATAGGATGTTAGCATGTTATCCCATAATTAGGAAGGGATACAATGAATGCAGTGAGTAGCCTATAGCCTATCGAATATGCAATAAGATAGGCCTAGGCCTACTTAGAAAGTTAGAATAAGCTTAAGATATGAACGAACGCTTTTTTTAGTTGAGGTTAGATGTTTTATATAGGGTGTTAATAGGACTAATTTCACGTACACGTATTAAGACACTTAGAATAGGCTTGTGAAAGAATAAAAATAAACCCTGTAAAACTAGCTATCAAACATCAGACTAGGATATTTTAGCGCGGCCCTATAGCCAGCGGGACTCTGCGTATTGCATTCCTGTTGGGTTCCTTCTGTACTCTATTTGCTTGCATGTAGGCCTATTGTATCCATAAATTCATATCGTGCGCACAAATCAGGGGTGCTCCATTACAAAAGACCAATAGAGAAAATGGTGGTTTTGAAACAGTGAACAGGAGGTACATACAATGGCTTACCATGCAGTTAAAAAAAGAAGGAACGCGTCGAAAGATGAAGCTGGTTTGACAGTGCATGCAGCCTGCATGTGTAGCCTATATTGTGCAGGGCCAGTGAAAGCGAAGGCTCGCGCTTTTCAGCCATGATAGTCGTAGCTCGCGGGGCGAAGAGATCGTACAGGTAAAAGAAGAGAAGTGACCGAGATCGGTATACGGATGAGGTCACATAGAATGTCATAGATATAATAGCTCGGAGCCTCGGACAGTATTATGGCCTACGCCCGGTGAAGTAATGAAACTCCGCCACTGGTCGCATTCTTCCAGTGCCAGTCCCAAGCCCTGAAAAAGGAGGAGGGCGACACTAATCATCTTTGAAATGACAGTGTCGTTAAACATGTAGGCTAACAAAGTAATGTCACTAATGTGAGAATGTTGAGCTGAACTCGATCGATGAGTGGAAGCCAATGAAGATGGATGAAGACCTAAGAGCAGAGACGTGGACGAGCGCGATAAAGTCCGGCTGTTAGTCTGCGCAAGCATTTAGAACAGACTGAGAGACGAACTTTTGAAAAGCCATCAAATAGAGAGTTACAATGCTATGGTCTATTCGGGAACCGATGAAGGCATGGACAATTGAGGTGAAGACAGAGGCGCTAGGAGACGTACGCAGCGCCTCAGATGAAAGTAGGAAGATCGTGTGAGATTGGCATCATGTTCAGAAATGGTAAGCGTGCTGTTTAAGATTATAGGCCTACGCCAAGCTCTCGAACACTGGAAATTGGAATGCAAAGTAAAAGAGGGTATAATCTCTTAGTAAGAAAAAGAAGGGGCATATCGAGCTTATAAGAAGCTCCTGACGAGCGCCAAACCTGATATATACGGGATATAAGCTGCATCTTATTTGGATTCAGTAAGAGACGATTGGAATTCATTTAAAGCTATAATGTGTAAATCGAGACAGACAGACAGACAAGACACTGAAGACAGACAGACAGACAGACAGACAGACAGACAGACAGACAGACAGACAGACAGACAGACAGACAGACAGACAGACAGACAGACAGACAGACAGACAGACAGACAGACAGACAGACAGACAGACAGACAGACAGACAGACAGACAGACAGCATTAATGCAGACTGCAGCAAGAACAACCCATCAGTGCTTCGTTTTTAAGCTGTGGATTCGTCATTTTGCAGATGGATTCTGTATAGCTACAGTGTACGGCAATCAAGGAAGTTTGTCTAGTTAGGCTATTATATTTAAAGGCTATAGGCCTACGTGCATGCAATTATGCTGTTGGTGTGAAGATCTAGTGTAGGCATATAGGCCTACTAATTAGTTTTGTCATTGTCGCTGACGTGCATTTCGTGCATTGTTTGACTTCATAATATGTCATGCAGTCTTTTCATCACTCATAAATCATAATTAGTCAGCTCAATAATTGCTATTCGGTTTCAGAGGTCTTATTGTTATGTTCGGCTTTTCCCTCGCTGAATTAAACCAGCACGAAATACTCTAGTCCTACGTTGGGCGGCTTGGGCCTGTCATATAGGCCTAGGCCTAAGTCCCTGCAACCTGATAATATATAGGGCGCATGCTGCAGAAACCTCTAAGCTTACAATATAGCCTACTTATGGGTTTATATTGTCTGACAGTAGGCTAGACTATGCAAAAATATTTGTATAATTCTATCGCCAATTATATTGTCCCTGGTAGGCCCTGCTGGTTTGCTGCCAAACTATGTATAGCCTATATATAATATTGTATACTCATTGTATGTGCATTGCATATTACTATAGGCCAATAGTCTATATTATTATATAGGCTACTTATTTATATGCCCTATGTATATAATTTAATTTGTTGCTGTTTAACGGTACTGTGTCATAGCCTAATCAAACATGATCAGTGTCGCCCTCCTCCTTCATCTAGGCTCGGGACTGGCACTGTCAGAATATTATAATTATAGGCTATATGCTCATCGGTATAGGCCTATAATATGCAGTGTAAGAACTGTGAAAAAATAACTGGGGGTTGGACCATTAGCCTATCCACTTGGAATCGGGGTGTGAAAAACAGACTATACTATGCGGCTCAAAGAATGACTGGGGGGGGGGTTGAAATCCCAAAACTCCCTCGGCAATTCTCACCCTGCCTATATGAAAATAATGCTTGTCATGCAAAATCGGCTTGACTTCTTGCATTAGCCGTATAGGCCAATGTAGCCTATATATAAGAGTACGCCTAGAGGTTATAATGGTTATTGCCAAGTCAGAAGTCGACTTCAAGACGGAAGTTCGATTCCGGGAAGTTGGTTATTGTTTTTCTGCCAATTAAGTCGTGACTGTCGGGTCAAGTCGTTTTGGCTCCGAGTCGTCGACTTCAAGTCGACCTCAAGTCACTTAATATAGCGCCAAGTACGATCAGGTTGGCTGACCAGAAAAAGACGGTGGATCGAACTGGCAAGTTGAGTAGGCTAAATATAGCTTACAATCCTATAATTATTATGGTACCGTATGATCGTATCCAACGTACAACTAGCCTAGCCTATATGCCACTTCGAAGAAATGTAATGTAGGCCTATAGGCACTACGCTAAAATCTATTTGCGCGTTGTAGGCCTACTAGGCTAATTATAGTCACCGCATAGACTGATTTAATCATATAGCCTAGGTCTAAGACCTGGTGTAGCCGGTCTAGCCGCATGCGTCGTCTTTCACAATGACCATATAATATAGGCCTACTTGACCATTTAGGCACATGGCATTAGAGGCATTAACTGATGATTTTGCTGTTGATTGGGTATTTAATAAAACAATTGTAAGCCTACCAGGCACGGGCGTCCGCAGCGGGGCGCAAGGGGGCGCAAGTGCGCCCCCCTGGATTTTTCGCATATTTGCACATAAGTTTAGATTATTTGGTTGTGATTGTTACAACGTGGTTTTCAATGTGATTATCGATTCGTTCTACAAGTTGAACCCATAAACCCTATGTCTTTCCTTGGGCGCATAATGTATAGGTAGGCTATGGGATTCTCTCGTGGTAATATGGAAATTCAAACTGTCACCCATTAAATTTAGATCATGTGACAATTATTTAAACGTTTGCGCCCCCCTAGAAAAATTCCTGCGGACGCCCATGCTACCAGGCTAACGGCTATGCTGTTTTAACATAATCAAATCTTAAGCATACACAGGGCCGGATTAAGAAATGTGGGGCGCCCTGTTCGGACCTATTTTTAGTCGTCTGATCGAAAATTTTCAGAATAGCCTATAGGCCTAGGCCTAGGCCTACCGATTTTCCCTGCCAAAATAGCTGATGACCTTTTTTCTTTTTTTCAGAATATACCGACATTCTCTGGAATCCCTGCCAAAATAGCTCATCATGCACTAGGCCTATATGAACATGACCAGAGAAACAACAGAAACTTTTGTCAAACAGAATTTGAAATTTTGAACCAAAGGCTCAAATTGTCATGGAAACACAAGTCCATTTCGCCGAATCCAAATGGATAGCTCCATAGGCTTTCGCAGAAAGAGAAGCGCAGAAAAGGTCTAGGCCTAGGTCATGTAGGCTACGTTTATGAAACCCGTTGTTTTTACGCTATTTAGGCCTATGCCCAAATTGCCAATGACGATTGTCACGTCGAATATATAGGCTAGGCCTAGCATACAAAGTTACAGATATGCTATGATGCGCAATGTGGCTGAATAATTTGTAACGATGTTATTAAAGCGTTGTAGGCCTACTTCTCCTTTAAGGTCTAGCTAGGCTATAAACAATGACCTCATTTAGGCCTATATCAAGACGGCTGCATGCTTCCGAAGTTCCGATCCATGAAGTCAACGTGGTAGGCGGCAGCAGCGGAGTTATCAGCATAAGCGTATCTTTATCCTGTGACGTTGGTAGGGGAGATTTGATATATTATTGATTCCACACTAAATGACGTCTAGGCGTTAATCAATAGAACAATTTTTTATTAGTTCCACAAAGCCAGCAAAACCAATTATCAGTTAGGTTTATCGAAGGGTTAATCTTATGTGAATGGGAAATTTAAAAACGCTTTATTTTACTGACTTCCAGTAAATAGATCTTTGCTCTCCACTCCATGAGTCCATGGCGTTTTCGGTAGTGTAGTCTCTGTTAAACACGCGTAATCTGCGTTGGAAATTTGTTTAGGCTGTGTTCAGAAAATCTACATAATATACAACATTCTAATCTATTATCGTTAAAAACTTCTTTTCAGAATGCATATTAGAGAATACCACATTTGTATGCCGATCTCAGTTGAAGAGGTTTGTCAGAATAGTGTTCTCATGACCAGACACTTAGCTTTATTGTAACCATTTGAATGGAAAGCAGGAACGGACAAGTGTTTGAAGTGGATATTTCGGGGTCACGACTGCCAATGCAATAGACTAATAAAGTCTGAGCTTTACTTTAATTCCTTTAGCTCCTTCTTTTTTGTTACCATTTACTGTTGCATAGTTTCTTGTATTTTGCATGTTTTCTTATTTCGTGCCTTAAGTACAAGATCGGACAGCTATACATGATCGCGAAGCACAGCCGTGAGCAGAGTGGTAGCGGTGAAGGAGTGGCGGTCATTAAGAACGAACCGTGTCAACATCCAGTGCATGGTGCTGGCCAGTTCACAGAGAAGCGCATCTATCTCTCCAGGTATAATGAAGCAAGTGATACCATACACAATTCTAAATATCCCGTACATATGATACATAGCACGATGTTTTCAGCTGGCTATGGAGCCTTAACCAGATTATGCCTGATATTCTTTAGAGCTGCCACTTTTCAAATTATGCATGGCAACCATGTGGCGAGAGCCAGTTGTGTGTGATGTGAACTTTATTATCGCACCTGTTAAGAGCCTCTAGATTCTTTCAAGAAACATGATGGAAATTTGTTTACAGTTGCAATTATTTCTGTTCAAAGTTTGATCTATGAATCCTAAAAACAAGGCCCAAACGATTTAGGTAATATGTTTGTATATTTGCATGTATGTATGTATAAAGACAGACTAAAACAGTCAGAAAGCCGAATCAAAAGAAGGAAAAAGAGATAAAGGGCCAAGGAGAAAGACAGATAGTGCTTTTTTTTAAAGCACACCATTAATTAACAGTAGTTCTGGTATCCTAACAATCAGTTATTAAAAGTTTAGAGGTGCTTTATAACTACAACGATCTGGATTTGTTAACAGCCGCCTTCCTTCCTGGATTGCATCCATTGTGCCAAATATTTTCTACATAACCGAGAAAGCATGGAATTACTATCCATATACAATAACTGGTAAGCTTTATTTACGTTAGGTTCTTGCTGTTTAATTTTATTTTATTGATGATGATATTTGTTTAGTTACTGTTGCTGCATAGACGCTGACCCTTAGAACTGAAAGTAGTCTGGACATTAAGTAAATGTTTTAGTATGGCTGAAACAGGCTGAACAAAGTAAAAGTATTTAAAAGGACAGCAATGCAATGTTGAATGTTTGATTGTGTTTTTTACGTGTAAAATTGGTGTAATGTCTGTTTTCCACTCTGTGTTTGAACTGTGCACTGACGTCTCTCTGTGAATTGTTGTGAGTTAATAGCGCTCTGGTATTTGTTTCAGAGCTCTTGTTCTTATGCCTCTGAATAATCTTGCTCTGGACTGCTTTCTTTGGGTGATATAGACATCCTGGAATTAGTCTTCAGTCTTTCCTATAATGAATTCATCTGGAAATGAACAGTTATAGTGTGTGTCATTCCTCATTCAATGATGTTTAGGGGCATCAGGCTTGATTAGGTCATGGCAACTAAATAGCTCACTATGTATAAAATTCTCTTGAAATTTATAGCCTTTGCCTTGGATTGCTATACATGTGTAATTAGCAAATTGTGATTCGTGAATGTCTCTTATATATGTTTCTTTTTATGTTTTGTGACTCTGAATGAATGACTTCAGAACATACGGTAAGAAAATTTCATGACTTTATACCAGTGTAGCAAAAATCTAAATTTCTGAAAATTTGAAAGTGGTGAGACATAATAGGCATTGGGCAGGATAAACTTGTCTGTCAATGTCTAAGGACTTGGGATCATTTGAGGAATGAACATATCATTAACCATATGATTTACAAAATTATTTCACTGACCTTTATAGCTTAGTAGGTTTGGACAAGATCAACATAATTCCTAAAGCTCGATATAACGTGGTTTAGGAATCTGATCTAACAGTCTTCGTCTTCCTTCCGCCCTGTAAGTGTCTGACTCAGTTGGCTCCTTCAAATCAGGACTTGAGATTATTTTGTAAAGCCTATCCTGCTGCTTGTTGTATACATGTGTGGAGCACTCTTGTAATGGCATGGCTGTGTTATGGTGCCATAGAAATTGTTATTATTATTAGTATTATTATTAGTGGTTTTGATGGTAAGGCGTAAAAAAAATTGTTGTGTTTCCGGTAACGCGACCGACCCATTTTTAGGGCCGCGACCCAAATATTTTTGTAAAAAATTTTATTAAAAAAATTTTGTTCTTCAAAAAAAAATTTTTTTTCCAAAAAAAAAAATTTCAAATTTTTTTTTCTTCACATTTGTACTGACATAACATAAGATAAGTCAACAAAATGAAATTAATAGGACTGTTTCTAGAGCAGTTTTAGGTGCAGACAGTCGGGAAATAGGCAGTTTATACTTGCTTAGAACACGTACTTTGTTTCAGCGTGCAAAAAAGACTAGTGGGGTATACTTTTTCGGATAGTCACTGCATAAAAATATTTTACAAAATAAAAATATTTTCCGACCTACCTACCCAATTTTTTTTAGCTCTGTTACCGGAAACACAACATATTTTTTTTGGGCCTAAACAAAAGGGTACCACATCTAAAGTTATATGTGAATGTATGAAAGAGGCTGGATAAACTACTTATGTACAAATTAAATTTTCTCAGGTACCGGTCGTAAAAATCCCATTTTGCAGCTGTTTCTGTTCAGCAAAGAGCCTTCTTAATAGAAAATAAATTATATCATTGAATTTAATTTTTTTCAGTGTTCCTTTCTGCCGAGGTTTTCTATTAATATTGAGTCTAAATATGAAAACAACAAAGGCACTTCAGACAATGTAAGTAAATATCTTTCTATGAATCTGCTGATAGTTTGTGTTCATTATAATTGGGAGTGTTAACGTGGTAGTGCTAACACAGCTGTGTCTGAGGGGGTTGGCTGCAGCATGTAGCTGTTCAATTTTTTTTTAAATTTATACTTTTTTAGTTTGGATAAGATCCTTTATTCCATGGTCTTAATTGTTGCTGTTTAGTCATATATCTGCTTCTGAAGTGAGTTGTGTTGTGAATGTTTTAGTTTAAATGGACTCTGAAATTATTATTTTATCATTTTGTTTGTTCACAGTTATCTAAGCTGGTGTAATTAGGACAACTGAAAAGTGGCCAGAGTAATTACTCTGGGTGGGTTTTTTTTATAGCAGTTATGGAGCCAAATGCTTTCGAAATAACCTATTTCCCATGCTATGCATCCTGTCTGTCCTTGATGAAAGCGAAATGTTAATTGTGATTTCTGTATTGGCCCACTTAGCATCAGCTGTGTATAAAAGTTATTTAGTCAGTTATTTAGACAGTGTGCAACACAACTGATCTCATCCGTATTTACAAAAACAGAGAACAGTCAATTTTATACATGGTTGATTTGGTATATGTATTGATCTGCATAGGGAATTCATAATTTATCATGGCAATAATTACATGGTGTGTATAGTCCATAATCCACAGTCTATAACTGTGCCATTGTGCTATGACCTTCTAAATTTTAGATTCTATAGCACTGGTCAGGACCTCTTAGTTTGGGTTTATTTGAATTTCTGTAATGTGGTTGAGCACTGTCATGTCTGAATAAATCTTATTCTTACCAGGAAAAATTTCCTCAGGTTTTCAATTGTGAAAGAATTTTGTTGATTATGCCATCAGTGCTGGTTAAGGAAATGACAAGTTAACGTTATTTGAGTTGTTCAAATATTTTGCTTCTACCACTTTCTGCCCCTAAATACGTCTCAAACTGCATGCAAAGCCATTATCCTCTTCATCTCGCTCCTAGCGCTCGGCTGATCATCTTGATACTTTTGTTCCCAGGACTAGGACGGCTCTTGCCTAACATCGGACGTTTGCTTTGGTTGGTCCCTCCATTTGGAATGACCTTCTGCCCTCACTAAGGCTTAAACTTATAACTCGTTTTTTCTCTTCAGCCTTCCATTGTTTAAAGGCATTTATTTTTATATGAGAGCACCTCGGAATAGTTGTTCTGCACGAGGTTCTATATAAATATATATAGATACGATGCAAGAATGATATATGGCTAATTACGAAATCAGACCACGAACCTGTCAAACTGATTGGTCAGCTAATATATTGGTATCTTTTAATGACCACTACAGAAGTATCTGAATATATTAGTTGACTTAAAATTACTGCAATCTAGAGTAATTTGAGAAAAATAAGTGTGCCCATGACCCTAATTAGGTCAGTTTATCAAAGCAGGATCTGCAGAAAGAGGTTTTTGTGTGACCTGATTGTATAATTGTGAATCCTGGTTTCTGACTTTTTATGTGATTATCTCTGCGTTTCTCTTCATATCTGCTGTAGTGCCTTGACTTAACCGCTGAAGATCTTGCATTGAGGGAAGTGGACAGCATTGATATTGCCTTAGACCAACTGCAGGAGAAACACTACAAGCCGGAAGAAGTTGGTTTACAGTCATGTCTCATAATTGCAGAAATTATTTTTAAACATTCTCTGCTCTTGTCTGTCTCATTCTCCTCTCCGAGAGGGATGAAATCTGATGTTAATTTTTCTTTAAAATATATACATGTTTATTAATTATATATTTATGTATAATTGTGTATGTTATATTTAAATTATATTTACGGTATTCTGATGTTTTATGTTTATTGTGGCAGCAGAATTATCTGTATGCACAGCCTTGCTTGTTTTTTTTATGGACATGAATACTGCTTGATACTAAGAATATCTGGCATGTTTCATATTTATTGAAGCGAAAATAATTAAAATTTTACTTTCTGGAATTATTACTGATTAACAGCTTGAATTGCTATACAAAGTTGTGTTAGAAGGTTAAGCTGTTATCTTTTTGCAGTCATTGAATGTGGATCAATAATCCAAACGGACCAGTTAAATGAATTTAGCCTCACCTATTGATTTAGCATTTATAACCAACCAGCTGTTGCCATTTTCTTAGCTGATCTGCCTTCCTGAACATCGTGAGCTTTGTCTATCACCGTGTGACAGCTTGCTGTAAATGTTCATGACAGTCAAATAGTCATTTCTTAGTCAAATAGTCATTTATGTCAGAGAATTTACTTTGCCCATGTTTTAGTTGAATCTGAGGCATATATATTTAGCTGATTTTCTACGAGTTTAAAGTGCAAATATATTTTTTCTGCTGATTCACTTCTTTTCAGTCATAATTTTTCATTTTAGGATCCTGCTCTTTTTAAGTCTGCAAAGACACAGAGAGGACCACTCAAAGAAAACTGGAAAGTAATATAATCATATAGTTACTCAAAAATAGGTATTGATGCTGTAATATGACTGCACTTGAGCTAATTCACAGACCACGAGTTGTGACTCCTCCAAATACTCAAGTCCAACTAACTTTATTATTGATATTCACATGTTTATCTACACAGAAAGAAACTCCTACAATGTTGTTCTAGTCAATCAGTACACAGTGTGTCCTGTCATAGTTTAGGATTATAATTAACTTTCATAGTTCATAATAATTTACATCAATATAAAATTCAGAGTTCCTGGTTTGAGTTGTGCTGAGAATGGTGTTAGATCAAATAGAAATTTGGTGAAAACCATAGACTATGAAAAATATTAATTATTATTTTGTGATTGTGTTTTGATAACGTGCTGTCACTACTGTGTTTAGGAAACATCTGAACCGATCATGTGCTCGTACAAAGTTGTTCGAGTAAAGTTTGAAGTCTGGGGTCTTCAGACTCGTGTTGAGGATTACGTTCAAAAGGTTTCTTTGTTTTCATTTGATTTTGTTTTACTAGAATCGCTTCAATTCCTTGCTAAAATATGGTGGTGAACATAACTAGCATTACGTTTGCTGCGCTTATTAGAATGGAAACACTCGGACTTTACATCTAGTAGTAAAATCTTAGTCTTGCACTTTTAAGTATATAATGTTTATTACATCTGATTAATTTCTGCTACAAGATGCATATTGATAATATTGCATTCTGTCTTCAAGTGCTAAATGGTCTCATAATAATTAAGCTGATAATTTCTTTGCCGCACTGTTCACGTTTATTTCATGAATAGGATTGATGGATGCAGTCGAAATGTAAGAAATATTTGATAGAAGAAATTACCACTGGAATTTAATTACTCATGGTTGCTTAATTAACAAAACCCAGTCTGTGGGTTCTGTTCTTTGAATAGAATTGCTAGAGGTTTAGAGACGGAAATCTTCAATCTGTTTTAGATTTGTCATCTGCACTTTTTTGTTGATCAATGTCAGAATCTGCATTTGCTGTTGGCTGTTCTCACCGTTCTTTTAAGTTTTGGCAAGTTATCATAAAATTGTGCTTTTTTACCATGATTAGCGTTATGAATTATCTGGTTTTCTTGCACTCGGATTCTGGTGGTTTTAATGAAATCGGTAACAATGTAGATTAAATATCTTTTGCTTCTCTTAACTTTTGATATGAATTGAATGGAAAGTGAAAAGCGGACATTGAACTTTGGCATTTTAAGGTTATTCGAGAGATTCTTCTGCTTGGCCATCGACAGGCTTTCACTTGGATTGATGAATGGCATGGTAAGTGACATTTCTATTGTTCTCTTGCATTGATGAATGGCATGGTAAGTGACATTTCTATTGTTCTCTTGCATTGATGAATGGCATGGTAAGTGACATTTCTATTGTTCACTTGCATTGATGAATTATTCATGGTATATTAAGTGAAAATGCCATTGTTTGTTTGCGTTGATGAATGGTATGGCAAATGAATCTTTAGACTTAAAATTGAATTAATTTTACGTTGATGAGTAGACTATGTTTTACCATGAGCATTTGGAATGGAATATTAGACAACACAGGTACCCTTTGTCTCAATTTATTTGGATTGAAGTATACATGCTGATCGTAAGGAGTTGGTTATAATTTGAACTTTCTATAATTTCATTAATAATTTTTAAATTTAAATATGATTCTTCTGGACTCTGTTCCATTGAATATGATAATAATAACCAGTGAAGACTTCCATTATGATTAGTTGATTTATATTTCTAAATCTTTCATTAATCCACTGATTAATTAAAGGCATGTCAATGGAAGACCTTCGTGCCTATGAAGCGAAGATGCAGGAGGAGACCAACCGGATAGTTGGTGTGAAGAATGAAGACGCAAAGTCATCGTCGTCATCTCCTTCGACTCCTACGAACACTCCGACGGAGACGACTCCGCCAGCGATCGTGACGATGGATCCAGCCACCTTCTAACGACGATCATCAGTTGGTCTCTCAAACAACGCTGCATGATCATTAGGAGTGACGAAGATGACTTTATTAAGTCGTTTACTTTGGCCACAGTCGTTTTTTCAGCATGATATTTTTAATTTCTGGGCTTTTCCATCTGTTTTTTTATGGTGTTCAAAATTTATGCAATCTTCCATTAAGCAATGACTAGAAGAACTTTGGTTATTGTCTCATATATGTTTAGTGCAAAAGACAGGATCAAAGGAATCCAGCCATCGTTAGTGTGATTGAAAATAGACTTTACTCCTAAGATCTTGGTATTAATTTGCTTGTGAACATCTTATTGGGTATTTGATGTTGAAAATATGTTTGAAGATGTGTTTGAGTAGACCGGGTTGTTGCTCAGTTCTACCCTATGATGATGCAGCACAAATGTTTCATGGCTCCACATATTCCAAGATATAGTTAAACAGGAAATTCATGCACTAAAATGTATTCGTGGGAGTGCTAGGATTAAGTCTAGAAAGTCTGTCACATGTTGCCAATGCATAATACTTACTAGGTCTTTAGCTTTTTAGCTAAATCAGTTGTAGATCAGAACTTTTTTTGAGTGAAGAAAGTTAATAATGGTACTACTGCATTATCATATAGGCAATCAACTGTTGGATAAACGTTTTCACTTTTGAACCATAATTATTATTATTTAGCTGGGTTAGGTTTTTGCACAACTTATGTGATCTATCTGCACAAAACCAGTCATAAGTTGGGTTTCGACTTTTGACTGGTTTTGTGCAGATTGGTCACATATGATCCGTTTTAAATGTAAGCCAGTCGCTAGAAATTGTTGATTGATTACTTAAGTGACGTATATACAGTATACATGTACAGTAATTGTTATGTAGCGGAAAAAATTTGAGTTTCTTCTTATATTATTTATATTTTTTCATTTTTGATTTTGAGAGTTTTTATT
This sequence comes from Lumbricus rubellus, assembly GCA_945859605.1. Taxonomy (NCBI): domain Eukaryota; kingdom Metazoa; phylum Annelida; class Clitellata; order Crassiclitellata; family Lumbricidae; genus Lumbricus; species Lumbricus rubellus. Next base: position 50,761,971 of record OX243811.1, on the reverse strand, counting down.
TATGGAGCTGTGTTTGTGACATAATTCCCTGGTGACATAATATTTCGACAATGTGTGTGATAACTGGTTTATTTTCTGAGCGGCACTTTCTTTTCAGTTTCTCATCCAAACAGGTCTTGATATTTAGTGAGGGTATTAGTCATGGTTATTATCTCTTGATATTCTGACAGTGCTGGTAATCTCTTTCAGGTGTTAATTTGTTTTCAGTGTGCTGCTCTGTGTGCATACGTTTATTGTTATAAGTGTATATCCATTTTGTTTAAAGAATTTAATTGACATTCATGAAATAGATCAACTTGAAGCAGTAATTAGTAGCAACCTGGATCACATTGATACATTGTAGCTATGAATTGAACAGTCAAAATAACGGCAATTGCTTTAGAAATCTGACTAGCTTGAAGCTGTTTTGTTTATTTGTTGTTTTTATGTGACTGCTTTAGTGCCAAATGAAGATTCATTCTCTGAAAATATTATTTTGTGTTGAACTGGTCACTGGAAATTGTCTCTCAGCATGTTAGCATCAACTGCTTCAATAATTGTGAAAGTGGCTATAAATTCAATAAGTTATAAGCAATTGCTTAAATTTCTTGGTTTGGGCAAGTGATCTTTTGATTCTCATAATCAATGATCTTATTCTGGAGTTCGGAAGATGTGTTGAGTCCCACTACTGAACAACATTTGGACCCTATTTCAGCCTTCAGTGTTAGATGGACATTGCATTTAACATGATTGTATCCTTGCACACAATCTCTTAACATCAATTGATACATGTTATTTGATACTGGCACTATATGTTTGGTGTGTCATTGTTGAGATTTACGGAATCAGTTTTCAATTTACAAGAAATGAGACTTGCTGTTTTCTGTTTCAGCCATAACTATTTTAAGACTCTATTTTAAAGTTCTTTTTTGTCTCAACTGGCATTCCGTGAGCCAACTCTCATTGAACAGTTGGAAGGTGTATTATATTACGTTATGTTTAAATTTAGTTTCTTCTCAAGGAACTCCGTCAATGCGAAATTGTTCTGATTGTTTCTAGTTCATGTAGGTTCCTGCACGTATGTTGTTTCTCAAATCTGTATATTTCACACACAGTATTTAGTTTAAAGTGAAGTTAAGCATCTCAGTTTGCAGTTGTGTACTTTAATTTCGTGACTTCATACCGGTCGGTAAATGAATGAATTGTAAGTAGTTGAGTTGAGTATGATGATTGTAAATGAGTATGATGATTGAGGGCTCTCTGCTAGACTTGTCATGTTTGTCTCGTTTGATTGTGACAACGAATACCATCTTTGTATCAGCTTCGGTGTTAACCAGTATTTGTATGTTACTAGACTGAACGATGATTATTTGTTTTATTCTTGCTCTTGCTATTTTTTAAGTTTTGTTGATAATTGATGATTTATGTGCAAGTAGGATTGGAACGGTTCATGGTGGGTTTAATTGTCGCATACAAAACTTGTTTGTGATGTGTTGATTGAGCCTTTTACATTCAGAATTGTGCATTGTCGTATAATGAAATCCATCCAGACTTGAAGAAAGCATCAAAACATTGAATAAAACACCTTGAAAACATTGCCACGATATATCCTTATGATTCCTGACATAAGTTAATAAAAAGCTACACATTCCAGACAGAATCACTTGCATCATTCGTTGTTTTCAGCCATTGGTGCTGCAGAATTCTTCTCTTGAGATTCCTTGGTTGGTCTAATTTCTCAAGCTTCAGGCTTCATCCCATCATTTCCTTAGCCTACATGAATGTAAGGTTTTTTTTAAAGCTTTCATTTGTTTACTGTATTTGAACTTTCATTTTTGAGTGAACTATTATGCATGATGGATGTGTTTTGTGTTGTGAAAAAAGAAAGTTTTCATACCTTTAATTGATTTTTTTATCAATTAACTTGCTCTTTTTTTCATTCATTCAAGAATCTCTATAGCGCCTCTTCAAGAGGACTACTCAGATGTGCTCCAGACTCCAGTACAGCAAAGTGAACAGTTTTGAGTTGAATCAAATATAATTGAGTAAGAGCCACACGAAGCAGACGTAGCTCCTATCGGAACCTATTCCCGACCACTGGATCCACTACGGAAAAGGCATAGTTGCAGTTCATTGGAATGGGACCAAGAGCACCCTTTCTGTGCAGCACGTTTTCACCATGTCCTGTGTGCAGAGTTATCCAAATCATCTTTTGTGTAGACTAAATATCCACTTGAAGAAAAATGCCACCCATAATCGTATTATTTCAATTAACCACACTGTATTAGGCCTTAATAAAGAATATTATTATTTGACTTGCATTCTAAAGTTTTTGCATAATAAGGTAGTTGCCAATCCTATTAACCAAAAATTCATAAGTGCATCTGCATCTGAAATAGAGGGATTCGTTTGTATTTGCATTGAAGTTCAATTGTGTAATCGATAAAAGTAATGATTGTAATTGATTTGTATAATAGAAGTAAGTAATAAAAAGCCGACCGTTGAATATGAAAAACCATGGCAGCGGTGGGATTCGAACCCACGCCTCCGAGGAGACTGGTGCCTTAAACCAGCGCCTTAGACCGCTCGGCCACGCTACCACATTGGCCAGGCCTCGTCTTTCTCTCTGTTAGCTGCCTGTTACCATGGTGTGTCCTAGAACAAGCACTTCTGCGTGCAATTCTGTATCCCACACAAAAGTGCGAATAACGGAATGATTCGTTAGATTTTAATAATGCCAAATTTCTATTGATCGCTTGGTTTTTGGGCGAAACTGCACAATCGGGGACCGCTATTAATAGATTTTAGGCGCCGTGAGGGTCGGTTAGGGCTCAGGTTAGGCGTCATGAGGGTCGTTTAGGGCTCAGGTTAGACGTCGTGAGGGTCAATTAGGGCTCAGGTTAGGCGTCGTGAGGGTCGGTTAGGTTTAGAATTAGGGTTAGAATTAGGGTTAGTGTCGTCATACGTAAGATCTATTAATAGCGGTCCCCGATTGTGCAGTTTCGCCGGTTTTTGTCTATAGATTTCCACTCTGATCGTATTTGCTGTGAGGGATTTTGTTTCGGCATGTACTTTTGAGTTGTGAGTAACCTAGTGTCCGAGATTTCTCAGACGTTGCACAATTATTAGTTTTATTTCTGATTGCAATTTGCAAATCAATCCGATTCCAGTAGGCCTAATCTCGAATATTCATGCCGTTAATAAATATTATTAACGGCATGAATAGTAGAAGGTGTGGTGCAACGACCTCATAATATTGTGTGGTGCAATAGTCTGTTGTTCGCTAGATGTCACTGCTAATCAGAGGTGCCACTTTGAATTGTGGGAGAACCTAGATCAATAATTTATTATAGTTTATTATAATAACAGACAGTCCAGCCCATTGATATGTATTATATTAGCTGGATTGATATCGCTTCGTATAGTGGTCCATGGCCTACGGCGAATCAGTCGCGACTTACACTAAGGGCAGCGTGTGCTTGTTCCTATCTAAGCCCATGTTAAATTCGTCAACTTTGAATGTAATTTTCAAGAAATCTGGTCAGTGGCCGCTAAATACAGTTAAATTGTTTGTTTTGTATGTCATTCAACTCAAAAACCCTAAGCTGGTTTTGAACAATTGTGTATCATTGCTGAGAAATTTGTGTTTTAAAGCGAAGTGTTGTGACGCCTATCTTTTACTATGGTTTGCCACTAGGAATTCTGGGAGTTTCCCCAGAGAATTCTGGGATTTGCCTCAGAGAACTCTGGGATTTGCTCTAATGAAACATTGGCTTTCCCTTAGTGAGCGATAATCCGAACTTTCATAGGCAATCAGCGTTCCAGTAGTATATACTACATTTCAGTGGTCCAGCCCATACCATAAATATCGATGACTTAGTCTGGAAACCCTTGAAAGCCTAGACAGGTCAAGGAAACATGGAATATAACCGCAACCGCTAGCGTACATGAATTATAATTATTTTGGATGCAATTAAGCGCTGAATGATGCTATTTTTCTTGGCCTAATTCTAGTTTCTCAAAGTTAGCCATGCTGCAGAGTTTACTCATGGTTGTAGACAAGCGTAGAGTGTTGAGCGCATATTTTGTTAAAACGCCTGAAAAGGAATTTGAGTTAAGTATAGTCGTAAGTTTTTTTAACATGACAAAAATGCCCTATTATTGGGCCTATAGCCTAGTCATGGGCGGAGTTTGGTTTCCGTTCTTGGAGGGGCTAATGCCTTCTTAGGGGGGGGGCTAAACCCGGAAAAAGATATAATTTACATGCTAAAAAAGCTGAATCTGGGCCTTCTTGGGGGGCTTAGCTCCCTCTAGCCCCTGATAAACTCCGCCCATGCCTATAGTCCTTTGCATGTACGATCGCAATAGGAATTCGGAGGCGTATTCGCCTAGCTATAGGCTACATAATTATAGACCCAAGGTCTATAAAGGGTCCTTGATATAGACCTATTATACTCTACATTAAGGAAGAGTGGGGCAAGATGGCCATGCTATAGAATAGGAATAGCCTAGCTACTTGAATTTTCAGGCATGATCAATGGTATGAAAATTAAATAAATTGGATGCATATGGCACTGCATGCCATCCAGTTACTGATCATCAAACGACAGCACATGCAATAGATAGGCTACCATTTCACCTATGACTACTTGGTCCAGAGAACTAGGCTTGCTCTACATGTATGTATGCCCTATGTTATTGAGACAGCTCAGGGTCTTAGGATTACAGTCGGCTATTCATCAGGTCTGCGGACTGCATACAGTAGCCTATACGAAAAGCACGGATCTGTTTCTTCTTCCTGACACTTAAACGACGATCTACAATTATTCTACATTAATGGTTTCCCAATAACTTTTGTACATTGCCATCAGTAACATAAGGATCCAAGTTTCGCATGCAGCAGCAATTAAGACCCTGGAGACTTATAGGCCTGTGTGTGTGTGTGTGTGTGTGTGTGTGTGTGTGTGTGTGTGTGTGTGTGTGTGTGTGTGTGTGTGTGTGTGTGTGTGTGTGTGTGTGTGTGTGTGTGTGTGTGTGTGCCCTAATTCCGTTGCATAGCTTATTTTTCTTTCCCATACAGTGTTAGCCTATATAGCATCATGATTCCTTTCATTTTTACTTTCCTTGCAGGTCAATTCTTTGTGCGCTTGTTTGTTCCATATGCTATTAGCCTAAGGCTAGAAAAACAAACTATTACAATTCCAACATGCTGTTCCATAAAAGTTCTATGAATCCCCCATATTTTCATTTCTCACAATCACTGTTTTTCAGTGTTTAATCTAGTCCCCGTCCTCTGGGGGGGGGAATTCAGGTTTCTGGGGGGGGGGAGACAATTGAGCGTCCGAAGGACGCTCGTGAGGCGCGTAGCGCCGAGACTGGGAGGGGGAGGGGTATGGGGAGGGGGATTGCCTCCTCCCCATCAGAAATTTTTGGAATTTCCACATTGCAATGGCAGCATTTTATGGTGTCTTCTTAACAAAAACCTGTACTTTTTGAGAGCCTCACCAGAAACTTTTTGAATTTCCACATTGCAATGGAAGCATTTTAAGGTGTCATCTTAACAAAAACCTGTACTTGTTCAGAGCCTCATGAGAAATTTTTGGAATTTCCACATTGCAATGGCAGCATTTTAAGGTGTCATCTTAACACTCATTTTAGCAGGATTGTGTCACATATCATAATAGTAAATATTTACTATAACCATATAATAGTAAATAATATTACGGTATATTATATTATAACAGTTAATGTAATGCGATGATGTAAGCAGCAGCTAAAACTATTATCATTTTGCCAAATTTTTCTGGAGGGATGTCATCTCTGTTTTTAGTTAGACAAAAATAGTGTTTATACAAACATATACAGTAAGACAAATACTCATTGCAACATGATAGTATCATATATTATGTTAGTAAAATTAATAATGTCATTATTTATAATCATAATTGTAATAGTAAATAATATCACCGTATATTATAACACTTCATGTAAAACAATGATGAAAACAGTAAAAAAAACAATATAATTTTGTCAAATTTTTCTGGGGGGGGGGAAATGTCAATCCTGGGGGGGGAACTTTCCCCCCCCCCAGAGACGTCTAGATTAAACACTGACTGTTTTTGTCTTTGAAATATTTATTTTCAAACTGCCTGCCCTGTCCATTAACAAACACGTTCCAGTAACGTAGGCCTATCAGAACTTCCTTTGAACATGCATGAGATCATCCGTAAAATTGAAGTTATTATGTCCCATTGTCTTTTCTGGTAGAATAAGCCTCCATTTTGCTGAAAGGTGCAAGAGGGTGGATCGAATCACTAAGTGATCAACTAGTCCATAGGCTATATTCAAATAAAATAGGTCTAGACCTACGCAAGACAAAACGCAGACGAAGACTACGTATTTAGACGTCGTTGAAGAGAAACTGTGCATTGAAGTGCTAAATAATTATAATCTTATTCTTGTCGATATTATTCGTGATCAATGTAATAACCTAATCGACGTGAAAAGTGAGCAACGAATCTAGCCTATAAGATATCCTAACTACCCGAAGCCATCTTTCAAAACGTCTACTGTCATGTCATTAGGCTAAATCAGTTTCGGCGAGAGCCAGGCAACTACCGAGGTCCAGTGTATACTAGACTTTGCTGGAACTCTGCCTATTTACACTTTATGAAATCGTATTTTAATCGTTTAGTCAAACCTCGTTTTGTGTAAAAGATAAGGCATCATTGCACCAGTGACAAAAAGATTGTTACGAATGTTTAGACCTACATAGGCCCTATACGATGGAGTTTTTATCCGTACAACTGTGTAAACTGTAAAGGACGTCAGAATAAAAAATAGTCGGCAAGGTGAAACCGGACATTATAGCCTACGCGTATATACGTAGGCCTACGTGTTACAGTAGCCCAGTCGTATAATCAGACGTCAACAGCACGACGAAAGTCAGTTCATTTTTAAAATATACAACTGTGTAAGGGTCACAATAAAATAAACTTAGGTGGAAATCACAGAATGACAAATGAATAGGCTAATATCATGAATGCAATCTGTGTAGGCTTATATAGTTGAAATCACACCATCAGTTGCATGGAGTCCACCCGTGCACGGGTATCCGCATATGAAGCAAGATGATGAGGTGCTTGGCAATGTGGAATTCCTCGCTATCCCGTATACTCCAAAGCGCTCCTTAACAGTTGAGGTAAGGGCACCAGCTTATTCACAAGCGCTGCATCGCATCACTGAGAGGGATTGTCCGAGTAGCCTACACCAAGTGAAGATCCAAGTCCAGACGTGATGACACCAAACAGAGATGGCAGAGGAGCTGTTAGTAGCGGATTTGTCTTAAGGCAAGGGATCAGAAAGTTTTTCATACGTGACAAAGCTTAGAGGCTAGATCACATCCTTTTCAACACCTATACGGCTTTCATGTTTTCCCCATCCGCACACTTCTGTGTGCGCCCATGTGTTTACCAATAAACAAAAGAAAGAGAAAAAAAGAGAGAGAGAGGAAAGAGCATGGAAACAGAGAGGGGAAATAGCGAGAGGAAGAGAGGGGAAAGAGAGGGGAAAGAGATAGGAAAGAGAGGGGAAACAGAAGAGAAACAGAGGAGGAAAGAGAGGAAACAAAGAGGGGAAAGAGAGGGGAAAAGAGAGAGGAAACAAAGAGGGGAAAGAGAGGGGAAAAGAGAGAGGAAACAGAGAGGGGAAAGAGAGGGGAAAGGGAGGAAAAAAGATGGGAAACAAAGAGAGGGAACAGAGAGGAAAAGAGAGAGGAAAGAGAGGGAACAGAGAGGAAAAGAGAGAGGAAAGAGAGGGGGAAAGAGGGGAAAAGAGAGGACCGTACACGCGATCTGTGTGCGTCCAGATCGACCTCTTAATTGTGTAAGCGTATATATAATTATAGTTATACATCCTATACATATTTTTTAAATTAGACTAAGATGAGTCGTCGGACGTGTTGTTCGATGTACTGGCAGAGACAAGGTCGGTCGACGATGTGGCGAGACTTGCGAGGTCGTTCGAGTTTCTTCGAGATGAGAAGACTGATGTACTGACCACTGTGTAACAGGATCAACTCCTCCGTCTTCGTCTGAAAGAGAGATCAAGCCAACGAAACAGCTCTGTATAATGTATAATGTGGTATAGACTATACAGACGACAACATCACCTCTTTGTTCTACATCACATGCCGATGATGCAGGAAGAGACACTGTCTAGACAGAATATCTAATGCCAAGCAGTGCAGGGCGCCTTCCTTCATTCCATCCTTCCTTCTTTCCTTCTTTCCGTCCTTCCATCCTTCCTTCCATCCTTCCTTGCTCTGTTTCTAATTGAATTATATTAAATGTCCGGCGGAAGTCTGAAATTGTCAAAAACTTCCTTTGCTGTCTAATAAATTCAGATTTCTACAAAACACGAATTTTATTCAATAATCATACGCTATAGACCAACATAATGAAATTGTCATAGATTTATTTTGAAGACAATATATTCATAATAGGGTTTAAATACAAAGCATAATAATATTCAAAACTCATATGCCTTCTTGGCCAACGGAGAGAATATTGAAATTGCTCGAATTTCCTTTCAAAGCCAATTAATTCAGACTTCTTCAGGGATTTAATTATGAAGTTATTGGTAATTCTAGCAATTATTACAATTTTCATAGAAATCATCATCGTTATTGTTATTTTTTGAATTGTTATTATTATTATTTATTAGTATTATTACTACCGGGTACTACTATCATGAGCATGCAGTGATTAGAAATTGAATAGGTTATTGTCAATGATAAAAAACTATAGATTAGTTTATAATTAATTATGAGATAATTAATAATTAATCAGTGCGAAAGTTATTAGTTCTATTACGAATAAACGTTTGTGTCACTAAAATCAATAGCCTATTAATTGTAGGCTGTTATTATAATTAAATATCATTACATATAATAAAATTTACTATTATTAATGGGATTTACTATTATGAAAGTTATTAGGAGGTATGAGGATGACATTTTATTAGTAGGCCTAATAATAGCATATAATATTAAAAACACTTATTGCAGGTCTTGTGGTCTACATAAAAAGATGAAATAAAACTTAGAAAAGAAAACTGAGCTGTAGTGAATTTTGAAGTCAGAATCACGGGGAAAATTCAACATGAAAACAATAAGTTTGAGGACAACAAGTTCATCCATGGGCGGGGACTTAGGGGGTGGGGAGCAGGGGGAACGGTCCTCCTCAATGTATGTGGGGGACCGTCCATGCATTTGTTCCCCCCCCCCCCATAGGACATGTAGACTTCATGAACACACTGGTGACGTTATAACGTTAGAAGAAGAGATCTTCGAACAAATGACGAAATGGTATGTTTGGGGGAAAATTTAGACCAAATAACTAAAAAAGGTCATCAACTTTTCTAACAGAGATAATTGTTGTTTTTTTCCAGGAGATTTTGGCCAAACGACTTTTTAAAAAGGTCGTCAGAATTTTTTTCAGCAAAAAGACGGAAAATTTTTGTCGGCGACTCAGCAATTCGTCCGCCCAAAATCTCGCGTCCTTCCTTCGGCCATTCGTTCCTCCCCCGCAAGTTGCAGACCAAGTCTCCGACCATGAGTTCATCTTTGTTAAAATGGTGATCATATAGCAGGAAAGTCACCACTTTCTGTGCTGCCAATCTGACCTGGAGTGACTCAATAGCTATAGTTCATCAATGTTTTCCATGACTGACCTGAAGAGATGCGTTGGTCATCACAGTGTTTTCCAGAACTCGAAGGCGATCATTCTTATCGGACAGCTGGTCATCGCATGTCTCCATTTCGACTGCGAAGCTATCCAACTGACCATCATCATCTGCCGCTGACCGACCATTCTGACCACTCAGACTGTGGCCAAGCACCCGACTCGATGTGTATTCATCGTTGTTGATCATCGTTTCTTGTAAATACGCCTGTAAATACATCGCCCAGATTTAATGAATAATGATTATTATGGTTTTTTCAGATTGTTTAGAGTTAGACTATTAATCCTAGGCCTATATTACCCTACTTAAGAAAGAGGTTTTTAGTAGCCGACCACGCAAATATTTTCAGTCAAAGGCCGATAGGCCGATAATACAAAAATGCTCAAATTCAAATAATCGTAAATTTTCGCTTAATTGTCGATCTTCATGTTTATGAGTGTTCGTACTCGAAATAAAAGATTATCACCACCTCTTCACAACCTATTAAAACGCGAATGAATAAATTGTAAAATAATAACTCCGATATCTGGAAGTAAGGATTTGCAAGGCGGTCGTGATTAGGTGCGAAGATCCAACAAGAGGCCTATAGATAGGCCTATATCTGAATCATTCAGGAGCTTGAAACTCCCTACAGTGCTGCATAAAACTGCCTTCTACATTGCAGTAACTCATATATTTCTGGTTCTCAATTGGCGCAGTATAAATGCTGTATTATACGTAGTTTTGTTATAGACATAGTTGGTATACACTTACAAGGCAAGGACCGACGTCGTAGTAGAAGAAATGAAGCTAAATCAGAGCGTTAAGAAAACAACATTGAACATTCGAACGGTATACGACATCAACACTGATAATTGAATTAGCTAAATTATAGGCTAATACTTCTTCTCTACATTCTACAATCGGCAATCATGTCCATATAATATATAATTTATATAACTATAATTTATAGAATAAAATTATGAGATATTTTACTTTCATGACCCCAACATCTCTTCAGTTCCTTTTATAAAAGAGGAAATAAGAAGGGTTACGGTTCTAAATATCCAATCCCAAGACAACTAAAACTGTCTATAGTCTATACTAACAGGCCTACAAGCCGCCTACATGTATGTTGAAATTCTTGTACATATTATACAGTATTCTACAGGGATGTACTAGCAAATAATATAGAGATGAGTAGGCATACACCTTACAATTGCTTACGCCTGTCTGCAGATGATTTTCCCGTAGGCCTATATTAGGCCTACACACAAATATTTGCGAAGTAAGTGCAAGCTGCATACCCGCGAAAACCCTCGATTACAATATTCTAGGCCTAAATCGATAACATTTTTGAAAAAATATTTTGGGAAATTTTTGGTAGACCCTATAGCAGGGGTTATTTTAAGGAAATTTCTCAACTGCACATAATTATCACAATAGCATCCAACATCGGGTAGATTGGTCAATATTGAGACTAAGGCCTAATTATTATTATTCTTCCTAATATTATCATTATTATTATTATTTATTATTATTATTAGTAGTAGTAATTTATTTTTATTATTATTGTTAATATTATCATTATCATGATAACGTAGCTGTCTAAGTTTAGAAACCTACTTCTCCAAAGAGCAGTGTTTAACCTAGTCCCCCTCTGCTGGGGGGGGGGGGGGAATCAGGTTTCTAGGGGGAGACAATCGAGTGTCTGAAGGACTCTCGTGATGCGCATAGGGCCGAGACGGGTAGGGGAGGGGTATGGGGAGGGGGATGCGCCCCCCTCCCCATCAGAATTTTTTTAACAAAATACCTGTACTTTTTCAGAGCCTCATAAGAAACTTTTTGAATTTCCACATTGCAATGGTACCATTTTAAGGTGTCATCTTAACAAAATACCTGTACTTTTTCAGAGCCTCATCAGAAATTTTTTGAATTTTCACATTGCAATGGTATCATTTTAAGGTGTCATCTCAACAAAATACCTCTACTTTTTCAGGACCTCATCAGAAACGTTTTGAATTTCCACATTGCAATGGCAGCATTTTATGGTGTCATCTTAACAAAATACCTCTACTTTTTCAGAGCCTCATCAGAAATTTTTTGAATTTCCACATTGCAATGGTACCATTTTAAGGTGTCATCTTAACCAAATACCTCTACTTTTTCAGAGCCTCATCAGAAATTTTTTTAATTTCCACATTGCAATGGTACCATTTTAAGATGTCATCTCAACAAAATACCTCTACTTTTTCAGAACCTCATCAGAAACGTTTTGAATTTCCACATTGCAATGGTACCATTTTATGGTGTCATCTTAACAAAATACCTGTACTTTTTCAGAGCCTCATCAGAAATTTTTTGAATATCCACATTGCAATGGTACCATTTTAAGGTGTCATCTTAACAAAATACCTGTACTTTTTCAGAGCCTCATAGGAAACTTTTTGAATTTCCACATTGCAATGGTACCATTTTAAGGTGTCATCTTAACAAAATACCTGTACTTTTTCAGAGCCTCATCAGAAATTTTTTGAATTTCCACATTGCAATGGTACCATTTTAAGGTGTCATCTCAACAAAATACCTCTACTTTTTCAGAACCTCATCAGAAACGTTTTGAATTTCCACATTGCAATGACAGCATTTTATGGTGTCATCTTAACAAAATACCTGTACTTTTTCAGAGCCTCATCAGAAACTTTTTGAATTTCCACATTGCAATGGCAGCATTTTAAGGTGTCATCTTAACAAAATACCGGTACTTTTCAGTGCTTATAAGAGTGGGTTAAGACTTCAATAAATATAAGCAACACTTTTTTAAAAAATGGGGGGGGGTGCTATTTCCACACTATAATAGTGCCCTTTTAAGGTGCCATTTTTGCAAAATAACTCCATTAGACTATTCAGTACTGATAAAAAGTGTTTTAGGATTCAATATATATATTATTATAATTACAATAAAAAATATCTTTAGCCTATGTATAGAGTTCAGCAGCTCAGTTCTCCAGTTGCTGAGTTATTTAATGAATAAATGCAGACATGAATATAATAGTAGCCTATATAAGCTGACTTTTCAGCACTATATCAGTTTAACCCTATTTCCCAAGATGGTCCTGAATTGCTGACCAGGACGTACTTTCTGAAATCATATTTTAATGGTACACAAACCAACCAAGAACTAATAAACTACCGGTACCAAATTCAGGTAGCCATGTGTAGTAAAGATGTTGTTTTTAGGTTTTACCATATGTGTTCAAATAATAGGACCAAACATTTTGAAATTTTAGTTTAAAATTTGAAGGATACCACTGGTGAAAAGCCATTCAGTTGTACAAAAGTAGTATTTGTGCAAATATTAGCAGTAAGTTATTCTCATTTTAGCAGGATTGTGTCATATATTATGATAGTAAATAATAACATTATAACCATTAGCCATATAATAATTAATAGTATTACAGTATATTATAACAGTTCACGTAATACAATGATGCAGGGATTGTAGGCTAAACAGCAACTAAGCTATATAAGCATTATTTGGCTTGCATCAGACAGCTTGTTTGAATATGCCATGTCTTTATCTCCAGACTTGCTTTCTTGTATTTTATGCCAATAGAGTTCTCAATAGAAATTTAAAGTTAGATTCATGGCAAAAATGTCTTATAATCTTGTTTGTTGCAATTAGTTTAATTGAAAAATAATTGCTACTTACATTGTTTATGCGATTGTGTGTAAAAAAGTAACTGCACAAAACCTGATTTTCAACTGCACAAATTCGTTTTCCAACTACACACTTTGTGTCCAGCTGCACGTTAAAATAACCCCTGCCCTATAGAAAAGGGCATATCCATTATTTATTCGAACGTGAAGTTCATGAAGCGCATTTCCTCCGTCTCATGCGATGTCTTTATTTACGTGCAGTTTATGTAGCGCCTATAAATATATTGTAGCGGGTAGTTAGTAGTAAAGGATACGTAGTATTTATTGCAGTCGGCTAAGCTTAGGTTTTCGATTCCCGCCAACAGGTTGTACTTGATAAGGCACCGGTTGACCTGCGTCAGTTTCTTGTACGAACTGTCTTTCATCTGTTGTTTTTTCAACCAGAAAACGATTACAACATTCGATTCAACAATAATTATAAACAATGCAAACATCGTTGAAGAGTTATAACGCTGATGAAAATTACGCAAATAATTATCTTGGTCTTTGTCGTGTCCACACCCCAGAGGATAATCATCATTACCTACATGTACATACAATTAATAAGGTACACCAGTAACACCATCATCATCTCCACCGTCGCCTCCTTTATAGTAATATATCAACAAAGAGTAAGGAAAAGACCTCGGGTTCTGCCTATATTCAATCTCCAGAAAGCTAAGCTTTAAGTCCTTTAAACTAGCCACTGCTTAGTCATGGGTACCAAGTGTTAGGGGCTCCATCTTCATCAGGGAGGGAAGGAGTGAGGGAGGGAGTGAGGGAGGCAAAGGAACTGACGTCATAGTTTACTAGACAAAACCTTATTCCAGATAGATATGTAATAGAAGATTATAACAGCGGCTGCAGCTTATAAGCCACACAGAGAGTGCATGGCATTGCATGCGTACCTTTTTCTTGGATATGTGGATGGCGATCATGTAGATGGCGAGGACGCAAAGCCAGACGACGACAGCGTGGACGAACTCGAGTCCCGACTGCGATCGACGGTAGAGCCATCGAACCTCGGCGAGGGGAATGATGCTAAGGCAGAGGCAGAGAAGGACGGTGAAGACGAGCACGGCACCTGGAACGTTGTAGCACCAGACGTGGCAGAGGAACTTGCTGTCCGACATCAGCAGATTGATCGCGTCGCTGTACTCCTCCGCCGGCATCTGCAACAGAAGAGAGAGAGATCATATCGATGAACGGAGTGCGGTGGCTGAGGCGGCATCTTCAAACGGCATTGTTATGAAACGCTGCTGCTGCTGCTGCTGCTGCTGCTGCTGCGGTATTTTCAAGCGACGAACATCAAACGCAATCGGCGCCAGAAAAAGCAAAAGCTTTTCCACCGAAATGCAGAGCTTTCTTTGTCCGTCGATAAATGCAAATGGCAGCATGCATGAAAGAGAGTAAAATCCTAAGAGTATATAGCGAGTTCGATTTATCGAATTCTTCTTGTGTGCAGGTGATCATCTATCTGAAAGCGTATACATCCCATCTCAACTTCTCAAGTGCTGCACGTCTAAGCCTTAAGCCTGCATGGGCCGCCATGTTTGCAATGCCTATAATTGCAGCTGCGCTTCATAATATACTTTGAATTTTTGTCCTAAGTGAAGTCGACGAAGCCATCAACCAAGGAAAACAATTGCAAACAAAACCCGAAACAGTTAGTTTATTTAGCCCAGGACTAAGCTTCTTTCTTTAGCGAATGCAGTTCGCACCAAGCCATGCCACCGCGGCGGGACCCTCGGCAAGGTGTAGAGCCTGGAGTCAGGACTAAGCTTATACATGTAGGCGATTACTTGTCACAGCGATCCAGACTATATACGGAACGGACGCTGAATCGGAGTTTCACGCTGAAGCGAATGAGCAACTATTGCTAGTGAATGGATTGCTCTGGGTCCTACGTGGCGGCTTGAGGTTGATTCGAAGTTTCGAACCCGCAACCATCCAGCTCCAATACACGACCGCACCTCACAACAGGGGTTATTTTAACGTGCAGCTGGACACAAAGTGTGTAGTTGGAAAAGAAATTTGTGCAGTTGAAAATAAGATTTTGTGCAGTAACTCATAGTGTAATAGTGAACGAAGGACTAAAAAGGGTCATCAGTTTTTGGGGGCCGAGAAAATTTCAAAATGGTAATATTTTCACGGGATTTCGACGATCAAATATTTGGTCCGGACGACTAAAAAGGTCGTTTTGTGCAGTTCAACAAATTTCTTAGAATAACCCCTGCCTCACAATATATATTTAATATATATATATAATATATATATATATATAATATATATATATATAATATAGTATATATAATATATTTTTCTAATTATTTGCATCCTACAGTAATTATCTCCAGGGCGGAACCTTTTCGTTTTGTTCTGCGACTAATTATGTTATTGGAGGCAAGAGAGTGCGTCGATCGAGACGATGCTGTCTTCGTGGGTCGGGAGTGGGGGAGGGGGTTTGGGGAGGAGGCTGTCAATCACAGCTTTCGTCGGCTATAGTTCAATCAATGATTGCCCTCTGACCTGGACTCCGCAGACGAGAAATTCATTCGGCAATTCGCTTCCGTCAATCATTTCTTTGCCGCAGCAATAACAACGCGAGCGAAGACTCGTCAGCAGACGACCGTTGTGCAAACCTACGAATTATACAATAATAATGTAATTATAATTAATTAGAGTTAATTATAGTTAATTATATCACAGTTTACCTGGCTTCAGTCATAATGCACTTATTTGACCTCCACCATCATAGAGCAATGATATACCACAAAAACTGATGAATATGGCTAGATCTGTTCGTGAACTTTTAAAGAGCCATTGAGCATACACATAAATTTAAATAATTTGTGGAAATAAATATCAGATTCGAATGAATGTTTAACGAATACATTAAGTTTCAAGGTGTTAGGTGTGTTTTTCTTTCGTCTCAAAACCCATTCGTTTAAGGCTTTTAATGCCATCTTTGTTCATGCTATATGGTTGCATGATCGACTGTGCACCATCGGACACTGTTCTGTCCTCTACGCTGAATCGATCTTTTTTTTTACACATGACTCTGCATGATAATGAAACGTTTAATTGTGTGTTCCATATAAAAACCGGTTGCTCTGCTCTATTTCTGAAACCTCTGTGGTGGCACTCTTATCGCAGTGCATAAAAGTAGGTTTAGGAGTTGACTATTTTGACATCATTATGAAGAAGCAATTGGCTACTTCACCTTTGTAGTAAAGTATGTATTTGAGGGAATATGCAGTAGAAAGAGATACTTTGAAGGAAGATACTTTGAAGAAAGAAAAGACACTTTGAAGGAAGAGAATACACTTTGAAGGAAGAGAATACACTTTGAAGGAAGAGAATACACTTTGAAGGAAGAAAAGACACTTTGAAGAAAGAGAAGATACCTAGAAGGAAAAGCCTATTGGATGGGTTAAAAAAAAATTAAAATAGGTACATGTATATTTAGACACTCGTTTTTCAGCAGCATCAAATGACTGCTGGAGAATAGTGCTTTTCGTGCCAACTGCAGGATTTCTATTACACTGGCTTCCTTACCAGTTGTAACATGAAACGTCGAACCTGCTGTCTCTCAGTCGTTCGTTTCAGTGTTCAGCTACCTGTTCGTAATGGATTGCTCACGTTCGATTACACCTGTCCATCAATCAAATAATCTCCGCCTATCTGTCTACCTGTCTGCATGGTATGTTTATAGCTGTCTATCCATGCTGTCCATGCTGTTTGCCTGGCATCGAGTTAAGCTCTTTACGTTGGCATCATTAGTCTTAGCAGTGATGGGTCTGCAGCTGTAGGTCTAGTTCAACGATCAGGTAACGTTCGGTCTGCCGCTTAGCCTTCGATCTATTCAAGTATAAACCAAAGTAGCATACGTTGCTCTGATTGTATTTATAGTGCCGCTCTATTTATCTAGACTTTGACCTATACAGTTTCAGCTTTCAACACAGCACATAATTTTTATATATTTTGTTCTCTATTTATATTCAACTTTTCAACATGCACGTAAAATTACATTCACAAGCAGGTTCACTTGCATGTAATATTATATATATATATATATATATATATATATATAATTATTGTTAATGATCATTAAAAATACGCTGAAATCTAAAATGTAAAAACTGACAGCTGTCACGTGTTCTGTCGAGAGATTTTGTCCAAAAGTTATTCACTTTTGTCCCTGAATTAATAGCCTATGATTTAGTCACCCTGCTCAAAAGCCACACTCGTGCATTTTCATAAGCGAATCAGACAATCTAAAGAATTGAAGCAACGTCTTTAGCCGAGTAACACCCAGCAGCACAGATTGAGAGACGAAGGTTTCGATTGCGATGAATTTGCCATCGGCTATTATACTGTCAGTCTAACTCTAATCTGCCCATCTACAGATGTAAGGTGACCATGCGATTGAGCTGAGCGCCAATATAGCACGTTCCGCCTGTTAGAAAAACGACAGTAGGCCATTAGTTATCAGACGATCCCTCTATGTTGGTCACGTGACTACTCTGTTGAGCGTGCCTCTCGCCATGTTGTTAGACATCTTTGTTTGTTTGATTGGTTTGCTGGAAATTATATTCTGCTATCAGGTTATGGGCCCAGCTACCGGCCAGTTACCAAGTAATGCTTAAAGGTTTAGAAATAAGACAGTGACTCGGAACAGCGACTTTGTAGGTTTAAAAGTAATCGGAACGTTTCGATAGTAAACCTATGTTCGAGCGTTGGTAAAAATCGCTAACAAGTCGCGTGAGTCAGCTTGTCAAGAAAAAGCACAAAATGGCGGAATCAAACGAAACAAAGTTTACGATAACAAAATTGAACAACAGCAATTATCAAGTCTGGAAATTCAAGGTAAAAATGTTATTAATTAAAGACGATTTATGGACAGTTGTGAATGACGACACACCTGACCCAATTCCAGACGGTTGGCAAAGAAAGAACGAGAAGGCGCAATGCACAATATCATTATCAGTTGAAGATAACCAGTTAATACACATTTGCAATTGTAACAATGCAAAGGAAATGTGGCGGGAGTTACAAAAGGTGCATGAAAGATCTAATCTGAGCAGTAAGATGTATCTGCGTAAAAAGCTATACAAGATAAAGCTACAGATTAATCAGAACATGCAAGAATACATAAGTGCAGCCTTGCAACTCGTTGAGCAATTGCGTGGTGTTGGTGAAGAAGTTACTGATCAACAGGTGGCGACTCTATTGCTCTGTGGTTTACCAGATGAGTACGAAACATTGATAACAGCTTTAGAAGCCAGAGAGGAAGATGAACTTACTCTGGAATATGTTAAAAACAAGCTTGTTGATGCATACAAGCGCAAGAAAGATTCAGAAAATGATTCAACAGAAGCAAAAGATGAATCAGCAATGTACTCAAGCAATACGAGACCCAGCAATCGCACTAACTATCGTCATGGTAATCAGCATAAAGACAGAGAAACAAGAAGTTGTTTTGTGTGCAAAAAGCAAGGTCATTTAAAAGTGGATTGTAGAGTATGGAAGGCAAGAATGGAGCAAGAAAATAAACAGCCAAAATTAAAACACAAAGCGAAAAATGTCGTAACAGAAAGATTGAGTGATCTAGGCAACGATGACACTAAACACAGCAGTTTAACAATCGGCATTGGTCAGAGAACAAGTGACTGGTTTATAGACTCCGGAGCCACAACCCATATGACAAACAATCTGAATTTCTTTACAGAACTGGACCAAACGAAGTCTGACAAAATTTACATTGCTAATGGAACATGTCTAATTGCAGATGGAATTGGAAATGGTTTTCTGGAATGCATTTTAGACAATGGCACAGTGAATAGAATTAAAGTCACAAATGTTTTATATTCACAAGGATTAACAGGAAGTTTGTTATCAGTAAAGCAGCTGGCAAGCAAAGGAAAGGAAATTCAATTTTCAGGTAACCAGTGTTCGATAAAATACAATGGAAAGTTGTTGGCTGTGGGAAAATCTGAAAACAATTTATACAAGTTGTCATGCAAGAATATTCCTGAAGTTGCAAACATGGCCAAGTTCGAAACTAAACATGAAAATTGTATTCATGTGTGGCACAGACGTTTAGGGCATAGAGATCCAAACGCTGTTAAAGATATTAACAAGCAAGGAATTGCCACAGGAATTCAAATCAAAGAATGTAATGTAAAGGTGAAATGTGAACATTGCATTAAAGGAAAAGCCACACAGAAACCATATCCTGAAGCCAGTACACATCGCACAGAACATCCGTTGGACTTGATCCACAGTGATGTTTGTGGTCCAATGAAAACAATGTCATCAGGAGGAAGCAAATATCTTGTGACATTTATTGATGATTTTTCACGATATACAAAATGTTATCTTATTCAAAGGAAGGATGAAGTATTCGGGAAATTTCAAGAATTCATTGCAGAAGTCAGTAATAAGTTTCAAAGAAAACCGAAAATCCTAAGATCAGACAATGGTGGTGAATACACTGGAAATAAGCTGAGAAACTATCTGAAGCAGGAAGGAATTCAACTTCAGACAAGTGTACCATACTCACCATCTCAAAACGGAGTAGCTGAAAGAAAGAATCGATCAATAATCGAAATGGCAAAATGTATGCTACTCGATGCAGCACTACCGCTGAAGTACTGGGGAGAAGCAGTTATGACAGCGGTGTACTTGCAAAACAGACTGCCAACGAAGGCAACAGATAAAACACCTTTTGAATTGTGGAATGGAGAAAAGCCAGATCTTTCACATATCAGAATATTTGGATGCAAGGCTTTTGCATACATTCCAAAAGAGAAAAGAACTAAATTCGATGATCAAGCAATCGAAGCAATCCTAGTAGGATACAGTGAACAGTCAAAAGGATACAGGTTGCTGTTGAAAGATTCAAACAGAATCATAATCAGTCGCAGTGTAACATTTGATGAACATGAATCAGATGGAATGACAATTACAGAAGTAATGATAAATCCAGAGAACACAGAATTAAAATCAGAGCCAGTTAAAAATGAAAATGAAGTCAAAACTCAGATGCCTACAGAAAATATTGATCAAGTCAATGAAGATGACAAAAATGAAACAGTTGACGCTGAAATAACAGATGAAAATGTTGTTCAACCCAGAAGATCTACCAGAAGTAACAAAGGCATACCAGCAGAAAGACTATCATTAATGGTTCAAAATGAAATTAGAAAGGAACCTTCATCATGGAATGAGATGAAGATTTTACCAGACGATGCACATAAATTTGGTGAGGACTTTGAAGATACGTTCCCACCAGTGGCCAAATGTACAACTTTAAGAACATTGTTGACAGTTGCTGCATCAAAGAATTTGAAAGTGAATCATTTTGATGTTAAGACAGCTTTTCTGAATGGAGAAATCAAAGAAGAACTCTACATGAATCAACCAGAAGGTTTTACAGAAATTGGTCAAGAGCAAAAGGTTTGCAAAATAAAGAAAGCCATTTATGGACTTAAACAATCAGCCAGAAGTTGGAATCAGAAAATAGACTCTATTCTGAAATCAGATGGATTCCAGCAGAGTGAAGCTGATCTGTGTCTGTATACAAAGAAGTGCAACAACGTGATTGTTTACATATTGTTATATGTTGATGATCTGCTGATCTGTGGAAATGCAGAGATGATCAAGAAAACAGCAAACATGTTAAGTCAGCAATTTGAAATCAAGGATTTAGGTGAAGTCAGTTTATACCTGGGAATTCAAATTGAAAAGGACAAACAAGGCAATTACTTGATTTCTGAAATCAATAAAATTCAGGAAGTTATTTCTGAGTTTGGTTTAACGAATGCAAATGGATGTGCAACACCAATGCAAGTGGACTATTTAAATATAACAGGAGAAGAAAATTTGCTCAGCTCAAATGAACAATATCGACAAGCAGTGGGGGCATTGTTGTACATAGCTACTACAACAAGACCAGATATTGCAGCCGCAGTTTCTATTTTATGTCGGAAAGTCAATTCACCACGTCAGTGTGACTGGACTGCAGTAAAAAGAGTTATCAGATATCTCAAGGAAACAATTAACTGGAAGTTAAAGCTTGAAGCTGTTGGAGATCTGAAACTGATTGGGTATGTTGATGCAGATTGGGCAGGCAACAGATCGGATCGCAAGTCAACCAGTGGATACCTGTTTAAGCT
This sequence comes from Lumbricus rubellus, assembly GCA_945859605.1. Classification (NCBI taxonomy): domain Eukaryota; kingdom Metazoa; phylum Annelida; class Clitellata; order Crassiclitellata; family Lumbricidae; genus Lumbricus; species Lumbricus rubellus. The sequence continues at coordinate 50,740,390 of OX243811.1, read as the reverse complement.
CGGAGAAGGAGTAATTTCATGGATATCGAAGAAGCAAATATCCGTAGCTCTGTCATCTACAGAAGCTGAATATATTGCTGCTTCTTTGGCAAGTCAAGAGTTGGTTTGGTTGAGACAGTTGTTATCTGATCTACATTTACCGTGCATTGAATCAACGACGCTGTATGAGGACAACCAAGGATGCATCAAGATTGCAAGCAACGAGAAAATCAATGCAAGAACCAAGCACATAGATGTTAGACATCATCATCTTCGAGACTTACAGTTTCGTGGGATAATTAACTTGGAGTACTGTCCTAGTGACCTAATGCTAGCAGACATTATGACCAAGCCTCTAACAAGGGACAAGCTGTGTAACTTAAGAGATAAGATTGGCTTGTGCCTTGATAACTAGAAACTAATGTTAGATGGGGGTACTGTCGAGTGGGGGTGTTAGAAAAACGACAGTAGGCCATTAGTTATCAGACGATCCCTCTATGTTGGTCACGTGACTACTCTGTTGAGCGTGCCTCTCGCCATGTTGTTAGACATCTTTGTTTGTTTGATTGGTTTGCTGGAAATTATATTCTGCTATCACCGCCGACCTACAAGAAGTGTCGCTAAGATGCGCATTCGTGTCAGAGCACAAAGATGGCGGTCTTCGTCCACAGCAATCGCAGCCATTTTATTGCAGCACTCGCTCTCTACCCGTGCTTAGCTCGTGGTAAATATGGTTCATTTCTCATGAGCACGATATGTCCTCAAGGCATTTGGACAGCTTCTCGATTGCCACTTTGGTCGTCCACGAGCGAAAGAAGTCTGCTGCTGTGAGTTTCTAGACGACTCACAAAGATTTCAGATTCAATGGCGACTGCATTGCAACAAACCATTGAAGAGTCGCAGCAGGAACTGCGGAAGAACAGCAGCTGCGCAGCATAATTATCTCTGGTTTGTACACAATACCTTCGAAGAAGGAGTTTTCACATAGGTCATTAGTGTTGTCTGGTATATTATTGTCCGAAATGTGCGTTGATTATTCATGTATACCTACCCCTACAGCAGCAGCATAGACTATAATTATGGTTAAATACACCCTAGATGCTGCATCCACCTCGACCCTATTTGCCTGTAGTTCATAGGCCATATTCTGAACCAGATAAGTAGGGTCTGCAAATTCCAGTCCATGATTTAACTCACTCTGCAAGTTGTGTGATATAATTAATGCAATTCGTCTTCTCCTATAATTTTTAATTATGACAACAGGAAAACACATCTGTCTTAATTGACTATGCATTGAAATAATAAACAAAACTTCTACTTCAATTAATCAACTAATTACATCCAATCATAATTATTATCCGATGGTTCATAAAAATTTCATCGATGGTAATTATATAGCGCCGACGATCGACTTACTGATGGCGTTGTTGTCTGTTGGGGAGCAACAACTGGACAACGTTGTCAGGTCTGTCTGCGGTGTATCATCTGCGCACAAGAACAACAACGTAATATTTATACAACGCACCATGCACACGA